>JAEUYN010000098.1:0-93142 GCA_018257835.1 Euura lappo | reverse complement strand
TCATAAATGTCATGAAAAAGTTCGTAATTAATCATGTGATAAATCGTATACTCTTATGGAAGATTTCAGGTTCACATTTATTACCTGATTTATCATATTGTGACAGGTATCGATGGCGACACCTATCAGCAATCTATATTAGTATAAATGTGAAAATAAGTTACCGATAGGCGAACTAGTCAAGGGTCAAATTATACCATAACAGCTCGAGTCAAAATTCATAATCGTATTTCCGAGAGGACAAGATTCTCTCTCTCGCTAGGAAGACGCCGAGCCGACAAGTCGACTGAAATTCCCTTTGCTATCATTCTCGTCTGTTTGAACTCAAAGTTACACAATACTCATAAAATTGAATTGAAATCTCGAAGTATGCAACATTCTGCTATAACTCACGTAAATTCATTACAACTCGTTCGAAATTACATCCAATAAATCGGTTGAACCAACATCTACCTGAACTACGAAGCCTGAGAGCGATTGACTACCGAAAAATCATTGGTGACGACCAATATTGATTTTCGAGGACACGAACATTATCAGGAAAGATCGATCTACGGAGCCGCTGGCCAAATATCACCGATGGATAAAAATCGAGTTAAGTAATCATAATATTCTTTGTATTGTAGGCGTACTGTGTCACAATACTTAGAACTGCGAAATTGAGTCGTAACAATGAGCAACAGCGTATTTATGGAAGTAACAATAAAATTTGTAATTTGTACAATTTAGAGTCACTAATATCATCGAGTCATGCAAAATTTAGAATCTTGGAAGACAAATTGCCCATAAACGTTATTATCCGATATTATCTATTCAACGGCGTGTTTTAAGGCATGAATGGTGTGTGAATGTGGTTGTTATTTTTTTTTTATTGTATCAAATTTGGTCAAAAATTCGTACATTTGTACAACACGGCAGATTCCGTGCATATAATCTTACCTTGAGTTGCAATAAACGCTGGGAGAATACACTTTTTCCTACCAGCATTATCAAGATTAATTTGATGACCTTTATTGATTTGTAATTTTTATATATCCTTGATCCTTCTCACCAGATTATATACTCTCTATGTAAAAAAATAACGGAAGAACATCTAAAATCCGTTATAAATGGCGCCCGAACAGGGAGTAAAGTGTGAATGATGGAATGAATGATTTATGTAATTTTAAATGTAATTATTATATAGTTAACAGAAAATTGCAAATTTTAAATTTTCCGTTGAAACGAAACCACAGTATATTTGAGTAGGCATAAGATATCAGGAGATAGTTTTTGCATACATACTTGTTTACATTAGAGGCGTAGGGATAGGAAGAAGAAATATACCAAATGTTTTGAAATATTGATCTATTGTGTAGTAGGTTTAGATAGATTATATATACATATACAGTTTCAAATTATATACAAGGTGGTTGAAAAGGAAAACAAGTATAGAATATTGAAAATGGAATTTTTTATAATAATAATCATGTTAGACTAGTGAATATTTAGATTTTAGAAATCATATAATAATTTTTAGAAATGACATGAAATAACTAAATGTGGCAATTTATTAAATGAAATAAAAATTATATGAACATTGTGGTTATTTATTATGATTTAAAGAGAATAAATATATTTACAAATGATTTGAATATATATACATCTCGCGTTTACACGAAAAGAAAATAGATTTTAAGCAAAATTGGTTAAATTTATGGCTCATCGCACTCCTGTTCAAACTAGGTCCAAAGTGGTGCACACTCCAGTAAGCAGTAAGAACGAGCAAAAAACTAAGAAAATGGAGGAGGAACTGAGGCGTCTCAAGGAGGAAATGGCTAACTTGGGTCAGCTTCGAAATCGAGTAGAACAGCTAACGACGGCAAATGAGCAGAACCAGGATTTGACTCGACAAATCCAGATGCTGAAAACACAGAACGAACAGCAACAAGCAGCACTCGATCAGCTGAGAACCGCGCCTCCCGCACAAAGAGCAAATAACGAAGTCATCTCGGTAAGTGGATTGTTAACTGCCTTGCAACAAACTCATATCGATGTCAAAGCGCCAGAATTTTCAGACGAAGATTGCTCAAATCCAAAAGAATATATCGAAAATTTAGAGAATTATTTCAAATTAAAAAATATAACTGAACAGTATAAAATTCCGATCGTAGAAAATAGATTACAAGGTAAAGCAAGGGTATGGTGGGATGCATCAAAGGAGGGTGTTACCACGTACGATGATTTCAAAGCAAAGTTTCTGGAAAAGTTTTATTCAATACCTACTCAAATCAAAGCAAAAAGTAAATGGAGTTCAAAACGATATCAAAAACAAGACGGTTCACTCCAGACCTATTTCTTTAAACAAGTACGAGAAGCGAAATATTTCACGCCGAAGTTGAGTCAATTTGAGATTAACTATACAATTATTCAACAACTACCCTGGAGAATTCGAGATGCATTAGCTACCGTTAATATGAATGATTTGAAATCGGTCGAAAATGCAATAGCATACTTGGATACGGATTTTGAAGAAAGAGAAAATGATAAACGTAAATTTCAAAATGGTCATAGCGGCAATAAGAACTCAAATGTTGGAAGTACACAATATAACGATTATAGAAGCCAACCAACCGGTTATCAAACAAGTAACAATGGTTATAATCATAACAGTAACAGAGCTGGATCACAGGTACAGTCAAATTATCAAAATTCAAATCAACAGCACGGGCAAGCTCAAAATACATCTTTTTTTCCAAGATATCCACAAAATAATGCAACAATAGCACTTCCAAACTTTCAGTATCCACCACCTCAGTTACCGTTTGTCAACAATTATCAAAGTCAAAATAGAAGCAATTTAAACTAGTAAACAACGCGATGTGTAAGGATCCGACATCGGGTTGTAAGTATATTGAATTAGCAAAGGATCTTTCATACGATGTTCTAGAAAATAACGAAGAAGTGCCGAACAATGTGGAAAAAAATATATCTGAAGGTTTATATGTATGTACAAATATTTTAGGACAAAAATTAGCAGCACTTATAGATACAGGAAGCCAAATCACATGCATATCGGAGAAACTGTACAATGTTTTACGCGCGAAACACATTTTAAATGAACTTCCGGTTAATAACGTAATGGTTTTGTCTGCAATTGGAAAGAAAACTACTCCGGTAAAACGTCAAATAATGGTGGATGTTTCGGTGGGAAAAAATAGAATCAGTACGATCTTTTTAATAATACCGCATCTAACGAATAGCATAATCTTTGGCAGCGACTGGTTATTTTTGAATAGGGTGAGATTGGATTACGGCCTACAAACGGTAGAGATAAACGGCGTGTTTGTCGAGCCTGAATTGATTTCGTACGGTCGGGAGTCCTCAGAAAAAGTAAAGTCGTTTGCATGGAAACAGAAAACATATGTACAAATAATTAACGTAGAGCCAAATCGCAATGAAGACCTAATTCCACATGATGAAAAGGCATGCACTAGAGATAGTGCTGAAAGGAATGCCGAAAGAACTGACATTGAGTGTAGTTTTCATATCACTGAAAATTATCACGTAAACTTAGAGTCAGTCAGCAAGCATTGCAAAGAAAATGAAGCAGAAACAAACAGAAATATAAATTCAGAGAATAATTTCGCAAAAAATGAAGAAGAGGTTGAAATTTTGTGTGAAATTATAAAAATTGATGATGTTGAAATTGATAATGAAGTAGATAATAGCGAAATTTTGCTGTCATTAATAAGAGAAGAGGAGGAGATAGATGATTTCTTAAAAAATAATGATAGTTTAAGTATGAATATGAACACTGATAACGACGTCAGAAGTACGGTCGAATTTGATGATAGTATTAAGGAAACTGATGATTTCGTAAAAAATTGTGATAATCCTTGTATTGATATGAATATTATTGAAGATGTTAGTGATAAGGTTGAAATTGAAAAAAAAAATAGAAGTTTAACAGTCGTTGAGAGTGAAGTAGAAAAAACAAGAGAAGTAAACAACTGCGAGCCAAATGAAACAGCTAATAACGTAAAACAAAGTGAAGTAGAGTGTGAACAAATAACAGAAAGACACGAAGAAGCAGAAGACCATAACTTTTATAAAAAAAATTTCGAAGAACAAGACCACTTTGCAGAATCTATAGATAACGAAGATCACAATTTTTTTGAAGAAATCAGTTGTTACCGTGTTCGTAGCATACAGGTAGAAAACGCAGACCAAAATTTTTTTGAGGACGTTCGAACGATCGTGAATAATCTTACGAGGTTGGATGAAGGTCAGAAAAACAAGCTTGAAGAAATGTTAATTAAACATAAACAACTATTCTCAGATAAAGCAGGATGCACAGACATCTATGAACATTCCATTAAGTTACTCAAGGGCAAACCTATAGTAAGACGATCGTATCCAATACCACTTAAATTCAGAAATGCAGCAAATTTAGAAATAAAAGAAATGTTAGAAGCCGGAATTATAGAAAGATCCACAAGTCCATACTGTAACCCATTACGGATCGTAACTAAAAAAGAGAATCAAGTTAGAGTGTGTTTAGACGCCAGATTTCTAAATGATATAATTGAGTCAGATAACGAATCACCACCACCTATTGATGAATTATTGAGAAAATATCAGGATGCAAAATTCATGACATCAACAGATCTCACTCACGGGTACTGGCAAATCCCGCTTGCAAAAGAATCGAGACCGTATACTGCCTTTTTACACAATGGCACGTTATATCAATTCTGTAGGATACCATTCGGTTTAAAAACGGCAGGAAGTGGGTTCATCCGAGCTTTAAATATGGCTTTAGGGAATGAATCTAGCTCCTTCTTAACGTGTTATATCGATGATATCTTAATATCCTCTACAGATTTCGAGTCGCACCTAAAACATCTTAATCAAATATTTGGCCAATTAATGAAACACAACTTCACGATACGTCTAAGTAAGTCACTATTTTGACAGGAGTCAGTTTTGTTTCTTGGGTTTGAAATTTCATCTCTTGGCGTGAGGCCAGATCCAAAAAAGTTAGAAGTAATCAGAAATTTTCCTATACCTAATAATAAAAAACAACTGCAAGGTTTCTTGGGATCATGTAACTTCTACCGGCAATTTTGCTTAAAGTATTCAAATTACGTCACACCTTTACGAGATTTGCTCGAAGACAACGCGATATGGAAATGGACGGACGTTCACACGAAAGCATTTCAAGATATAAAAAATAATTTCATAAATTGCGTAACTATAAGCCATTATTTACCGAACCGTATGTTCAAAGTACAAACCGATGCAAGTGATTTGGGAATCAGTGGAATTCTATATCAAGAAGACGATGAAAAAAATCATAAAATCGTAGCACTAGTCAGTAGATGCCTTTCGAAAGTCGAAGTAAGATACAATACAACTGAAAAAGAACTGCTCGCAATAGTATACTCAATCACAAAATTCAGGATTTATTTAATAGGAAGTACATTCGAGTTAATAACAGATCACAAAGCTTTAACGTTTTTAAACAGCACGGAATTTCAAAATGCTCGTCTAATGCGATGGAGTATGATACTTCAACAGTACACGTTTAAAATAAAACACTGCAGGGGCGTAGATAACATCGTCGCGGATTTTTACAGTAGGAATATCGATGGAAAAGAAGCAAAGACAGAATCAAATAAACTGACAATTCCAAGTGTTAACAAAGCGTTGATAGCGAGTTTAAAAGTCGAGATAAACAAAGTTGAAAAATTTGAGATACAACTAGATTCAATATTAGCTAAAAATTTGAAAAATTTAGAAAAGTTACAAAAAGAAGACACGCATGTAGCCGATTTAATAAAAAAATATCAAGACGATCCAAATCAAAACATGTATCGAATTCATGAAAACATTTTGTTCCATAAAACTGAGCGAGAAGAAAATTGGCGAATAGTAGTTCCTATCAGTTTAATAGGAGTGCTAGTGACATCGATTCACGAAAAATTAGGTCATACAGGTACATATAAAACCCTCAAATATATAAGTACACATTTTTATTGGCGAAACATGAGAGAATTTATTAAAAAAAGTTTGCAAACCTGTGATTTATGTCAAAGAGTAAAAGTATTAAATTATAGTATGCAAGGAGAATACCAAAGAGTGGCAGCTAAAAAACCAAATGAGTTGGTAACTATAGACTTTTATGGACCATTACCAAAATCAACAGCGGGAGTCCAATTCTTATTGGTAGCTATCGATGCATTTTCAAAATACGTAAAATTATACCCTATGAAACGGGCAACAACTAAAGTAGCGTTGAATAAAATGATAAATGATTATTTTATAAAAGTCGGAAAACCTGAAAAATTATTGTCAGACCATGGTACGCAATTTACAGCTGCAAAATGGAAAGTAGAATTAGAAAAACAAGATATTCAAGTATGCTATTCATCAATACGACATCCACAATCCAATCCAACTGAGAGGGTAATGCGTGAACTTGGGAGGTTTTTTAGAACATACTGCTCACAGAAACATACCAGCTGGGCAAAACACGTTAAAGAAATAGAAAAATTGTTGAATTTAACAACTCATCAAAGTACGGGGTATGTTCCATACGAGCTTCATTTCAACAAAAAGGCAAACGATAAAATCAGAGAAATAGTAAACTTTCCAGAAACAATCGACGATGATCACGAGGTAAAAATAATGCTCGCAAATCAAGCACTCGTAAAAAACTTTAAACATAGAGGTCGTTATCAAAAATCTAAATCAAACGTTATCCTCAATGAAGGAGATTTAGTCTTGCTTAAAGTACCATACCCTTCCTCTGCAATTGATAAAGTAACACACAAATTTTTTCACATATATAAAGGTCCATATAAAATCACAAAAAATATCAACGACAATGCATTCCGGTTAGCAGAAATTAATGATACATCAAAATACATAGGAACTTTCAATCGAATGAGTCTACGCAGGTACTGGCAATCCACTTAGAAAATAGATATTAACAGCCAAGCCAGTACTCCTTGAGACGCATCAAGGACTCACCATTCATATAAAAAATGTGTACTAGGTTAAAAAATAGATGTAAGGAGAATAAGAAAATGTTTATTGAAAAAATTCGCTGAAATTTGATATTTGAAATGTGATAAATACCAATTTTGAAATTTTTATATAATGTTATATGTTAATTATACAAGGAATGTTCGAATGGATGAATGAGTGGAAATAGAATAAGATACGTATGAATCATAAATGTAAATTTCAATTTAATAGCTAAAAGCTTAGATTTTTTCTTTCGGATTTTCGATTTTTTTTTTTGCTTTGCAGTAATCAAAAATGGGGGGGGATGTGACAGGTATCGATGGCGACACCTGTCAGCAATCTATATTAGTATAAATGTGAAAATAAGTTACCGATAGACGAACTAGTCAAGGGTCAAATTATACCATAACAGCTCGAGTCAAAATTCATAATCGTATTTCCGAGAGGACAAGATTCTCTCTCTCGCTAGGAAGACGCCGAGCCGACAAGTCGACTGAAATTCCCTTTGCTATCATTCTCGTCTGTTTGAACTCAAAGTTACACAATACTCATAAAATTGAATTGAAATCTCGAAGTATGCAACATTCTGCTATAACTCACGTAAATTCATTACAACTCGTTCGAAATCACATCCAATAAATCGGTTGAACCAACATCTACCTGAACTACGAAGCCTGAGAGCGATTGACTACCGAAAAATCATTGGTGACGACCAATATTGATTTTCGAGGACACGAACATTATCAGGAAAGATCGATCTACGGAGCCGCTGGCCAAATATCACCGATGGATAAAAATCGAGTTAAGTAATCATAATATTCTTTGTATTGTAGGCGTACTGTGTCACAATACTTAGAACTGCGAAATTGAGTCGTAACAACGAGCAACAGCGTATTTATGGAAGTAACAATAAAATTTGTAATTTGTACAATTTAGAGTCACTAATATCATCGAGTCATGCAAAATTTAGAATCTTGGAAGACAAATTGCCCATAAACGTTATTATCCGATATTATCTATTCAACGGCGTGTTTTAAGGCATGAATGGTGTGTGAATGTGGTTGTTATTTTTATTTTTTTTTATTGTATCAAATTTGGTCAAAAATTCGTACATTTGTACAACACGGCAGATTCCGTGCATATAATCTTACCTTGAGTTGCAATAAACGCTGGGAGAATACACTTTTTCTTACCAGCATTATCAAGATTAATTTGATGACCTTTATTGATTTGTAATTTTTATATCCTTGATCCTTCTCACCAGATTATATACTCTCTATGTAAAAAAATAACGGAAGAACATCTAAAATCCGTTATAAATGGCGCCCGAACAAAAGTAAAGTGTGAATGATAGAATGAATGATTTATGTAATTTTAAATGTAATAATTATACAGGTAATAGGAAATTGCAAATTTTAAATTTTCCGTTGAAACGAAACCACAGTATATTTGAGTAGGCATAAGGTATCAGGAGATATTAGTTTTTGCAGATATAATTGTTTACATTAGACGCGTAGGGATTAAGGCTCAGGCGTAGGGATAGGAAGAAGAAATATACCAAATGTTTTGAAATATCGATCTATTGTGTAGTAGGTTTAGATAGGTTATATATACATATACAGTTTCAAATTATATACAAGGTGGTTGAAAAGGAAAACAAGTATAGAATATTGAAAATGGAATTTTTTTTTAGAGAATAATAATTAAGTTAGGATTTAGTGAATATTTTGATTTTAGAATTATATAATGAATTTTAGGAAATATTATTAGGAATTTAAATAAGAATTATTAAATTGAATGAAATTTGGCAAGAATATTTAGTTATTTATTTATAAAGATTTTAAAGATATATGGTATTTACAAATGATTTGAATATATATACATCTCGCGTTTACACGAAAAGAAAATAGATTTTAAGCAAAATTGGTTAAATTTATGGCTCATCGCACTCCTGTTCAAACTAGGTCCAAAGTGGTGCACACTCCAGTAAGCAGTAAGAACGAGCAAAAAACTAAGAAAATGGAGGAGGAACTGAGGCGTCTCAAGGAGGAAATGGCTAACTTGGGTCAGCTTCGAAATCGAGTAGAACAGCTAACGACGGCAAATGAGCAGAACCAGGATTTGACTCGACAAATCCAGATGCTGAAAACACAGAACGAACAGCAACAAGCAGCACTCGATCAGCTGAGAACCGCGCCTCCCGCACAAAGAGCAAATAACGAAGTCATCTCGGTAAGTGGATTGTTAACTGCCTTGCAACAAACTCATATCGATGCCAAAGCGCCAGAATTTTCAGACGAAGATTGCTCAAATCCAAAAGAATATATCGAAAATTTAGAGAATTATTTCAAATTAAAAAATATAACTGAACAGTATAAAATTCCGATCGTAGAAAATAGATTACAAGGTAAAGCAAGGGTATGGTGGGATGCATCAAAGGAGGGTGTTACCACGTACGATGATTTCAAAGCAAAGTTTCTGGAAAAGTTTTATTCAATACCTACTCAAATCAAAGCAAAAAGTAAATGGAGTTCAAAACGATATCAAAAACAAGACGGTTCACTCCAGACCTATTTCTTTAAACAAGTACGAGAAGCGAAATATTTCACGCCGAAGTTGAGTCAATTTGAGATTAACTATACAATTATTCAACAACTACCCTGGAGAATTCGAGATGCATTAGCTACCGTTAATATGAATGATTTGAAATCGGTCGAAAATGCAATAGCATACTTGGATACGGATTTTGAAGAAAGAGAAAATGATAAACGTAAATTTCAAAATGGTCATAGCGGCAATAAGAACTCAAATGTTGGAAGTACACAATATAACGATTATAGAAGCCAACCAACCGGTTATCAAACAAGTAACAATGGTTATAATCATAACAGTAACAGAGCTGGATCACAGGTACAGTCAAATTATCAAAATTCAAATCAACAGCACGGGCAAGCTCAAAATACATCTTTTTTTCCAAGATATCCACAAAATAATGCAACAATAGCACTTCCAAACTTTCAGTATCCACCACCTCAGTTACCGTTTGTCAACAATTATCAAAGTCAAAATAGAAGCAATTTAAACTAGTAAACAACGCGATGTGTAAGGATCCGACATCGGGTTGTAAGTATATTGAATTAGCAAAGGATCTTTCATACGATGTTCTAGAAAATAACGAAGAAGTGCCGAACAATGTGGAAAAAAATATATCTGAAGGTTTATATGTATGTACAAATATTTTAGGACAAAAATTAGCAGCACTTATAGATACAGGAAGCCAAATCACATGCATATCGGAGAAACTGTACAATGTCTTACGCGCGAAACACATTTTAAATGAACTTCCGGTTAATAACGTAATGGTTTTGTCGGCAATTGGAAAGAAAACTACTCCGGTAAAACGTCAAATAATGGTGGATGTTTCGGTGGGAAAAAATAGAATCAGTACGATCTTTTTAATAATACCGCATCTAACGAATAGCATAATCTTTGGCAGCGACTGGTTATTTTTGAATAAGGTGAGATTGGATTACGGCCTACAAACGGTAGAGATAAACGGCGTGTTTGTCGAGCCTGAATTGATTTCGTACGGTCGGGAGTCCTCAGAAAAAGTAAAGTCGTTTGCATGGAAACAGAAAACATATGTACAAATAATTAACGTAGAGCCAAATCGCAATGAAGACCTAATTCCACATGATGAAAAGGCATGCACTAGAGATAGTGCTGAAAGGAATGCCGAAAGAACTGACATTGAGTGTAGTTTTCATATCACTGAAAATTATCACGTAAACTTAGAGTCAGTCAGCAAGCATTGCAAAGAAAATGAAGCAGAAACAAACAGAAATATAAATTCAGAGAATAATTTCGCAAAAAATGAAGAAGAGGTTGAAATTTTGTGTGAAATTATAAAAATTGATGATGTTGAAATTGATAATGAAGTAGATAATAGCGAAATTTTGCTGTCATTAATAAGAGAAGAGGAGGAGATAGATGATTTCTTAAAAAATAATGATAGTTTAAGTATGAATATGAACACTGATAACGACGTCAGAAGTACGGTCGAATTTGATGATAGTATTAAGGAAACTGATGATTTCGTAAAAAATTGTGATAATCCTTGTATTGATATGAATATTATTGAAGATGTTAGTGATAAGGTTGAAATTGAAAAAAAAAATAGAAGTTTAACAGTCGTTGAGAGTGAAGTAGAAAAAACAAGAGAAGTAAACAACTGCGAGCCAAATGAAACAGCTAATAACGTAAAACAAAGTGAAGTAGAGTGTGAACAAATAACAGAAAGACACGAAGAAGCAGAAGACCATAACTTTTATGAAAAAAATTTCGAAGAACAAGACCACTTTGCAGAATCTATAGATAACGAAGATCACAATTTTTTTGAAGAAATCAGTTGTTACCGTGTTCGTAGCATACAGGTAGAAAACGCAGACCAAAATTTTTTTGAGGACGTTCGAACGATCGTGAATAATCTTACGAGGTTGGATGAAGGTCAGAAAAACAAGCTTGAAGAAATGTTAATTAAACATAAACAACTATTCTCAGATAAAGCAGGATGCACAGACATCTATGAACATTCCATTAAGTTACTCAAGGGCAAACCTATAGTAAGACGATCGTATCCAATACCACTTAAATTCAGAAATGCAGCAAATTTAGAAATAAAAGAAATGTTAGAAGCCGGAATTATAGAAAGATCCACAAGTCCATACTGTAACCCATTACGGATCGTAACTAAAAAAGAGAATCAAGTTAGAGTGTGTTTAGACGCCAGATTTCTAAATGATATAATTGAGTCAGATAACGAATCACCACCACCTATTGATGAATTATTGAGAAAATATCAGGATGCAAAATTCATGACATCAACAGATCTCACTCACGGGTACTGGCAAATCCCGCTTGCAAAAGAATCGAGACCGTATACTGCCTTTTTACACAATGGCACGTTATATCAATTCTGTAGGATACCATTCGGTTTAAAAACGGCAGGAAGTGGGTTCATCCGAGCTTTAAATATGGCTTTAGGGAATGAATCTAGCTCCTTCTTAACGTGTTATATCGATGATATCTTAATATCCTCTACAGATTTCGAGTCGCACCTAAAACATCTTAATCAAATATTTGGCCAATTAATGAAACACAACTTCACGATACGTCTAAGTAAGTCACTATTTTGTCAGGAGTCAGTTTTGTTTCTTGGGTTTGAAATTTCATCTCTTGGCGTGAGGCCAGATCCAAAAAAGTTAGAAGTAATCAGAAATTTTCCTATACCTAATAATAAAAAACAACTGCAAGGTTTCTTGGGATCATGTAACTTCTACCGGCAATTTTGCTTAAAGTATTCAAATTACGTCACACCTTTACGAGATTTGCTCGAAGACAACGCGATATGGAAATGGACGGACGTTCACACGAAAGCATTTCAAGATATAAAAAATAATTT
Source organism: Euura lappo (assembly GCA_018257835.1). Classification (NCBI taxonomy): domain Eukaryota; kingdom Metazoa; phylum Arthropoda; class Insecta; order Hymenoptera; family Tenthredinidae; genus Euura; species Euura lappo. Next base: position 80,667 of record JAEUYN010000098.1, on the reverse strand, counting down.
CATAAATTGCGTAACTATAAGCCATTATTTACCGAACCGTATGTTCAAAGTACAAACCGATGCAAGTGATTTGGGAATCAGTGGAATTCTATATCAAGAAGACGATGAAAAAAATCATAAAATCGTAGCACTAGTCAGTAGATGCCTTTCGAAAGTCGAAGTAAGATACAATACAACTGAAAAAGAACTGCTCGCAATAGTATACTCAATCACAAAATTCAGGATTTATTTAATAGGAAGTACATTCGAGTTAATAACAGATCACAAAGCTTTAACGTTTTTAAACAGCACGGAATTTCAAAATGCTCGTCTAATGCGATGGAGTATGATACTTCAACAGTACACGTTTAAAATAAAACACTGCAGGGGCGTAGATAACATCGTCGCGGATTTTTACAGTAGGAATATCGATGGAAAAGAAGCAAAGACAGAATCAAATAAACTGACAATTCCAAGTGTTAACAAAGCGTTGATAGCGAGTTTAAAAGTCGAGATAAACAAAGTTGAAAAATTTGAGATACAACTAGATTCAATATTAGCTAAAAATTTGAAAAATTTAGAAAAGTTACAAAAAGAAGACACGCATGTAGCCGATTTAATAAAAAAATATCAAGACGATCCAAATCAAAACATGTATCGAATTCATGAAAACATTTTGTTCCATAAAACTGAGCGAGAAGAAAATTGGCGAATAGTAGTTCCTATCAGTTTAATAGGAGTGCTAGTGACATCGATTCACGAAAAATTAGGTCATACAGGTACATATAAAACCCTCAAATATATAAGTACACATTTTTATTGGCGAAACATGAGAGAATTTATTAAAAAAAGTTTGCAAACCTGTGATTTATGTCAAAGAGTAAAAGTATTAAATTATAGTATGCAAGGAGAATACCAAAGAGTGGCAGCTAAAAAACCAAATGAGTTGGTAACTATAGACTTTTATGGACCATTACCAAAATCAACAGCGGGAGTCCAATTCTTATTGGTTGCTATCGATGCATTTTCAAAATACGTAAAATTATACCCTATGAAACGGGCAACAACTAAAGTAGCGTTGAATAAAATGATAAATGATTATTTTATAAAAGTCGGAAAACCTGAAAAATTATTGTCAGACCATGGTACGCAATTTACAGCTGCAAAATGGAAAGTAGAATTAGAAAAACAAGATATTCAAGTATGCTATTCATCAATACGACATCCACAATCCAATCCAACTGAGAGGGTAATGCGTGAACTTGGGAGGTTTTTTAGAACATACTGCTCACAGAAACATACCAGCTGGGCAAAACACGTTAAAGAAATAGAAAAATTGTTGAATTTAACAACTCATCAAAGTACGGGGTATGTTCCATACGAGCTTCATTTCAACAAAAAGGCAAACGATAAAATCAGAGAAATAGTAAACTTTCCAGAAACAATCGACGATGATCACGAGGTAAAAATAATGCTCGCAAATCAAGCACTCGTAAAAAACTTTAAACATAGAGGTCGTTATCAAAAATCTAAATCAAACGTTATCCTCAATGAAGGAGATTTAGTCTTGCTTAAAGTACCATACCCTTCCTCTGCAATTGATAAAGTAACACACAAATTTTTTCATATATATAAAGGTCCATATAAAATCACAAAAAATATCAACGACAATGCATTCCGGTTAGCAGAAATTAATGATACATCAAAATACATAGGAACTTTCAATCGAATGAGTCTACGCAGGTACTGGCAATCCACTTAGAAAATAGATATTAACAGCCAAGCCAGTACTCCTTGAGACGCATCAAGGACTCACCATTCATATAAAAAATGTGTACTAGCTTAAGAAATAGGTGTAAGGAGAATAAGAAAATGTTTATTGAAAAAATTTGCTGAAATTTGATATTTGAAATGTGATAAATACCAATTTTGAAATTTTGATATAATGTTATATGTTAATTATACAAGGAATGTTCGAATGGATGAATGAGTGGAAATAGAATAAGATACGTATGAATCATAAATGTAAATTTCAATTTAATAGCTAAAAGCTTAGATTTTTCTTTCGGATTTTTGATTTTTTTTTGCTTTGCAGTAATCAAAAATGGGGGGGGATGTGACAGGTATCGATGGCGACACCTATCAGCAATCTATATTAGTATAAATGTGAAAATAAGTTACCGATAGACGAACTAGTCAAGGGTCAAATTATACCATAACAGCTCGAGTCAAAATTCATAATCGTATTTCCGAGAGGACAAGATTCTCTCTCTCGCTAGGAAGACGCCGAGCCGACAAGTCGACTGAAATTCCCTTTGCTATCATTCTCGTCTGTTTGAACTCAAAGTTACACAATACTCATAAAATTGAATTGAAATCTCGAAGTATGCAACATTCTGCTATAACTCACGTAAATTCATTACAACTCGTTCGAAATTACATCCAATAAATCGGTTGAACCAACATCTACCTGAACTACGAAGCCTGAGAGCGATTGACTACCGAAAAATCATTGGTGACGACCAATATTGATTTTCGAGGACACGAACATTATCAGGAAAGATCGATCTACGGAGCCGCTGGCCAAATATCACCGATGGATAAAAAATCGAGTTAAGTAATCATAATATTCTTTGTATTGTAGGCGTACTGTGTCACAATACTTAGAACTGCGAAATTGAGTCGTAACAATGAGCAACAGCGTATTTATGGAAGTAACAATAAAATTTGTAATTTGTACAATTTAGAGTCACTAATATTATCGAGTCATGCAAAATTTAGAATCTTGGAAGACAAATTGCCCATAAACGTTATTATCCGATATTATCTATTCAACGGCGTGTTTTAAGGCATGAATGGTGTGTGAATGTGGTTGTTATTTTTTTTATTGTATCAAATTTGGTCAAAAATTCGTACATTTGTACAACACGGCAGATTCCGTGCATATAATCTTACCTTGAGTTGCAATAAACGCTGGGAGAATACATTTTTTCCTACCAGCATTATCAAGATTAATTTGATGACCTTTATTGATTTGTAATTTTTATATCCTTGATCCTTCTCACCAGATTATATACTCTCTATGTAAAAAAATAACGGAAGAACATCTAAAATCCGTTATAAGCGGTATGCTTAGCCAGCTGCATCAGAAGTTCGACCATCACAATCCTAATAGGAATTGTCGATTACATGAACTTATTCAGACAAAGTCACGTCAGTACGGTTTGCAAACTCAAATTTTCTTCCAGTGTGATGGATGTAAGTTTCAGGACAGCATCTGGACAGATCCTGTTGACAGCCTAAACATGCCCATCAACAAATGTGCTGTCGCAGGAACAATTGCCATTGGCATTGGGCATTCGCAGTTGGAGGAACTCCTGGCTTCTATGGATGTTCCCTGCATGTCGGGAAAAACGTACCGAAAAAACGACATGGAGATGGTTGAAGCTTATGAGCACGCTGCACTTTTGGAAATGTTGCGAGCAGGCGAGGAAGCGAGAAAACTAGCTCTCCAGAGAGGTGATTTTATAATCCACGAAGGTGAGCAAATCCCATTCATCACCGTTGTAGCAGATTGTGCGTGGATGAAACGATCGTACAATACAGGTAAGTACGACTCCCTGTCCGGCGTTGGCGCAATCGTTGATGAATTCACGGGAAAGGTGATTTTCATGGGCGTGCGTAATAAATTTTGTTTCGTTTGCGAACGGGCCGCACGTTACGACATTACACCGAATCCTCACGCTTGCTTTCAAAATTATGGCCGCGATCAAGCTTCCACGGGAATGGAGGCCGATATATTAGTAGAGGGTTTCCGAACAAGCGTTGAGACGCACGGTCTGATTTACAAGACGCTGATCGCAGACGGCGACAGCAACACTTATAAATCTATTCGAGACAACAACCCGTACGGAAAGTACAGCATAGTCGTCGAAAAAAAAGAATGCGTTAATCATATGCTGCGAAATCTGACCCGAAAGGTCAAAGCCGTAGCTCAAACCCCTGGCCCCAACATTGCAAAATTGAAAAAATTGGTGAAGGGTAGTGCGAAGAAATTTCGGGACACGATTGATGCGGCAGTGAAGCATCGTCGGGCTTCGGTAGAAAACAATATTGCTAGTCAAATAGCTTTATTGAAAAGCGATGTCCTGAACGCACCGTGCCACGTTTTCGGTGACCACCGAAAATGCAACCAACCGGACGGTTTTTGTGTCGAGCAGACCACAGATCGGGCTCTGAAAGACATTGAGGACCTCAAAGTAGCCGGACTTTTCCAAAAGCTGGTAACTGCGATTGAGTTTTTAGCCCATCATTCTGACAGCTTGATCTATCATGCCAACAATAATCCGGCTGAAGCATTCAATTCGATTGTTTGCAAATTGAATGCTGGTAAAAGGCTCAATCTCGGTATGAGGGGTTCGTTCCAAGGTAGATGTGCTGGGTCTGTTTTGCAGTTCAATAATCAAAATATTTTGACAGATTTGCACCACAGCGAAGGCGTGACTCCACCCGCCACTGTAGTGTCACTGGAAGCCCGGAGGCAACGTAAGGTGGTCAATAACTCGCTCATCAGGCAGAGGACCAAAGAAGCTCGAGCACATCTACCTGAGACCACCAGGAGACACCAGGGTCGTGATCAAAATTACGGCCCTAATGCAGAGAAGCCTGATATGTCCGTTGAGGTATACAACGCCGAATTGGCAAGGCATCTAGCAGTTCTGGAGGAAAACCAAAAAAATCGGTTTGATATTGAGAGACTCACGAGAGGTCAGGCCGATAACGGAAATTGGACATCGATACGTGCCAAGATGTTGACGGCGTCAAATTTTGGGAAAGTCTGTCGCATGAGAAAAACCACACCGTGTACTGCTACCGTGAAAAGCATTCTTTACCCTACGGTGAGGACCACGCTGGCTATGATGTGGGGTAAGGAAAAGGAACCCGACGCAATCGCGGCGCTTCAAGCTAAATTAGTTGACGAAGGTAACGCTGTTACTATCACGCCGTGCGGACTTTTCATCGATAGTCATCTGGCATGGTTGGGAGCTACTCCAGACGGTATCGTGAACGAGACCACTATCGTGGAAGTAAAGTGTCCTTACTCTGCAAAACATCTGCACCCCGAAGACGCTATTCAGCAACGCGTTGGCGGGGTTGACAGGTACTTTGACGTTAATGACCGAACTAAAATGAATGTCTCGCATCATTACTATTACCAGGTACAGGGACAGCTGCACGTTACCCAAGCCGAGGTTTGTTACTTCGCCGTGTGGACGCCACTGGGTCTGAAGTACGTCACAGTACACCGCGACGACAAGTTTTGGGACCAACAGATGAAACCAAATCTAACTCGGTTCTATGAACAGTGCCTGCAGCCAGAAATGATTGACGGCCGATGCTGTCGCGGAATGCCGATTCGGGAACCTGAATACATTCTAGAAGCGAGACGGTTAAAAAACCAAGCTGCAGAGGCATCAAAAGCGGGCAGTCACGTGGCTATGAGTGTGATTGCCGTGCCCGACTCGGCTACCGCGTCAGAAACAAATGACGAACCTGAATCATTGCTGTCTGCTGGCACACCGTTCAAAATTCCACCGAGACAGAACGGCAAGAGAAGAGTTGCGCCAACGAAATTGATTCGAACGCAAGGGGATTCCGATAGTTGGAGCGTGACATCGTCGGAGGAGTACCTCTCGGATACCGGATCAGTACCGCGTCTGAAGCTAACGAAACGCAAAGTTGGAGATCAAGAAGTTTGGTCCGTATCGTCTTCAGATGAGGAAGGTTTATCGAGACGCAGAGTACGAATTCGTCCGGTTAAACTGGTCAGAAGAACGACTAGACAGGGAGAACGTTGGAGTGCCTCAAGTATAGATGAGCCAGAATCATCGAACGAGCAGGCATGGAACGGTACACTAACGACCGCGGAACCGACACGACCTAATGATGCACCCTGGGTGGTTGTAACGGATGACGGTAACGCAGGAGTCCCAAGTGCAACTGAGTTTGAAGTCCTGGAAACAATCAATAAAAATGCTACCATCGACGTCCTTCGAGGAAATATTTTATCAGAAAATATTCTGCTGAATGACACGTCGATCGATTCATTTTTGTACCTGATTGCAGACAAAACGGACTTCAAAATTGCAAGTGCACTTTTGGTAGCGTATCCACGGTTCATCACGCCTTCGTGCACGTCACGTGATATCAAAATCATTGGAGGTAACACTTCAGGACATTGGCGTTGTACGTATTTCGATGGAAATCAGCTCCTTGTCTATGACAGCCTAGGCTGTAATAAGTTTCAGTTACTGGCTGCCGACGAGCGACACTTCATCAATTCACGGTATAGAACCCTGAAAACCGACAACGTCGCGTTTCCAGTTGTCCAAAGGCAGCCGGACGCGTACAGCTGTGGAGTGTATTCAGCAGCTTTCGCTACAACAATAATTTGAGGTGGGAATCCTTCCAACGAGTCATACTCCATGGACGTAATGAAAATGAGAAATCATTTCCTACAAATACTTGTGAGTAAGACATTTTCGGCCTTTCCAAGCCTGTAACTTCGAACGAAGGCATGACCAGATCTGATCGTATACGTTAGTAGTCGATTGGGCCACCTTTCGCTGACTATAATCCATCCCGTCAGAACTACTCCCGGTTCGTTACTTTTACTCATCCATATGTCTTTCACTTTCAATTTCAATGTCACGCGAGGGGGATGACATGCTCTCAAAACTACCCCCGTCAGAACTCCTCCCGGTTCGTTACTTTTACTCATCCATATGTCTTGTAACACGCTACTCTCTTCTGAAATTAGATAGACAGCCTCGACTGTTATCTATGCTTATTAACGTTGCTCGGCTAGGGGTTCTCTTCTCTCTCAGGGCTTCTCGGTCACCGTATCAAATGCAGAGAACGAAATCGAAATTTGTTAACGATGAGGAATCAGACGACAACTTAATGTACCTTCCCGCTTCGAGGGTCGGTGTGCAAACGCGAATCTGTAATGGATAAAGGAATACTCTGGGCAGGGCGCTACCGCAACCCGTTCTTTTGTATTGTCTAAATTGTCAGCGCAGAAGCACAGGTCAACGTTACTGACAATTATCGTAATTTTTGTTGGCGTTGCTCAGGGAACTAGCCCGTTGCGCAGCTTTCCTACTTGGAGGAGATTGGTTATAAGGAATTCTGGAAGTTTTAGGTAGTTGAATTGAATAGTTACACAGAATTGAATATTGATAGTGGAAGATTACCACTTACATTACGAATGGTGAAAGGTAATCCCAGTTTGGTAATTATTCAATAATTGAATCACTGGATTTCGTATAGCACGAATTTAATACTCCTCGTGGAGGTGTGGTTTCCAATAGACGATTGGAAACTAATAGATTGAATTTATAGATAAAGGGTTGTACCCAAATAAGATTGATTTGCAAGAATTGATATTTTGGCAAGGAAAACTAAGTTCTTGAATACTTTGAAATTAATATAGACTGGTATCGCACCGTTGGCCGAGACCGCTGGGTTGATAGTTAGTCAACTGACAATGAGCGCGAATTGAGCGCTCCGGCTCCTTTTATAGACTTTCTTTTGCATTTCCTTTAACCCTTTCCTTCGTATGTGGCAGAGCAACCGTTTATTTGATTCGCTTATTCTATTACATGTTATATGATTGGTTTGATATTTCTCCTATTGGAAATTTGACATAGGTTTTGATAAATTGCTGTGGCTGCTGCCTGATTTTTAGGTGAAATTAATTATGTTGGCAAACCCTTATAATATTTAAAAGTAGTTGTTACTGAACTGAAATTATATTGAAACAGGATAATGGTTAGTTTATTTCTTGCTTCGTTGATACTGCTCGTCCGTCCCGCCGGTTCGAGGCGCCTCTTTCTTCTCCCCCTCACTCCTTCGCGTTGCAGCTGTTACCGAGGTTGCCTGCCCTCAGGCGTTTACGCACTCGGAAGCGTTGACAACTGCTATTTCCGCTCCTGCAGCTAGAACTCGAACTGGAGCTTGAGCTTTCGTCGGACGAGGAGTCCTCTGAATGGCTCATAACTCCAACGGGTTCGTGGGCCAGAAACTCCACTCTCTGCCTTTCGTTCTGCCACGACCTGGGTGGACTTTCGCACATCTCTAACTTCTCCAAGCGGTAGTCAGGGATGCTTGCCTTCACCTCACTATCTGGCTGCTCATCCTCCAACGGCCATCCTTCTACATAGGGTTCCGGGTTGAGCAGAACCAGCTCTCCGAAAAAAAGGGGCGGATAAAACCGTTTAGGGGTTTGAATAGTCTTCCCCTTCACCTCTGTTGGGATCTCCGGTCCACTTCTCCAAGGCCTGGGGCGGATCTCGTGAGTCCCATGCCTCACTAGGACGAGATCGTCACAATCCGTTGATACGTTCGGCCTATAGAGAATGGCAGAACACAACACAGACACAAAAAAAAATATTTGATAAAAAAAAATTGTTTAATAAAAATATTATTGTTCAACAAAAATTCTTTTTATTGTATTTTCGGAGCTTCACCTCCGTTCACACGCGCACAGTGGTTGGGATGTTACAGTCTTTCACTTTCAATTTCAATGTCACGCGAGGGGGATGACATGCTCTCAAAACTACCCCCGTCAGAACTACTCCCGGTTCGTTACTTTTACTCATCCATATGTCTTTCACTTTCAATTTCAATGTCACGCGAGGGGGATGACATGCTCTCAAAACTACCCCCGTCAGAACTACTCCCGGTTCGTTACTTTTACTCATCCATATGTCTTTCACTTTCAATTTCAATGTCACGCGAGGGGGATGACATGCTCTCAAAACTACCCCCGTCAGAACTCCTCCCGGTTCGTTACTTTTACTCATCCATATGTCTTTCACTTTCAATTTCAATGTCACGCGAGGGGGATGACATGCTCTCAAAACTACCCCCGGTTCTCCAACTTTTTTCCGCTTTACCCTTTGTCTTATTTACGGAATCCCGGTTACGCAATTGTTGTGGTTCATTGAAACCATATCGACTCTTTGATATTTTTTGTTCTTCTTTCTTCATGAAAGATCTAGTCGCAGTTTCTCATTTCTTCACCGGAATGACTGGGCTGTCCGACTAGAAAATGTCGCAGTTGTCCGACTGGAAAATGTCGCAGTTTCTCATTTACTCACCGGAATGACTGGGCTGTCCGACTGGAAAATGTCGCAGTTTCTCATTTACTCACCGGAATGACTGGGCTGTCCGACTAGAATGTGTCGCAGTTTCTCATTTACTCACCGGAATGACTGGGCTGTCCGACTAGAAAATGTCGCAGTTTCTCATTCCCTCACCGGAATGAATGGGCTGTCCGACAAAAACTACAAGGGAGACAACGTCAATTAGCCTCCACGTGGCGTCTCCTGGAAATACTCATCATCATGTGAGTAGCTAATAATTGACTTTTTCAGCTCACGCCGATACCATACGAAGACTCTGTTTATGGAAAACCATTTACACCTCCACCGAACGTACGACATCTCGGCCCGCCACATGAGCGGGAAGTCATACTTTCCGTCCCGGGGGGTGGAGGAAAAAAGTATACCGCACGCGGGAGGAAAAAAGACTACCCCAAATTGCGGTTTTGACACCCTCGCCTTCCGGCTCGGGTGTCAAACTAACGCGCAGTTTAGGACAGCCTAATTTCCTACCCTTGCCGCGTGATGTATACACTGTAAAAAATATGGTGTTGATTGTGTTTAGAATTTAACACCGTTTCAACACAGCGAAGAATTCTATAGTGGTTCACCCCGTTCTGTGTCAAATCACAACCAATCGGTGTTGTTTTTTCTGAACTGACTATGATTAGTGTTGCATTTGACATCGAACGGGGTCTTATGACTTCAAACGGGGTGGACCACTATAGAATCCGCGCATTTTTTACAGTGTACTTTCATAGGTAGGTGGGTGTATATATGATTGGAATTATACAATATTCATCAACAAGAAAGTGCAAATAAGACCTGGCGGCGAACATGGCTGACAGGTGAAAAATGAACCCTTCCATCTACGTGCCTAGTTGAGAAACTTGTGTCATTCTGTAAATTTGACTTGGCGATGAACTAAATAAAGAGTATGGATTATTCATGATACCGTGCATAGCAAGACGATTGAAGATCAAAATAGTTGTGTTCAGTTCCCTGTAGTAAAAAGTTCATGTCACACCCGAACGCGGCCGATGGTCGAATATTCGCGCGGGTTCGATATCACCGCTTTATTCGCGCTGCGATTGGCTGCGCGAGTCGGAACTCTCCGAAGCTGCGCGAGTGGGAACTGTCCGAACTCGGGCGATGCAACTTCAAAGGATAACATTAACCATAAAGCAGAAATTTATTCGAATGAATTAATTATGAAAATTTCAAAACTGCGACGATGACGATGAAACCGCAGAGAATCTAATCTAACCTAACCAGATACCAGATCTTGATCTAACTGACGGCGTAAATTACTGCCAGCTGTCAGAACTACTGTTGGGATAATTGACACTAATTCAACATTTGTAGGCAGAAGAAAAATGTGTGTATTTTCAAATAATTTATTTTTGCACTTTAAAGAACATGGAGTATTTTACGTAAAAAACGGCGAAAAGCTGATGAATTAAAACTGAACAAGTTATGATATCGTAATTATTGATCCTGTTGCAAAGGAACGGAAACCAAACAAAACGGTCAGACGGCTGTATAATTATTGATCCTGTTGCAAAAGAACGGTGTAAATCTGAATCAACGAAACTATTTGCTGAGATCCAGCAATAAGAATACCACCGATGTTAACAAAACGGTCAGACGGCTGTAATTATTGATCCTGTTGCAAAAGAACGGTGTAAATCTGAATCAACAAAACTATTTGCTAAGATCCAGCAATAAGAATACCACCGATGTTTTCAGTGATTGCTCCAGTGGTATACTTATCCCTGGATCTCAGCGAATAGTGGCTGATTATCCAGCGAATAGTTTTGCTGATTTAGATTCAGAGGAGGATGATGAGAATATGGCTGATTTATATCGTGTCCGTTTCACTCTCAATCCTATCCTGAGGCATGTTCTCATCCTCCGATAGTTCGGGAAGCTCAGTGAGCGGTTTTTTGTAGCAGTTGGCTAATTGATCTTCGTTCAGGATCTTACCGTCGATTATTTTTATCTCCGCCATATGCTCCAATTGCATGAATACGGATCCAGCTGTTAACAAATTATTTACTACATCAGAAAACATCGAAATTATAGATGAACCGACCGATAGACATAGACATAGGTTTTCATATTTACATGTATCATTTTTCTTAATCAACCCAGTGATTGAGACATGGGCGCCAGGAACGAGGGCCGGTATTTCTATATGGTTCGCCACTTGCAGCCTCAGTTTGAACGACCCATCAGACACCGCACCGCTCCCAAAACTACAGGTCCCCTGCCCTGCAGTTATTCTTACGAACGGCACGCACAAGTATCCTTCAACAGCTACATACGATATTGATTGATTTTGTAATATGTTTAATCGTTACAGTCGGCCGGTATACGAAAGTTTTTTCTATCACGAAACAGCTTCACAAGAATTAAATGTTGTAATGAAATAAAAGCCTTTCGTTTTTGAGACGATTATGATGGGAATAATTCTTTTGAAAGAACTGATGCTTGGTAAATTATGCCATATTCTTATTTACGTATTCAATCTGGATCTTACTTTTGATGCCCTGATACGCTGCAGCGTGTTTGATGCTGATTTTTTCGGGCGATTTCGGAGCCGGTCTATCCGCAACGTTTAAAGGCCCATGGCAGATGACCTGTGTTGCCCTTTGAATCGACAAGTCGTAGTCAACGAAGCCCGGCTCGATCTTGTGGTATCTCTGGTCAACCGCAACAGCTTTAATATTGACAAATTCCATTATCTGAAAGAAATGATGAGAAATTGAAGGAAGGGTGTGTAAGGTGTTTAAGAGCCAATACTTTTTTTTTTTTTACCTCATTATATTTTACGAGCTGAGCGAAGACAGGTATCTGGTCCTCCCACAGCAAAACTTTAACTTTTAGATCACCGTTGGTAATAGTGAATTTAAATAGGCTGAAACTTCGTTTTCGGCCAACCGTCTGTTGCCCCATGACCGCGTCCACATATCCTACGATATGCCTGAAAATTGAGGTAAATTTTCACTTTTATGTACATCTATTATGAATTGAACAGAAAAGAAGTTCTGTGAGAACAGATTTTTAATGGAACGGGTAATAATGATTTGAACAGAAAAAAATTTTACTCCACTTTGAGCTAAACTACACCATTTCCGGTCTACCTTACATATATTTTTTCTGCATTAGCAAAAAATGTATGGCTACCCGTTTTGCACAGCCAAGCGTAGGGAGGAAGGAAAAATCGAGGCCACGACAACTAAGATTAATTAAGATTTAATTTAATCGAAAACAAATTTAATACGAATGCAACACGCACGAAATTCAGAGCACAAAATTCACTCAGGGAAACTCACCGAAAAATAAAAATTGAAAAATTGAGATCATAAATGATATATTTAGAACTTACAGCATGTTATCGTCATGCTGAACTTCTTCCAGAACCTCAGATCTCCTCAATGCTGGAACTTTGCTCGCCATTTGCTGTTAAGTATATTTTTGAAAAAATTCAGAGTTTTCAATAATCCGCTCAAATTTGTGTTGCGATAAGAAATGATTGATTTATCGTCAATAGCGACGCAAGTGCTATTTTGTTTTCAATTTTCTAATGACAACGGAACCTTTTATTTGTTTTCTGTTGATCAATAAATTGAATATCGGTTCATCAGCGGTCATGGTAATATCCGCAGCAAATTCATGTCATTCGATTGATTTGAAAAATTTGTCACACATGAAGGCAGCCGACTTTCGACATCTAATGGCCGTTGACCGGTCCTTGAAGCTCCAACAAACGTCCATTGCAGCAACCTGACGTTATCCAATAGCTATATCAACATTAGACAATCGTTATTCTGCTATTTTTCTTCACCTGATACTAATGACGTATTATTTGAAAAAGCGATCAGAATTAGGGCGTCTAATTATTTAACTTACCGCTTCGTTGCCAAACTGTGGAAGTAATTGAAGGTGCCAATCGTTTTCTTCATCTTCCATTGAGCCGAACTCCATAATTACAATTACTAAGAACTTCGCGAACTCATGTGTAAAGCTGTTCTGCACGACTTTCAAAACTGTACACCGAGTGTTCAAAACGTAAGTAACGCTTTTTTACTCGAATATTTGTAAAGGAATCAACGATAGAATGATACAGAAATTGTAGTTGTTGTGGAGAGAAACACTTCGAACCCGGAAACTCAATTAACATACGCAGTAATTGAATGACGAAATCTTTCTATTTATCCTTATTTTCACTGTCAGTTTCTTCATTTAATGCAAGTATACTATTATTTACAGGTTGAATATTTGCTGTAATTTCGACCTACGTTTTGACGTTTACTTACGATCACTAAGTACGTGTTTTCATTCCTTCACGTTGACTATGGCTATATTTTAAAGCGAAGTTGACACGATCACACCAGTCTATCGTCATACTGAATTTTCTACATTAATCGAGTAATCAATCAGTAAGTATCAGTTGCCTTGCAATTCCCATGAGGTACTTATTTATTGTATTGTATCAACTTGTAACTGTGATATTTGTAATTTATTTTTCAGACCATATATCAGATAAACAGATCAAGCACTTCGAACTCCGATCACGAGCCGAAAGAGGATTCCTTTGATAAGTTTTTTGTTCTTCATTTATTTCAAACACTATTGAGGCTAGATTCAGCAGGAAAAACAGGAATTTGGTGCGTGACCGCACTAAATTTATTACCTACAAAAGCAACAAAATTATTCACAACAATGATAAAAATAATGCAAAACATTATGAACGCTGACAACAAATAGAAATACCCTTATATTGTGACCAATATACACAAATACGAACCGGTGTCAGAAAAAATTATCCACCACAATATTGTGACCAATATATACACCAAAGATCAAGTTCATAGAGTGAACGTCGGATCTTTTCGACTCCCATCATAGCGGAGATGAATAATTATATATACTTATTATAGTATATCTATACAGTTTGGTAGCACTTAGTGACAAATATTTAGTTTAGACAAAAATCAATTATAATAATATTGGATAAATATCAACTGTCATATTAATGTCGAAGTCGTTTCAAGTACCAAATCGGTGAAATATTTGTATAAATACGTTTATAAAGGTCACGACGCGGCTTCGATTACAATAGGAGAAAACACGAATGAGGATTCAACAATTAATCATGACGAAATACAGGATTTCATAGAAGCTCGCTATGTGGGGCCGGTAGAAGCCGCTTGGCGAATTTTTGGAAAAAGTTTGCAGGATAAAAGCCACGCGGTTATACGTTTGCCGGTGCACTTACCGAACGAACAAAATATTACGTTTTCGAATGAAAATAGTTCTACCATTGATCACGAAGAATTATTGAGGTCAGCTGTGCAAAGAACGGATATGTTAATCGATTACTTTGCTTTGAACCTAAGAGATGAAACAGCTAGGCAATATTATTATACCGAAATTCCATGCCATTATACGTTCAGAAAATACAAGATCAATAATCAAATCGTTCACCGATGGGAACCACGAAAATCACATTTCAATTGTATCGGGCGAATGTATTCCATTAGTCCTTCTCAAGTTGAACTATTTCACTTGAGATTGTTATTATTATCGGTCAAAGGTGCTACAAGTTTCCATAACTTGAAAACTGTAGATGGTGATTTGAAACAAACGTATGTTGAAACCTGCTTAGCATTAGGTTTAATAGAGGATGACGAAGAGTGGAGACGAACAATGGATGAGGCTACTACGTGGATGATGCCACAACGACTACGAAGATTGTTCGTTCTAGGGATGGGCGATATTTTCCGATTAATCGAAACGGCCGATGTTTTTTCACGATTAATCGATTATTTTCTGTCGATGTTTCTAGCATTCGATTAATCGATGTCCGATTTTTTCTACTCAACATCGATGTTAGGATGTTTGGCTTCGAGTAAATAAGTTTCTAATACAAGTTTTCAATTTCTTTTAGTTCAACTGTTTCTTGACAACTCAACATCTGATCGCTTCGAAGAAAATTAAAGGTCATCTGAAGATGGATACACGATTGGCATCGTGTACTTTCGTGAAAAAATATTGGGTTATGAAATAAACGAGTTTCCTATTGCAATACCAGAAAATTCACGTTTTTCACCGATTCATCGATACATCGATGTTTTTTTATCGAATTATCGATGTTTGTAAACGATGTTTATTTTAAACATCGATTATTTCGATGTCGATGTTTTTCTCAACATCGCCCATCCCTAGTTCGTTCGTCTTTTAATTCACTGTCATCCGGCAAATCCACGAGATTTATGGGATGAATTCAAAGATGACATGTCCGAAGATTATGCACGACACTTGGGACAAGAACGTGGACGACAAAAAGCCTACGCTGCAATCAGTCGTATGCTTTGTTCTGAAGGCCAAAGTCTATCTGATTTCCCTCAAATGGAGCAAATATCTGATATAATTGAAACTGACGAAGACGAAGATCATGAAGATTATTCAATAATCGGCCAAGAAAAATACAAAAAACTGAATGAACAACAAAAGCAAATAGTAGATACGATTTTGAACGAATTGGAAACTAATAATACCGATGATAGAGTTAGATGCTTTTACATTGATGGTCCAGGTGGATCAGGCAAAACTTTTGTATACACGACTCTTTGGCACTTGCTTAAAGCTAAGAAAAACAAAGTAGCCACCATGGCGTTTACAGGAATCGCTGCGATTCTATTGCCTCAAGGGAAAACAGTTCATAAAACACTGGGATTACCTGTACCCCTCTACGCCGATTCAACTTCTAACATTAAGGTACAGTCTAGAGACGGCGAATTTTTGAAAAAAGTAGATATTTTTATTTGGGACGAAGCTCCAATGGCACCGCGATATGCCTTGGAGATCATGGATGGATTATTGCGTGACATCATGGAGAAAGATGTGCCATTTGGTGGAAAAATTATACTTTTGGGTGGAGATTTCAGACAATTGCTTCCGGTCAAAATACGCGGAACGCGCAGTGAAACTGTCAACTTGTCTATGAAATTCAGCTCACTGTGGACACACTTTCGAATGATCTCCTTGACGAAAAACATGCGCGTTTTGCCGCAAGAAATAGAATTTTCAGCATTTCTCTTGAACCTTGGGAATGGAACGTTGAACGATGCAAATGATTACGTGCAATTTCCAGCGGATTGTATAATCAATGACGACATGAACATAGTTGAGAGAATATACGGTGACCATATGAAAAACAAACGCTATGAGCAAGCAGCAGAGTGCGCTATACTTTCTGCAAGGAATGCAGATGTTGAAGAAATAAACAAAGAAGTAATAAAATTATTAGACGAATCGACTGAAAAAATCTATACGAGTGTAAACAGTATTGAAAACTGTGGTGATGACAACATTGGCGAGATCATTTTACCGGAATACTTGAACAGTTTGTCTCCGCCGTCATTGCCTCCACATGAATTGCGCTTACGGGTGAATAGTATAATTATGCTCATTAGGAACTTGAGTATGAATGAAGGTCTTTGCAACGGCACGAGGTTATTGGTATTGCAACTTGGAAATCATTTACTGCAATGCAAAATCTTAACATGTGACCAAGCCGGTGAGATAGTATTTTTAAATCGAATTACATTATACTGCGAAGACGTATATCCCTTTACTTTCAAACGGAGACAATTTCCAATAAAACTGGCATTCGCAATTACTATTAATAAAGCGCAGGGACAAACTTTCGAAAAAATTGGAATTGATCTTAGGAGAGATGTGTTCAACCATGGTCAACTCTATGTCGCATGTTCTAGAGTACGTTCGTGGGACTCGTTGAAAATTTTCATGCATAATGAGCATCGAGGTGAGAATGAGAATGAAATAAAAAACTATGTTTACAAGGAATTATATGAATATACATGAATTAGATGAGAATTTACGATGCCCTCAATTGTTATTTCATTATTATTAGTCATTAGAAATCCATATTTATTAGGGTTATTTATGATTTTACTGGTGATTATGATTTTACAGAAAATGATTTTACTGGTGAATGGTAATGATGAATTTCATTCAAGAGAGCTAGAAATTGAGGCTGTCAGATTTGACAGCTTTGAAAAGAGATGATCAGTGCTGTCAACTGTCAGGAATAAATCTGAAGTGAGCTGAGATTGACATGTCGGTGTGAGATGGGCTGTGAACTGCGGACTGCAAGAGTTAACTATAGTTAACAGTTCACTTATATATGAGTGAACTGCGAACAACGATATAATGTTGGAATAAATAAACGTGTATATTATGGCAATTAACGTGCAATGAGGCGCGCGCGCAGCGCGCGCGTGCGATGCTAGTCCAATCTTAAAAGAGCCAGGACCGCTCGAACTCGAAAACTCGCACCTATTGTTGACATTTTATTCGCGCGCCGATTGGGTGGCTCGTTTCGAGACTCGAGGTCGCGTCGAGATATTGCTGGTCGTTTTCCGCGCGTCATTTGTAGTTTCGTTGACTCGCCTGTCATTATTTTGGATGTCAGTGGCGATCAAGCAAAGGGTTATACGAGGTTTCGTGTTCGGGATGTTCATTCAAAATTGCAGGACGTTCGGATGGATAAGGATTCAATTCACATCGTGTTATGTTCATGATCTTCGTCTTACGGTTTTGATTGCTGAAATATATTGGCTTTCTTGATTTTTTAAGTCAACGAAAGAAGTTGGCTCTCGTGTACGACTGACAGATTCGAGGGTTAAAGTGCATTCATTCGTGATTAAGGTTTGATTCTTCATCGAACACGGAAAATAACGGTCGGTTTTGTATCATTATCAAGGCCTGAGACGTTAATTCGTAATCAGATTCTTCAGCACGGAAAAATTAACCCTGTGAAATTAGTAATTTTTCGATTTTTAGGTTCGAATTGAAAACGATTTCTGCATCGTCGTTCGTGGTTCGTGCGAATTACCTCCATAAGTGCCCAGAGGAAGCCAACAAGCAAGTCGTAACAGAAAAATAGTAGGCTGTAAATTATTCGTTGCGAATCAAATAGTAAAATTCAATTTGAAGATCGACGAAATTATTCGAAACTTTCAGCTCATAAACATTGGTGATAACGATGATGACGACGAATTCATTTCATGAATTTAAAACTTACGTCAAAACAACACGACGTTCGGATGAATAAATAAATATTCATATTTGCAACGATTTGTTGGCCTTCTTGATTCTTCAGGTCAACGGAAGAAGTTAGCTCTCGCGTACGACTGACAGATTCGAGGGTTAAAAGTGCATTCGTCCCTGATTGAAGTTTCATTCTTCATCGAAAACGGGGAAAATAGGTCGGTTACGTATCATATTCAAGGCCTGAGACGTAAATTTGTGAGCATAGGTATTCTTTAGCACGGAAAAATTAACGTTGTGAAATGAGTGATTTTTAGATTTTTTAGGTTTGAATTGAAAATGATTTCTGGATCGTCGTTCGCGGTTCGTGCGAATGACCTACAGCAATGGCCACGACAAGTCGTATCAGAAAAATAGCAGGGCTACGACAAGTCGTATCAGAAAAATAGCAGGGCTCTGCGAATGTTCAATTATTCGTCGCGAATCTGATAGTGAAATTCAATTTGAAGATCTATTCAAATTATTAGAAACTTTGAATGATTTGAATTATTTCCAATATGCGAAATATTTTACTCTCAGATTCGAAGAATAACATCGCATTCGTTCGTGATTATTGATTCTACATCGAACACGGGGAATAAAGGTCGGTTTCATATCATTATTAAAGCCGTCGAGAGGTCAATTCGTGATCAGATTCTTACGCACGGAAAAATCAACGTCGTGAATTGAGTGATTTTTCGATTTTTAGGTTTGAATTAAAAGTGATTTCTGGATCGTCTTTTGTGGTACGTTCGACTGATTCACAGAAGTGGCCAGAGGAGGAAGCCAACAAGCAAGTCGTAACAGAAAAATAGTAGGGCTGTGCAAATGTTCGATTTTTCAAATAATTCGTTCCGAATTCAATAGGAAAATTCTATTTGAAGATCGAATCGAATTATTCGAAACTTTGAATGATTCGAACTGTCCAAATTTCGAATAATTTGATTCTACTGAAGAATAATTCAAAGCTTCCAGGAAATGAGGATGTTCCGGATAATTGCGACTCTTTAGAGACAGTCGTATATATTTTTGACAAAGGATCTGAAGTTTTCAAGCTATTCGTATTTAACTGGGACTTCTGGCATCGCCCAACTAAATACCTTACGATTCTTTGCGTTCTATATATTCATTCCAAGGAGGATCCAGCCAGGAAACGTACTTCGCACTCAAACAACGACTACTACAAACCAGGCAGGAGACATAAATCATTTTTGGCCCAAATTCGAATTTCGCAAAAATCTTACACTGGCTCTTTCTCAACTGTTTCCTGGACGTGCACATCAATTTTTAAGGTATTATATTAATCAATGTGGGAGCCAGTCCATTTTCGAGAAAGATGAGGGAGATTTCTTGTTCACGTGAAGTTCGAATTTCATTGTTAGTCATTTTTGATAGGGTACATGAATACCTCTTGTCATATCCAAGCTGCGTAGAAAGATCGATCATTCAATTCAGAAATTGATCTTCGTTAACAGATTTTCTTCCCATAATACATTTTCTCACCTCTAAAATCTTTGCTGAGAAAGATGGGTTTAAAAAAATAAAACCATAGAGCTCTCGAGCAGTTTGGGTTTGACCGGTAAAATTGAGATGCAAAAAGTTCGAAGACTTAAAAAGAAGGAAGGAAAATTATTTTTTTTATTTATTTTAATTTATTTTAATAAAAATAATTTGTAAGATTCATTCGGATTTCAGCGAAATTGGAACTTATGAGACCAAAGCTGATTTTGATCTTTGCAAATGTTCGTGGTAGATCGTTGATGGAGCGCGGATATGTTTCTTGGTTCGAAACTACACGTACGAAATTTTTCAGATTTGTAGCAACGGCCCATAGGAAAAAAACTCAACTTAGTGAGTGAGCGTAGAAAGTGTTCTCGATTCGAACAACAATAAAATGTTCTGAATTCGGCCCGAATAATGCCCATCCTCGACTAACTCAAATTATTTCCTCGATTATTCCAATCTTTGAAAGTGTCAAATTTTAGAAGGATCCAAATCTTCAAATAATTCGAAGAGTTCGAAAATTACGAATAGTTCGAATAGTGCGGTTAGTTCGGAATGTTCGAAATCTCGAATTATTCAAAAATTCAAATTATTTGAAATCTCTAACCATTCGAAAATTCGAGTTAATCGGAAAATCGAATTATTCGAAATCTTGAACTAAATATACGATTCAATTCGATTCGAATACTATATTCGCACAGTTCTAAAAATAGTCCATTTTAATGCTAACGAAGACAACCCATGATAAAAGTTATGAGACAATCATCATCATTTCGAGAATCTGAGAATTCGAGAAATCGTCGGCCCGCGCAAAGTAATTACCAAAAGTAGATAATTCCTGTAGTAGCAATTGCGTACGCAATAAAAATCTTTTTTATGTACCGTAAACTGATCGAGGGATAATGAAGGGGGGACTGTAAGGAAAAGGAAATAAAATATTTTAGAATTATTAGATTATTTGTTTTTTATTTTTGTTATTTTTGTTATTTTTTATTTAAAAATATAATATTTTTTTACCCCGCCACCCCAACCCCTGCCCCCTCCGCCACCCCAACCCCTGCCCCCTCCGCCACCCCCACCTCTGCCCCCTCTTCCGCCACCCCCACCTCTGCCCCCTCTTCCGCCACCCCAACCCCTGCCCCCTCCGCCACCCCCACCTCTGCCCCCTCCTCCGCCGCCCCCACCTCTGCCCCCTTCTCCGTCACCCCTCCTCCGCCGCCTCCACCGCTTTCCCCTCCTCCGTCACCCCTCCTCCGTCACCCCCTCCTCCGCCACCCCCACCTCTGCCCCCTCCTCTTCGTCTCACAGACCATTTCCACCTAGAACGAAGATAATTCGAATGACAATGCATTGGCACTACAGTTATGTTGCTGAGAAAATATGTCAAGAGTCAATTACTTTTATTGTGTCTAGATACTTTACTCTGTGATTTGCCTCGACAAAGCTAGTATAGTATATATTATGCAACTAGGAGGCAAGGACCGTTATCTCCTTGTTGCACACAACAATCCGACACCTGACTGCGAATGCATATGTGCGGACTCTAGAGGTGTACAATAATAACACAGCTACTTTTGGTACCGAAAACTACCATTGAAAAACGCGTGAATCATACTCGCGATATACGAAGTTATATCATTATTATTGTTACTATCATTATAGTAGATGTATAATTACACTCACGCATCGTTCCTTTTTTTATTGTTGGAGGGGCCCGGCTGCTGCCCCTCTGCCTTTCTCTTCTGGGACTGAAAGATGAAATAGATTAATCCAATTTATAAATTTATAAATTTTACTGCCGCGTGTGTTGCAGGTAGTACTGATGGAAGCAGGTTCCCATTATCACACAATTCGACTATTTCTTTTCAGGAACTTGACAAATTATCAAATCTGATTTTCCCTTACTTATAGACCCACATTTGCATTCTCTGACGTTACGATGGTGACGAGTATGTGTTTCGCCCCCCCTCGACCGGTAGGTAACGGGCCGTAGTAATCAATGGATAATAAGTCTCGCGGACGCTCAGGTACAATGTTCTGCATTTCCGCATGGCAATTTTGATTTGTAACTTTGCACCGTTGGCAAACATCGCAAGTTTTCAGTAAGTTTTGAATGATCTTCCGGAGTTTTGGAAAATAAAATTGTTCTTTTAGCAATAGGAATATTTTTCGTGGTCCTACGTGACCATACAATTCATGATTTTCCCAGATAAAGTCTCGCACTAATTCTTCTGGTAGGTAAACCAAGTTTACGGGATCTAGGGTTCGTTTAACTACTAAACCGTTTTCGATCTGAAATCGCGTCTGAATTTCCGCGGGTACATTTACTTGATTATCGAAAATGCATTTGATCGTCGGGTCAGCTTGCTGAAGCTGTCTTAAATTTTTAAGTTTTCTTACAAGCGTCGGATTCGGTTGTCTTGCCAACATTGTCGCGATTTGAACGACACCCGGCTCTCGTTCATCGTGACCCTTACCTTCACACGGATATCGGCTCAGTGTGTCTGCAACAACGTTTTCGCTTCCTTTACAGTACTGAATTTCTATGTCGTATTCTTGGATGTATAAAATCCATCGACCGAGTCTCGAATTGGTTAATTTACATGTTTTTAGGAATGATAACGCCTTGTGATCAGTAATAACAATGATTCGTGTTCCAAGTACAAAGCTTCGAAACTTTTGTAATGCCCACACTATCGCAAGGAGTTCTTTCTCTGTCGTGAAATACCCCGTTTCAGCTCCCTTCAAAGTTCTACTTGCCATAGAAATGACCTCATGTTCGCCTAACGCATTCTTTTGATATAGGATCGCACCCACCGCGTAATCGCTTGCATCTGTCTGAAGATAAAATGGTTTCGACAGGTCAGGGTATTTTAGAATGACCGACTCGCAGAACAATTTCTTTATCCGTTGAAAGGACTCCTCTTGCTCCTGTTCCCATCGCCATTTCGTCCCCTTTTTGATCAGTTTTAGCAACTCGATTGTGCTGTGTGCGTGCTTATGTGTGAAACGCGTGTAAAAATTGACTAGTCCTAAGAAAGCTCGCAATTGTTTGATATTTTTCGGTCGCGGGTATTCCTTGATCGCTCGGACTTTATCCGGATGTGGCTTAATGCCGTCTTTATTCAAGATATACCCAAGAAACTCGACTTCTTCTTGAAAGAAATTCGATTTGTCGAAGTTTAACGTAACATTGTGTTCCGCGAACTTGCTTAATAATCGTTCGATGTGCTGCATGTGTTCTTCAAATGATTGAGAAATACACAGTAAATCGTCAACAAACGTGAGCGTGAATTCTGTCGCCTCTTGGAGCACGAGATCGAGTCCCCGGACCAGACTCGCTAAGCTTGTCTTCAAACCAAACGGTGTCACGGTAAATTCGTAACAATTTGCATTGTATTGAAACGCGGTGTATTTTCGAGAATCCGGGTGTAGCGGGATTTGCCAGAAACTCGCGGTTAGGTCAAGATTCGACATGAATTTCACATTCTGGCATTTTTGGAATAAGCTTTCTGACGATTGAGCACACTCATAGTCCGGCTGCATGAGTTTATTTACTTGCCGTGCATCTAAACAAAGTCGTACTGATTTGTTCTTCTTTGGTATCACCACCAGCGGGTTGATATACGGACTCTTGGAGCGTTGGATTATTCCGAGCTCTAACATTCGCTTAATTTCGATTTCTACCGGGTCGCGGAACATCATGGGTATCGGATACGATCGCATGAAGTATGGTTCATCCTTCTTCATCTCGAGTTTGTGTTCATACACCCTTATCCGACCGGGTCGCTTTCTAAAAACGTCTTTGTACTTCCACATAAGGTTTTTAAATCTAAGCTTTTGCTGCTGATCTAACAGTTTAAGATTATTTACTTTTTCATCGATCTCCGCGCGCGAAATATCGTCTTTTTCGTCCATGCAGTCTGTTTGCTGGATGGTGCTAATACTCGCCGCGGCTGACGCGATGTTTTCCGATTTTCGGATAATTTTTATATTATGATTTATCTCGAGATCGTCACTCGGATCAATAAATTCTAATTTAGTGTGATGACTCTCTGGTTTGATCGTGAGCGTTTGGGTCTCGTAATCGATCAATGATTTTAAACTTGTCAACAAATCATTACCGATGATGCAATTTTGAATTAGTTTTGGTACCACTAAAAAGGTTACGTCTTTGGTTTGTTCCTTAAATGAAATTTGTAGATAAACTTGTTTTTGAATTCGGATAGGTTTGGCGCCAGTGGCCACCTGCAGTCTCATATTACTTACGGGCAATATTTCGATTCTCCCGAGTTTCTTTTTGTTTTCCTCGAGCCAGAGCTCATTGAGGCATGATACTTCACTTCCAGTATCGATTAAAGCGTTGGATGCTACGTTATTTAATTTTATATTGATGAATGGACATTTTAACTTCTTTTGCTCAGTATCGGTCTTGCCGGTATCATCATTGCCAAGTAAAAATTCCTTTGGGTTCTCAAATAACGATGCGCATTGCATGACGCTATGTTTTTCTTGTTCCATTATGACTTGACAACTATTTTGATTAATTCCTGAAATCAACTTCTTTATTTCTGCTTTTTCTCGTTCGATTACCACTTTGTCCGGGGCGTGAATTCGGTAATTTTGATCCGCTTTATTTTTAAACTGTTCGCGTTCTGTCACACCCCCGCTTAGTTTCCCAGTTTTGGTAAATCATACGATTGATTCTGTATCGGCATTGTTTCTTCAATCTGAATGTGATTATTATTATATGGTCGTGAGTTATGGTTTCGCTGCTCGGTATCGAAGGGTTTCGGTTTTGCACCGTAATACTGTGTATTATTTGGTGGCCTTGCCTGCGGGACTCGATAGGCGTTATTCGTTTGGTATGTGTGGTTACCCGGTTTGTTTTGATTTCGATTGGCCTCTGCCTCAGCACGATTTGATGGTTGTATAGCTTCGTTAGGTATACTTTCTTTTGTTTGATTTGGTCTCCTCGCATTATCGAATTTTTCTAATAGCGTGATCAAAGCCTGGATATCACCGATCCCTCGTGTTAATACCGCACTTTGAATTGTTTCATCGAAATGACGCGACAAGCATTCGACAATCTCATAATCTGGAATGATTGGTTTCAGATCCTTTGCGCTTCTGAACCGTCTTATCGCATACTCAACGCGACTCTCGTGGTTTTCTGGACGATAAGAGCCAAACTCTAGATTTTTCTTGACCTTTCTTTGGGTCTCTTCGCTCCAAAACTTTCTTTCAAATTTTCGCTTAAAATCCCCGAATTTATCCGTTGGTTCCGCGACTATCTCCCACCATTCTTGCGCGATGCCCCCCAGACTTTGTCGGATCATTCGGCTGATTTCGTTTTCATTCATTCCCCGTGATTCGCAGAATTTTTCGAACTGATGCAAATAGCTCATCGGCTTCTCTTTACAGGTACCATCGAAACTTGGTATTTTAACATCGCGTTCCCAGCTGGGTGTCGCTTGTGCGTAACTACCGATCCCGATCGATCGCCTGTTTGTCTGTTCTTCCAGACGTTGGAATTTACTGTCTAATTCGCGTTTCTGAGCCTCGTGTTTTTGAACTTGCTCATCGTACAGTTTCTTTTGATGCTCGATCTCGCTATGCAAGGTTGTGATCATTTCCTCAACATTGAATCGGCTGGTTTCATTCGCAAGGTTTACGTTTTGTCGCAAAAGATTTATTTCTGTGGTGAGTCCAGTACGAGTTGCGTCTAACGCGGTGTTTTGGTTTACCGTGATTTGACTAATCTGGCTCTCGAGTGCCCGCTTGGCCTCGAGGATGTTTGTTTTTGTTCTAGCCTCGATTTCAGCTATTCTTCTTAGCTGATCTTGGCTCGCTTCAACTCTGCTCTCCGCGATTTTGTTTTGGTTTATCGTTATCTCTCTTTTGTTTTCCGCGATTTTCGCTTCAAGCAATTGTTTTTCTGTTTCGATTTTCGTGTTTATCGATGATTCTACCGATTCGCGCCATTTCGCTTGTTCTTCTCTGAATATCGCGAGTTCTTCACGTAAAACACTTCTTAATTGATCCGCGTCCGCGCGGGTGGTACTATTGTGATTTGGACTACCGAAATTTATGTCTTCCGCGGTTCCTTCAACGGTCGTGTCTTTTGACTGAAGTTTATCTTTTTTATCCCCCATTATGATTACTTTTCTTTTTGCAAATTTTTTATTTTTTTTTCGTTTCTCTACTTCAACCTTGTCGTGCCCCACGTTCGGGCGCCATTTTTATGTAACACGTTTTTCTGTTCAACTTACGCGACCGATGCAGCCTCGACTGTTTATGCCGAGACTTGAATAAAAGCACAACAAAATTTGATTTCGACTGTGAGAGTTCTCTCTCTCTCTCAGGGCTACTTCGGGTCGGAGTATTGAAACGAGATCGATGTTCAGTCTCACTCGTTTTGAGTTCGAGAAGTTCCACCTGCTGAAATTAGATTAATAAACGGGATTTGCCTACAAGAGGGCAGAGCGCAATCGCAACTCGTTCCTAATGCAGCTCTATAATCAGCGACGCAGACAATGAGATTTTCAATGCCGTTGTGGTTTGATTAGTTTTATGGCGTTATCACACAGATGGGTTTTCTGGCGATGCAGCTCCCTGTTTGGATGATTTCGGAGGATAGTGGGATTCAGGACAAATTACAAGAGCGGTACACAAAATTTATATTGATATTGGCAGAGGTACAACTCACATTTTGGAAGAACCGACCAAATTTTGGATAATCCGAGAGAAATATATGCGTGATCACTGTTGTTATAAACTTGACTGGAGTTGTCGTCGCGTATGTCGATGAAGTTAGTTTCGAAATTGGTTATAAACTCTTTTTTTTTATAAGACGGATTTGAATTGTCTCTAAGTGATTTTTGTGAAAGCACCAGCAATTCTTAAGATGATATTCAGGAAATTCAAAGGCAGACAATTTTGCGATCGCGAGCGTTAACCCCCAAGCAGATTGGTGGTCGCAGCCGGTTGACAGAAAATTGACTGACTTTTCGTTTCTCCTCTTGTTTATATAGACATTGGCGCAGTTCTTCCTGTTATGTGTGAGTAGCAGAGCTGCCCTTTATTGTAGATAAGTCATACTATTACAATAGTCTCTGGGATTGGCTCTTGGCATGAGCCAATACTCGAATTGATTTTTATATTTGTGAATTCTGTGGCGGCTGCCTGATATCTAAAGTTTCTTTTAAGTGAAATTGGTATTGCAATTTAATGACATGATTACTCTCTAGGGTTTGGTACAAACACAATTCATTAACTCTTAATATTTCCGAGCAAAGCCGGAATGCTCCTCTCAGTCACGTGCCGGTCCGCCGACATGCGAGCGCCTCACTGTTCTTCCTTCGAACTAGAGTCGGTTTGGTTGCTGACTCTCAGGCGTTTCAGGCTTCGGTATCGTTCACAGCTGCTGTCGCTAGAGCTACAGCTGGAACTGGAGCTGGAGCTACTCGAGTCACTATCGCTCATGGTTCCCACTGGCTCATGGGCAATAAACTCCACCCGTCGTCTTTCGTGCTGCCATGATCGGGGTGGAGTGGTTCGCTTGGTTATCCTTTTCAAGGTCCACTCAGAGGTCCTTTCTTGGGGTCCCGTATTTGAAGGCCCTGGTTGTGGGATCGGTACCACTATCGGGTCGGTGGGCGGGAGGCGAACCAGTGCGCCGTAAATGAGTGGGTTGTAAAACCTCTCTGGTGTCTGAATGGTTTTCCCGATTATTTTCTTTTTGTTCTTCTTTACCACCGGGTTCACCCACGGTCTGGGAACCATTCTCCGGAGTGGGAATCCAGTCCTTCCCAGTCCCCATTCCAAATCCTCCGTATCTACTCCGATATCTGGCCTAGTTCGAGCAACAAAAAAAAAAACACCCAAAAAAAAAGGTGATGACAAAAAAAAATATCACCAAAAAAAATATTATTTCATCAAAAAAAAAACATTTCTTTCCACGGTCACTGTTCATCGCGATCCACCCACGTAACGCTGGGGATGTTACAAACCACCTGTTTCATTTCCTAATTCGCATAACAAAAATGATTCCGAATTACATGATGTTGGTAGACCCGTACACTCTGTTACCAATATGCAGAATTAGATCTTTCGGAATTAGTTTTATGCGTCACAACCAGTAGCATGATTCACAATTTCAGAAACCAATTTCACTTCCAAAACCATTTTAGTATGTGACGAAAGTATGGGGGGTTCCATGGCATTTCACCTAATCGGTGAAGGTCACCGACGCCGATCTTGATGTCAATTTTTTTCTCAATTCGTGCATCGAAAAGAGTGAACACGTGTTTGGCCGTTTTTCGATTCAGCCATGTTTTCTATTTTTTTGAATTTTCCAATTTTTCATCCTTTTCGCAAACGGACTTTTTTCAACTGGCTCTAACTTCAAGAGCTTTGACTTTTTTCGAAAAATGGTAGGGACATAAAATGTGCCAAAAAGACCGAGATTTTCGAAAAAAAAAATGCACAATCTTTTCCAACTACACCGTTCTGGGATATTTTTGATGATGGAGAAAAAATCAATATATTATTTATTTGGACACCTTCGATTTTCCTGAAACTTTTTACCTGAAATCAACCACTTATAATCAAGTTATCCTCCAAAGGAAATTATGGGCCTCGGATTCGTTCGGAAGTTACACCATCATAGGTGCCAAAAAATCGGACAATCGCAAGAAATCTCAGGGAAATCAGTTTTATCAATTTTAATTTCGACAAGAAAAGCGTACTTGATGAAAAATTGAATACTGATGATTGAATTTAAACTATTCAACTATTTCAATATTATACTATCATTAGTTAAACTATTGTAGTCGCTTTTTTATCGGATGATTCATCGAAATTTCGAGATCTCAGCATTTATACGGTTGAATTTTTCAGTATACAAGATAATTTGTTTTGTTGCGAGCTTGAGTTCTGATTGAGTACTACCCCAGCTCGCTCTTCTGTTCGCTGCAACCGTCGATAATGTCAACGTTGACGTACACTTGAAGTTTTATTTCGAATTTCGCGAATCTAGAACTTATTTTATGATCGGAACCACGTGAAAACTTAGTATCTACATTCATAAATGTACGTGAAAATATACTTGGCACGGTAAAAAAATTATAATCTCTTTTTTTTTCACGACGTCGGGTATTTTTTGAAAAATTTCATTTTTCAGCAAACACTGATTTTTGGAACATGAGAACTTGTCTGCTCAAAGTTAAAATTGATTTCCCTGAGATATATTGCGATTTGTCCGATTTTTTGGCACCTATGATCGTGTAACTTCCGAACGAATCCGAGGCCCATAATTTCCTTTGGAGGATAACTTGATTGTGGGTGGTTGATTTCAGGTACAAAGTTTCAGGAAAATCGAAGTTGTCCAAATGAATGATATATCGATTTTTTCTCTATTATAAAAAATATCCCAGAACCGTGTAGTTGGAAAAAATTGCGCAATTTTTTTCGAAAAGATCAGTCTTTTTGGCACATTTTATGTCCTCATCATCTTTCGAAAAAAGTCAAAGCTTTCGAAGTTAGAGCCAGTTGAAAAAAGTCTGTTCGCGAAAAGGATGAAAAATTGGAAAATTAAAAAAAAATTGAAAACGTGGCTGAATCGAAAAACGGCGGAACACGTGTTCACTTTTTTCGATAGACGAATTCAGAAAAAAATTGACATCAAGATCGGCGTCGGTGACCTTCACCGATTAGGTGAAATGCCATGGAACCCCCCCGTATGCTTTTTTTATAAGACGTGCGATATTCCTACAGACGAATAATCATAACGCATACGTCATCAGAATGAAATTCAAAGATGAACACAATACTTGCAAATTCGTTGACGGAAACTCGACGGATCACTAACAATGTTGCAAAGCCTGATTCGAAGGTAACAACCGTCCGGCGAACGAATAAATTATGTCGTCATACTTCTATGACATATGAACCATTCGTTGATTTCAGCGTTTAATGAGTATTATAGCATAAGTATATTCACCTCTTGCCCAGAGTTCTCCCCTTCCTCTCCAAGCTCAGCCAACTTAGCCTCGAGCTCGGCCTTCAATTTTTCGTTCGCCTTCTCTGCCATCTTGAGAGCTTTCATCCTCCTAGGCCAATCCGCCTCCATCTCCTTTTCCTTTTCCTCTTTCGCCTTCTTCTTCTTCTCTCTTTCCTCCTCCTTTCTCGCGTTCTCCTCTTTTCCTTCCTTCTCTTGCTCCCCTCTTTCTCTCTCCTGTGAACGGGAGACTTCCGGTGAGTACGCTTGCATGCTCTGTCGCTCTACTCCTCTCTTTTTCTGCCCGATACTGCCACCTCTGTGCCCTCGGGCCTCTTTTTGCAGATACCCTTGCATGCTTTTTACTGCAAATTTTCATCTGAAGTTCCTGAAACTCTTGGCTTGCTTCTATCTGCACTGCCTGCCTGAATTTCCTCACTGGCTTTCTGGACTGGTCAACATAACCTCTCTGCGATACTGTTACTGCGCATGCCGGGTGGATGATCGCTGACATCTCATCGATTATTATCGTTCGAACTTCGATTGCCGCCTGTTTGTCTGCTGCCCACGCCACGCCCAACACCGCTGACTACCTCCATCTATGGCTGCCTGTGGACACTTTCTCCGTCCGTTTCCTCAGCTGAGTCGGTAATCTGCGGACCTACTTATCATGGCACCTGCAACGAAGTGCGGTTTCTGTGCTAAAGGCATTGTTACGGCCGCCAAGCGCTGCCTCTCGTGCCGGGCCTCTTATCACCCTGGCTGTCTTAAGGAGAAGCTACGGCGAGCTACCTCTGTGTCGTGCTGCCCGGGGGCCACGCTTGAAGACGTTTCCGCGGTCCATGTCTCTGCCATCGCGGATCCAACCTCGTCTTCCTCTTTCAACTTTTCCGCACCGCTGCCTGGATCGAACGTGCCTGGGTCTGGCCGTACTTCCTCCGGCAGTCTGTCTGCAGCAACACAGGCTGTGCTGGAGCCGAATTCCTCGTCCACCGCCGAGGCGTCGCTTTCGGGAGCGGGCCCTGCAACGCTGGACGATCTTTTACGTCACACGAACGCGCGCTTCGATGAGCTTGCGAAACAGCTCGTCATCCTGCCTGCCCTGCAAGCTCAAGTAGACTCGAATTCGGCGCGAATAGTTGAGCTGGAGGCCAAAAATCAGGCGCTGGCTGCTGATATTACGGCACTGCGTCAAGCTCTCTTTTCTCAACAGACTAACTCCGGCTCTGTGAGTGAGGTGGAAATCATAGTCTCTGGCGTGCCCTGCCCGTCTGTGAATGGCATCCCAGCTGCGGTGACCCGTGTGACGCAAGCCCTAGGTTGTCCCCTTGTGGATGATGACATAGTCGACTCTCGTTTTCTGATTACCCGCGACAAGGCGAAAAAGAACACACCGCTGCCGTTTGTCGTTAAGCTTCGCTCTCGTGATCTCCTTCACCGACTGCTCACAGCGAAGAGGGCGAGAGGACGTCTGGTGTCATCCGATCTCGTTCCTGCTCCAGAGGGACCGGCCACAGTGGTCAACATCAATGAGGCTCTACCACCAGACGTCTATAAACTCTTCATCGCCGCTAAATCTGCTGGGAAGGCCGCGGGTTATAAGTACATATGGCACAACGCTGGTTCTATTCTGATGCGTAAAGATCAGGGTACGCAGGTCAAGCGGATCTTCTCTTCGGCGGACTTCGCTGCTTTGGGACCTCAGTGACGCCGTCCTCAACATCCGTCCCCAGCTGCCAGCAATGCCTTGCCCTCATGCCCGTTTTCTCGCCAGTTCAAGATTTGTCACCTTAATGCAAACTCTCTTCGTGGTCATATCGATCTGTTACGGTATCATTTCGCCTCCTGCTCAACCCACGTGATCGCGGTCAGTGAAACCTGGCTACACTCGCAGATACCAGATTCGGTGGTTGCACTTCCCGGCTATTCGATCCTACGCAATGATCGCGAGGGCAAGGCTGGTGGAGGGGTTGCACTTTATTTTCACAGTACTATTCGCTGCAAGGTCTTGGCCTCCTCACCATCTCTGTACTCTCGAAGCCCGGAGTACCTATTTGCGGAAATCAGCTCACCTGGAACGCCGCCTTACCTCGTTGCAGTAGTCTACAGGCCACCTAAAGCTGCCAACTTAGCGCTCTTCGAGGCTGAGTATGACAGGCTCTGCTTCAATTACCGACTGTCAGTCATCCTTGGCGATTTTAACGCCAATCAACTCAGCCACTCGTATGAGGCCGACATGGTGCGGGACTTTTGCCTGGCCCGGTCCCTTTTTATGGTTCCCTTCTCGGCTACGTGTCACACCCACAGCTCGGACACTCTGCTAGACCTGTGCTTACTTAGCGATGATGAGATGCTTCAATCCTTCGCTCAGTCTCCTGCGCCGTTTATCGCATGTCACGATCTGATCTCCGTAACTCTCCAAGCCGAGCCATTACCACCTCGGAAAACCATCCGGGCTCGCTCTTTCCGGAACTTTGTGCCGGACTTATTCAGACGGGAGTTGGAAAACAGCGATTGGTCGGCTTTACAGACCCTGGGTAGCGTTGATGAAACACTGCACTGCCTTCAGGCCAATATCACCAGTGCCCTCGACAATCACGCACCGTACAAGACCAGCGTTCTCAAACCTAAAAGACCGCCCTGGATCACGACGGAGCTCGCTGAGCTATCCCGGTCTCGCGATTCTCTCTACCGCGCTTACAAGCGCGCACGGACACAAGTTGCCCTCCTACGTTATCGGGAGGCCAGGGATGTTCTTCACAAACGCATAGCCGCAGTTCGGGCGGACTTCTTCGCGCGGCGGCTCTCGTCTATTGAAGAACCACGAGCATTGTGGCATGAGCTTCGGGATCTTGGCATCGCGTCGGGCAAATCCAACGATTACGGTGATTTTGGGGTCGATGAGCTTAACCGTCATTTCGCTGCGGTCTCACAACGCCCCTCTGCTGCTGCGGAGGTTGCTGATTTCTTCGCTGGTCTACCACCTCCCAACTATAGCGACGAGCTGTTCTATTTCAAAGATATCTCACCGGTCGAACTTCTGAAAGCACTTGGACATTTCACCTCGCAAGCGAGGGGGCTGGATGATCTCTCGCTCCGTGATATCAAGCATGCACTGCCAGTGATTTTTCCTCATCTGCTAAGTCTCTTCAACCACTCGCTCACTACGGCGGCGTTTCCGGACCTGTGGAAGCGAGCGAGAGTCCTACCGCTGGGAAAGGTTAAATCACCTACCTCTCTCTCACAGGTCAGGCCTATCTCCATCCTCTGTTTCCTCTCGAAAGTCCTGGAGCGTGTCGTCCTCGTTCAGCTAACCACCTTCCTTGAAGAACGTCACCTGCTGGATCCTCGCCAGTCTGGTTTTCGCCCTGGCTTTAGCACACAAACTGCGCTCCTACGACTCACGGAAGACGTTCGCAGAGGCGTGGAAAATCAGAGGTTAACGGTTGTCGTCCTGTTTGACTTCAGCAAAGCGTTTGACACCATTTCCCATGCTCTTCTCCTCGCCAAGCTTTACGAGCTGGGCCTCTCTCAGCATGTCCTCAGGTGGATCGCGTCTTACTTACAAGGCAGGTCTCAAGCGGTCTCCGGCTCAGATGGCAAGTTTTCGTCCTGGGCAAATCTGGACTTGGGGGTCCCGCAGGGCTCTGTACTGGGCCCACTCCTTTTCTCACTCTTCGTTAACGACATCTCCAGCACCCTGCGCCACTGTGATCACCTCGTGTACGCTGACGACCTCCAAATTTATATGCACCTGGCACCTGACGACTTCACGAATGCCGTCGCCTGTTTGAACGCTGATGTAGAGGCTGTTCTCAACTGGTCTCAACGGTTCTCTCTCCGCCTAAATGCAGCCAAAACCCACGTGTTGGTCCTGGGCAGTGGCCCGTACATCTCAAGGCTTGTCCTCTACGACCTCCCCAGTGTGCAACTGGATGGCTCGCCCTTACCCTACGTCGAATCAGTTCGGGATCTCGGCCTCATGCTGGACAGCAAATTGTCATGGGCGGCTCAGGTCAGAGTCATCTCAAACCGCGTGCATGGCACCCTCAGGCAACTCTCTGCCTCGCGTCGCCTTCTATCTCCTTCTCTGCGACGGCAGCTAATAGTCACACTGGTCTTTCCACTCTTGGACTACTGCTGCGTGGTTTTCTCTGACCTCTCGGGCACACTAAATCTTAAGCTGCAACGACTTCAGAACACCTGTGTTCGTTTCGTCTGTGGAGTTACTCGGGATCAGCATGTCACACCGTTCCGGAAAGGTTTGGGATGGCTTCGGGTGAAAGACAGGAGGCTATTCTTCCTTCTCAGTCTGTTTTATACCACCACGCGTACTGGGCGTCCAGGGTACCTGCGCGAGCTCTTCGTCAACCGCGAGCCTCCTAACGACCGAGACGCGGTCCGGCGTCCTCGCAGTGAGTTCGTGACACCGTTTGCTCGGACGGATTCTTACTTCAACTCCTTCTCACTCGCTGCTGTTCGAGCCTGGGACTCTCTGCCTACAGTGTTACGAGCCTGTCCTACAATTGGGGCCTTTAAGCGGGGACTTTACAACTACCTCCGGGAATTGGAAGACACAAGAGGCTGAATTCTTTTCCTCACATGTTTCCCTGTATTATTTTTGATTTGTTTTTGTTTCTTGATTTTCACTATTTTTCTTAGCTGCCAGTTTTCTTTTCTTACTTTTCTTACTTTCTTTCTCTCTCGTCTCTTACTGTCTATATCTTTCTTGTCCTTACTTTGTTTATTCTTGATTTTCTGTACTGACTTTTTTGTCTAATATTGCGATAGACATAATCAATAATTATCTATCTATCTATCTATCTCCTCTTGTTTTTGCCCCATTTCTTTCGCCTCTCGCGCTTCCTCCTCTTTCTCCCTCACGGCCAGCTCCTCTTTATTCATTTTCTAATTGACATGGAAATTTTTCAGTAACTAAATATCCAATTAACCGATCCAATAGTATATTGTGTGACAAGGAGGCGAACTCGGTCTTTTTATGCCGAGCGTAAGGTGAAAAGACCGTTGCCTCCTCGTGGCACAATACACTTTACATAGTAAGAAGAGTATGATCTACGCGTTTTGAGCTTGGGTGAAACCTTCGAATAATCTGACATTCGACTGTAAATGAGAACAACGACCACCAATTTTTATTCCTAGGACATCTACTTTCCCAGTCCTCGGAGTGAAAGTTATACTTTTATACGGAAACATTTTGTAAACAATGGAGACAGTACCTAAACGATTCTTACCACGGAAGAAAAACGTCGCTCATTTCGATTATTATCTGAGTCTACGTGCTGCAAGAGCAAGAACAGGCTCTTTAGTGGAATTCCACGTGAAACTTTGAACCAAAATGTACCTATCACAACGTTCGTTTTGTGCAGGAACAAAGAAATGGCATCGCGATTGAAGCACGAAGGCTTAGACATAAATCGGAATAAGCGAGGCAATTTTCCTTGTCCCGTGGTAACAATCGAGTACAGCATCCCCTCAGATGGATAGATCACATCCCGAAAACTATGAGGGCACGGTCAAACCATTAGAAAGATGACTAATTTTTAGCGATGACCAGTAAAAATTACAACTTACCGTAACGGATGTTTCACGCCGAATGAAATCCTGATTCGAAATACACTAAGCAAACACACATTCACAGTACAATAGCGTGCACTAGAAGTTGCGCGCGCACAAAAGCCGGCTAGCGGGCTACTCGATCGCGACGCCGCGCGGAGGTATCGTTGAGCGTGGGGCTTGAGAGACCTAGGCCCAGGGCCGACCCAAGCGCGACGCGGCCCGAATTCCGCGCGAGGCTCGATGTTTATATATTTACAGTTAGTTACGATTTTATATTCAATTCGATGCAAAGGTTTTTCAGTACCTGTAACGTGCTCATCCTTTCTCTCGTCATTATTCAGCTACGTGACGTTGGAGCGTCGAGTAAAAAAAAAAAAAAAACGAATGAAAATGAACGAATAAAATTTCAATCGTATCACGAAAGACAGAGGTCGAGTGTTCGAACCGGCGGGTGTCAAAAGTTTTTTTTTTCCAGCTTCGATTGTCATAATAATCGTTGTTATTATCATTACATTATTTACATTATTATCATTATTGTTATTATTATAATTAGTATTATGATGTAGATATGTATCGTGATAAGTAATTGTAATTATCGTCGCAGTCATCGTGTAGTTCGTAAGTTACGGGAAAAGATGCTCGACACTGGCCGAGAGTTCAGTGGCGTAGCGTCGAGTCAAGTCGAGTGCTCAGCTGAATTTGGCTCGTGCGGATTGGGACGGTACGAGGAGGTGAAGAGCCGCGAGTGTTGTGTTATTGCCGGCTTTCGCAGGACATCCGAAAGACGTGTCGCCAAAGTGAAATTCGATTCTCGTAGAATGAACAGGGACGACGTAGTGCAGAAGACGCGGCTACAGCTGTGTCCGGTCGAGGATGGACTACGGAGGAAAACTTCGTCAACACTCGAGGTAAGATATTACTTCCACGTTATATCTGCTGACGAAGTTACGATAGGGAAAGTATCCCGATGTAAAATTGCAGTGATGGAAAATCTCTTTTCCTCATGTACCCGTCCCAGGCGTAGAGTGACAAAGTCTGGCGACGTCAGGATCAGACGAGAGAGCATATGGTAGGATTTTGGCGCTGGATATACTGCGAGTTATTCCCGACCGGGCTGGATCATCGAAGCGCGTTGAACGAACCTACCCGTCGACGACAACGAGCTCGCTTGGTCCCGTCTCAGATGGTTGGTATTTTTTATCAATCGAAACTGTGAGTCTATCGTTCCGACAGATGTCATGCGAGATGCGGGGAAAGGAGCGAAGGCTGAAACAATATTTTGATTTATCTAAGAAAAGGTAGTTAGTCAATTGAAGGATGATCCAAAATAAATGACCTTGTTTGTTTGAATAGTACGTCTGAACGGATGATTATGAAATTTTCTGAGAGAACGTGGAATTCAAGACAAATCTTTCTTCTTTCAGACTCCAGTGGATGCGCAGCGGAGACATACTACGAGACGATCGACCACAGAGACTTTGCCGAATTGAGGGAGATTGATGGTGAAGACACAGCGGGGCAATGATCGACAAACTTGCATTATCTTCTCTCGATCAGGGACCAGGGTCTTTTGTGGACCGTCGGTTCTCACCAATGATCGACGAACGTCAACCGCTGGCTCCGTAGAATTGTCAGCTGGCATGTTCGTATAGGATCTGGTAATCGTGGCAAGGCTGGGACCGGGCCTTGATTTTGATCAGTGTTGGGCAGCATCCAATTACATTGTGTAATTAATTACATTTCAATTACCAATTACAGTAGTAATTTGTAATCGAAAAAAATTCAATTACCAATTACAGTAGTAATTTGTAATCGACAAAAAATTCAATTACCAATTACATTTTTAATTTGTAATTGAAAAAAATTCAATTATCAATTACTTTTGTAATTTGTAATTGGAAGAAATTCAATTACCAATTACAATTGTAATTTGTAATTGAAAAAAATTCAATTACCAATTGTAATTTGTAAATGAAAAAAATTCAATTACCAATTACAATTGTAATTTGTAATTGAAAAAAATTCAATTATCAATTACTTTAGCTACTTGAAATTTTTATAGAAACTGCTCTGGAAATTACGTAGAAACCTGCAATTCGAGAAATGTTATTGTATTACGTAAATATTGTTGATCATGCCGCAAGTTTGCTGCTGGAATGTTAATTTTTTATCGAAAAACCGTGCCCACGGGCAGGTTTCTGCAAAGTGTCCAGCTACCTTCACCAACAAAGGCAGAGAGGGGTCCGTGTACCTGCGAAGAGACTAGGGAGAGAGAAATAAATGGTGAAGCCTGCTGGTCATTTTCGCCATACATTCCAGTAGGGTATACAGTTGACGAGGAGAGGTGCAATACTTAGTTCAGGTTTATTTTTCTTTCCCATATCGATCTGACCACGATAAATTATAACATCTTTGAATATCCTGTGACTCATGATCATGAAGTATGTTCAAACCACGTCTCATGTGTTTTCCATGGTTTATAAAATCGAATTATTTGTCTAGTGTGAGTAATCGTAAGCGAATTTATGTAATTTAATTTTTTTTACATCCTGCAGTTCAAAATAAACAAATGATGTAATAAAGACAACTCGAGTGATATTCATTCACCTTTCATTCGATGTATACGTTACAATATTTCATTGGCGTAGCCAGGAGGGGGCAGGGGTGGGTACGGCCCCCCAGAAAATCTGGTGCCCCCCCCCAGAACAAAATGCTGGCTACCCAATGCAATTTTTCTTACCCTGCTCGTGGTGAAATTGTTTTTATTTTTCCAGCTATGAATCAATTGTAAATGCAATTGAATTTCGGAGTCCAAACAATTCGCGAGAATAATCTTTGGTGCACGAAGGAGGGCAAAAATAGAACAGGGATCGATCCGGATAATCAATTACCATTTGTTCGATTATTTTTTATCACTTTGAGTACTTACCGCGTTATCGAAACAATAGTTGCATTATTTATTATAAACACTGTATGGCTCTCTCTCTCTCTCTCTCTCTCTCTCTCCTTCGCAGTCGGAGCGGACATCTCTCTGAGGGAGATCAGCTCGTGCTATCGTCAGGGAAGGCGTACCACGACGTCGGACGGTGGTCTATTGCTCCATCCAACCATTGTGGTCGAACTTGCCAGAGAAAATCTAAAAGTCAACCTGCTACAGTGCTATAAGAATAAAGATCAATCCCTAACATCTCACGACATTGGGCTGACGCAAGTAGATGCTAGCACAATATATATAAACGAAAGACTCACTGCACATCAACGAAAAGTGTTTCAAGAGGCACGCAAAGCCAAAAAAGACCGGAAATTGAAGTATGTATGGACAAAAAATGGAAAGATATACGGGCGGATCGATGATGGAGAGCCCATCTTACACCTTCAAACCGTGCAGGACGTTAGAGAGGCATCGGCGAACCCAAACAACCAAACGGAAAACGCGACTCCCCATCCAGCTGCACCGAAACCCCTGAGCGGCAAACGTAAAACAACGGATGACTCGGACAAGGACAGCAAAAGGACGAAGAGGATCATGCCAACACGGGGATCTCGACACGCGGAAAGGAAGCCGGAATAGCAATCAAGGCAAAACAGTATTGACATTGTTAATCAAAATATTAATCTAAAGTTAGAAAATCTTAACGCGGGGCATTTCAACTGCCAGTCCCTCACTGCTAATCTCGGGGATGTCTATAACGCTATTCAAAATAATAAATTAGATATCCTGGGAATCTCGGAGTCATTCTTAAAGAACCATATCGTAGACAATCAGGTGAAAATAGATGGTTTTAACCTTTATAGAAAAGATAGAATGGGGAAGGAGTGTGGTGGTGTTGCAATATACATCCGCGATGACTTGAAAGTCAAAATCCTTGACAGCTCTCCCGAACAGTACGATGGCAAACCAGAACATATTCTAGTCGAAATCAAACCTAACAATCAGGCTGCTCTCGTAGTCGGAGTGGTTTATCGCCCCCCGAAGAAAGTCTATCCCCTCGAGTTTTGGGAAATCCTAGGCAAATACCTACCGCTATATAAAAACGCCCTTGTCATGGGAGACTTGAATATAGATCTTAACAAGAAAAACACGGATGACGCTAAACACTTAAGAAGAGAAGTATCAAACCTGGGTTTGAACATCATTCACTTCGACTCCACACACCACACTGCTTCCTCACACACGTGGATCGACCACATCTTTGTCAACGGGCTAGAAAATATTGAGGAAACGCGACAGATCTCATTTTCGCCGATAGGGCACGATCTTATCGTCATCAAATGGACAATCAGACTGCCAAAACCACCACCTCGTACAATTGTATATAGAAATCTTAAAAATATTGACGCTCACGGACTTTTAAATAGCTTATCACAAACTGATTTTAATATATTTTATAATTTTAACTGCATAGATCGTAAAGTTGAATTCCTGCGCAAAGTTATCATAGATAATATCAACAAATTTGCCCCTCAAAAAAACAATAACTGTAAAAAAGCAAAGGGCTGAATGGATGACAGAGGAAATAAAGGAGTTGATGAGAACTAGGGACAGGAAACGAGCGATGTACAGGAAAACCAAAATACAGAGTATAAATGAGGAATTTAAACAACTAAGAAATCTGGTGAAGCGTAAAATAGAGCAAGAAAGAAATAAATGTAACCTAGATAAACTGAGTAGTGCATCAGGGGCTAGGAGACTATGGTCAGAGTTGAGATGTATCGGGATTGTCAAACAGAAAACTGAAAAAAGGGAGGGCCTGGTGGTAGACCTGAATGATCTAGCAGAATACTTTGCCTCGTTTGGAAAAACTGGAAACCGCGCGGTAGCGAACTCTCTCACGCCGTCGTCCCCTGGCCCCTCGACTGAAAGATCCCCCAAGGCAACGCCTGGGGAGTTTCGATTTCGTAGAATATCCCTCAAAGATCTAGAAAAACACATTAACTTCTCCAGGTCTAATGCCTCAGGCCCGGACGACATATCAGCGCAAATTATAAAAATCTGCCTCCCAATCTGTGCCAGACCCATACTCCACATCTTTAACTTCTCAATAGAGCACAACACCTTTCCTAGCGCATGGAAACAAGCTCACATAACACCGATCCCGAAAATTAAAACACCTGTAGGCTGCTCAGACTACCGCCCTATAGCACTCACATGTTTTCTCTCCAAATTGCTTGAAAAAATCTTGTCTAAACAGATGCTCGACTATCTGGAGAAAAACAACAAGCTTGATGCCCTTCAATCGGGATACAGAGCGGGAATGAGCACGCAAACGGCACTCTTGAATGTTGTGGAGGACGCGAAATGGGCAATAGATAATCGAATGGTAACGATCTTAATGCTGTTTGACTTTTCCAAGGCGTTCGACACCGTAGATCACGAAATGTTGATAGCAAAACTAGCCGAGCTGGGCTTCTCGACGGATGCCCTTCGACGGGTGAAATCATACCTCTCAGGTCGTGAGCAGGCAGTTATAGGGGAAAAACTTCCCGAGGGAAGAAGCAAATCGGGGTGGGTACAAATGAAAAGAGGGGTACCTCAAGGCACAATCTTCGGTCCACTGTTTTTCCTATGTTTTACTACCGACATTGGGAAGATTCTCAAAACGGCCAAGCACGCCATGTATGCAGACGACCTGGGGGTGTACATATCCACCCTGCCCTCGGAGCTGGACACAGCTGTGGCAGCTCTGAGTGAAAACGCATCCGCCGTAAAAGCCTGGTCCCTGGAGAACAATCTCCTTCTTAACGCAGCAAAGACTCAGGCGATCATTATAGGTTCCAACAGGTTTATTAACGTCATCTATGCCAAAGATATTCCTAATATTAAGGTAGAAGGAACGGACATAGAATTCTCCGAGGAAGTAAAATATCTCGGGGTAACAATTGACTCCAAGCTCTCCTGGTCAACCCAAGTAAGATCCACAGTCACAAAAGCGCACAATGCTCTGCATAGGCTAAAGAAGGCCAAGGAATGCTTAGGCCAGAAACTTCGCATAAATCTAGTAAAAGCACTTGTATATCCATACATAGATTACGGATGCCTGCTCCTTACGGGGTGCAGTAACGAGGCGAACCTGAAACTAAAAAAAGTCATAAACAGCGCTATTAGATTTATTTTCAACCTTCGCAGAGACTGCCACATCAGTGAATTCTATATAAAACTCAACTGGCTCACTCCCGAATATAGAAGACTGTACTTCCTGGGTAATCTCACCTACAAACTCCTCCAATCCAAAATCCCCTCATACCTATACGAAAGGCTTCGACTCAAATCACAAAGCAACCAGAGATCAAATCACTGCACCCCACTAGACTTACATATCAATAATGCGAGAACCAACTTCGGTCAAACAACCTTCGAGGTTGAAGCAGCCTCACTGTGGAACTCAATCCCCCTCAAAATTCGCGAGTCTAATAATGCAATCACATTCAGCGATCGCCTCCATGAATTCTTGATGGAAAAATTGAAATCAACCATATCATCGGCTTCTTGAAAGTTAAGAAAAAAAAAAAAAAAAGTTATGATAAAAATAAGTATAAATAAAAATGTTATAATTAATGTATATATATATATATATGTTTAATGTAAAACTTGCATAGAAACTTCGTTAAAAACTTAAGTTAAAATACATGATTAATATCTAAGTTTTGTATGAAAATTTTGTTAAAAGAACACTGTCCTTAGGGATGTATGACACATCCAGGACATCAATAAAACGCTTAATCAATCAATCAATCCTTGCTATACGTATTTCTGCATGTTTTACGCTCATTATATTCCATTCCTTTTCTTGCCCTTCTTTATGTACGCTCATCTGCTTTATATAATTATCTATCCATTTTATCAATCTATTTATTATCTTTATTATTGTTGTGCACTCGATGTATCTTTTATTTTCTTTTGTATTTCCTGTCTGTGGTCCTCATGGAGCTTGCTCCAGGATCTAATAAATACTCTCTACTCTACTCTACTCTCTCTCTCTCTCTCTCTCTCTCCGGAACGCCAGCCGTATACCTAGCCTAGCACAATTCGAAATAATAATAGTTGTAACAATGAAATGTTATTAGTATTATCATTATAATTATGATGATAATTTCCGAAATGATAATAATAATAATAATAAACAATTATTATCATGATAATAATAATGATCTTTTTTTCTTTCTCTACAAACACTCTAACATCCTGCAAAACGCACAGCACAATCAAAATTCCGGATCTTTTAGAAATTTTCAAGTTTCATCGTAAAAAAAATTAGACAAAGCAGAGGTGTAAAGTCGTATATACGCCATTTATTATTATTGTTATTATTATTTTTTTTTATCTTGAACATGTTGTGAAAATCGGAATTTTATTAGTTTCTGAAATAATAATAATAATAATAATAATAATAATAATAATAATAATGAATGGCGTATATACGACTTTACACCTTTGCTCTGTCTAATTTTTTTATGATGACACTTGAAAATTTTCTCAAAAGATGCGGAATTTTTATTATTCTGTGCGTTTCACAAGATTTTTAGAGTTTTTGTAGAAAAAGAAAAAATTTTTTTCATTTTCATTTACAAATTTCACCACTTGCGAGTAAATTTTTTTCAATGATAACAATAATTATTATCATAATAGTAATTGTTATTGAATGGAAATCGATCAAGTCGAGTCAGAGGATGAGGAGAAATAAACAATTAATCCACTCCTAAGTAATTGGGTTTAACGTTTCCACGACCAATCGTCGTCTTCATCAGAAACTGCGGAAAGTTATTTATTAATTAAATTAATTATCGGAAAAACGGACGTTTTTTGAATGTACATTTCAATATATATAATTACCTTAAAACGA
The DNA here is from genome assembly GCA_018257835.1 of Euura lappo. Classification (NCBI taxonomy): domain Eukaryota; kingdom Metazoa; phylum Arthropoda; class Insecta; order Hymenoptera; family Tenthredinidae; genus Euura; species Euura lappo. Next base: position 37,477 of record JAEUYN010000098.1, on the reverse strand, counting down.
GAAAGCAGAAGTATGGGTACGTCTTATAATGACAAACACAAGTGATAACGGCGGTCGGACTGTAATGAAAGTGAGGACAACGTAAGTTTTGGACTCAAATCACTGTAATAAAAGGATTACCTTCAGAAGGCGGTTGAATGAGCACATTGTACTAGGTCAGCAGTAAAAATGGGGAGAGTGTAGCGGAGTCACAGAATAAAAACACAATTAAGAACAGAAGAATAGTCGGAAAAACCGTTATCATCCAAGTGACCGTTATCATCGACAATCGATAGTAGTATTGATTTCTCGCCACATAACTCCTCGTTAGTCTGTTGTGTTTACCTTGTCCGGTTCGCACGCACGTCACTTGGATGATAACGGTTTTTCACATTCACTATCACTATCAAGATGTCGAGTGATAGAGTCCTTCAAATTAGTAATTGTTATTATTATTATTATTTCGGAAATTATAATTATGATAGTAATAATAATAATCATAATAAAAGTAATAATGATAATAATGCATTGTTATAACTATCATTATTCCGAATTATTTCCGTTTGAATTCCCGCTCAGCTGTCATAGCGCTGAACAAGGAACGGCGGTTCGTGAAACGCAGGACCGCGAGACGAAGGTTGGCCACAACTGTAAGCTTGGTTCCCGGTGAGCCCGCGCGTCGAAAAAGGAGCGCTGACGGGCCCGACAAGCAACGCCAAACGATCCAACATGGATGCTTTATACCGAGAATTTCAGTCTTTTTCTGGAAACAATTCTGAGGCTTCATCGTTGAGTGAAATGAACAAGTTTTGCGATATATGTGAGTGGAATTATATTCCTGAGGGCACTTGATAGTTCGTTTCCACCCTTGTGATGCGTAGTCCGTGATATCAGTGAAAACAAGTGACGGTCCCACGCTTCGCGACACAAAAAACCCTTATTTTACTCGATTTTGGTGAGATACACGTTCATGCCAGCTACCAATTTAATACAAATCGTCTAGGGAACCCATTAAACACCCCCCCGTTCATATCAGGCTTCATCATTTTTTAAATACGGAAACGGCTGACTGGAGCATGCTCTTAACGGTCAAAATTATGATGCTGTGAAAAAGCTTTTTTTAAGTGTGAAATTTTGTTAATTTTATGAAAGTTTCATAAAATTAACATCGTGATGCCAAATTATATTTATACTGACGAAGAGAGAAAGGGGTTTGTGTTGGATTACGCAACGAATCTTAGTGCGCGTCAGGTCGCTGAAAAATTCGCGATCGGAAATCCTGACCGGCCGGCCCCGGATCATGCCACAATTTTGCGCGCGTACCGATTGTTTCGCAAAACTGGGAGCGTCGCGAAAGACCATCGGATAGTGAAATATCCCTCTAGAGCCTTCACCGAGGAACAGAAAATTTTTGTGTGCACTTCCGTAGAAGTGAATAATCGGTCGAGTACTGCAAAAATCGCTCAGCAAGTGCACATCTCCCAGTCGTCCGTCTGGAGAATCCTAAAATCGGAAAAGTACAACCCTTACAAGGTCAACGTACATCAAAAGTTAATTGGGCCAGACCTGGACAATCGTCTCATTTTCGTTCGAGATATGATTAATCGGATAAACGCGGACCCAGGCATTTTGAATCGCATTTGTTTCGCCGATGAAAGTACGGTTCAATTGTGCAGCGCGCCAAATCGCCAGAACACCCGCTTCTGGTCACGAGAGAATCCCCGAGTCTTGTACCAGACACGTACCCAATGGCCAGTCAAACTAAACCTATATTCCGCCGTTTGTAACGGAGTTTTGATTGGACCTTACGTGGTAGAGGGCAACGTGAACGGTCAAACGTATTTGGATATGCTGCAGAATGAAGTAGGCGAGGCGCTCCGTGAGGTGGAAGCAACCGTATGTACCGATCAAAGCCGTATTTTTTTTTGTGTCAAATTGATACTGAATCTAAACACGATTTTAGATACCAAAACCGAATCTTCATCTTTTGCGGAACCCAGCCCACGTGTCATCAAATCGCACCCTCTGCAGTCGGGTTGACTGGGGGTGGGTTCTGGAAGAGATTAAGAGACGGTTTGGTTATTCAAAGAAAAAAACCTTGTGGGGTATTATACACCTTTGAATTTTAGACAAAAATTGATTTCTTTTGGGCGGTATTGGAACTCTATGGGTCTGAAGTATGTGGTTCATTCCACGCGATCCCGACCAGAGTTAGACCCCGACCATCTCGGAATCATTCCATATTTTTTTCTCAAATTCTACTCAAAATCAGTAAAAAACGCATCCTGAAATTTTGCCCGATTTGTTGATCAAACCGTTGATTTGTTATACATTTTCGACCAATATCTCGGATTATTTTCGCAATGGCGAAAATCCCGCCGATTAATCCATAATGGAATCTCTTCCTAACAATTTGAGACCAATACCCTTTATTCCTTACGAGGACCGAGAGAATCTGTATTTTTCGATAATTTGGCGTAACTCTTAGATGACTGAAAGTGATAGAATATGATGTATAATCTGGATGATGAGGATAAAACCCCCCTAAAAATCATGATTATTTGAAGGTGTTACCCCGCAACAATTGTCAGCCGAATCTAAAACCACGGGACATTTGAATTAATTTTCATTGATGTGGTATTGGGTATTAAGGAATACACGATATGTTTATTAGGGTTTATTGACGTGGCCGGCCTCTAGCACGGACCACGTAAGACTGAGGTTTACAGGATATACCTTATGCTAATCCATCTACATACTTAATCCCTATATATATGTGTATACTTCAGATCAAGTACATTAGTTCTCCACAACTCTCTCCTACTTTATTTGCAAACAATAAGCCTTTGATTTTTAAGTTATTTTAGTTTAAGTAGTTACCTTGTTTTTCAAATCGTCAACATTCATTTTGAAGTTAACTTTTTTTTGTTTGATCCTTTCTGATCTTCGGGGTTGTATTGCCTCTTTTGTGCAATTTTTTGTCACCCCATCTATCTCCGTTTCTCTCTCTCTGCCAATCTTGACGATTTGATCCACATGGCGTTTAGTTTCCAATGCTGAATCAAATTTAACTATATACGTCACTGGTGATTGTTGGGCAACGATTTCAGCTTCTGACCAATTCGGTTTATCCTTCCTGAAATCGTTGGCCATTACTCTTTCCCCAATCTCAAATTCAACGTTTCTCCTTCCATCGTATGACTGTGCCTGATCATATTGTTTGTTTACTACTGTAACGAAGACTGTTTCTCCGCTTTTCTCTAGGTCTCTGACAACGAAGTAAATGTGAGTCAAGAAAGTACGCCAATCTCCAAACCAAATATCTTGCAATATTCTCAGTATATTCTGTAAACGTGTCAACTCTTTAAAGTCTGGGACAAGACTGTTTTTTACAATAATAATTCTTATGCTCTTCTCTTAATAACAAATTATCAGCTGTTTTCCCAGCCCACTAAAAACTCCGGCTGTCAAAGTGACAGTAAACATCTGATCGTTAAAATCTAACGGGAGTCCTCATAACACTACTCCCCCCTCAGAAAAAGAGTCGTCCCGACTCTTGGAAGAACGATCGACCATGGTTAACTAATCGATATAAAAAAACTACTAGAGCTGAGGCTCTTCAAAACTGGTGTTCTTCCAAGAACTATCCGGCATTAGCCTATTAACTACTCTTTGGAAAACCCCAGAAAACCAAAAAGTGGATAGCACAAGTAACCAAAATCCCAATCAAAGTGTAGGGGAAACTAGGGAGGTTTGACCACTTTTCTGTAAGTTCGTCTCGTTTATCACTATATTTGAATAACCGGCACGCACAATAGTATGTCATCTTTGAGCATACTGTGCAGAATGTACTTGAATTATTTGATAATTTTCAGAGCCTTAAAAACAAAGTTATTTGCCGTTCTGTAGATGCGCGTAATCGCGGTCAAACCTCCCCATGTATGGGAGGTTTGACCAGGGCGATGGGAGGTTTGACCATGTGGATAAAGCAGTCACATATTTGAGATATTGTGGCATATATTTTGATCTCTGGGCTTTTAACACATCATCCGAAAATAATCCAGGCATGAGGAAACATAAAATTTCGCCGGTCCCTTATTGGCCGTCATTTTTTTTCTCCGTACCACCGACCACCGCGCTTACTGCTTAGGCTCAAACTTGACTTCGCAGCACTCTGGTCTTTCATTTTTCCGGATTTCGGTTTTTTTTTTAGCGTGCTTTGCACTTTCTTTGATAAAATTTTAGACAGCGATGTCTATTAGCACCTAATTGAATATGGTCAAACCTCCCGATCGAACGTGGGTCAAACCTCCCTAACAGCATTTGTTTACAATGACAACGAAAAAATATATAATTTGGCAATATGATAAATTTATAACTCCTGGCATCTTTGAGAGGATAGTCCACTGAATGAATCTGTGGTAAGACATTCTGATAAAAGATTGATGGGACTGGCCTACATCCTTAGGGAAGAACAGAGAAAATGACATCGTTTCTCGCCGTTTCAGTAATACACCTCTCAAACTTTTCTGCGCTTTCTAAACAGTTGCTAAATACTTGCGCTACGTCTTGTTTAACGTAATGAATACTTCACATCAGATAACAGTATTTATTAGGCTGTCATAGCATGGTAATCTTACATGACAAAACCTCCCGTATGGTCAAACCTCCCTAGTTTCCCCTACAATATTTCTTCCTCGCCACATTGGCGTCTTCGTTGAAGATCCAGAATCACTTCTTTGAAAATCCACTCTATCCAGTCCTTCCCGAAATAGTCAGCCAAAACAGCTGAAAACTGGATCACATCCGGAAAGTCAGCCCTTGTATACGAAAGTTGTTCATCAAAAACACCAGCGTCACGCGTTGTCAGGAAACATCGGGGACGGAAAAAGGAAAACAAGGAAACTGCATCCGGGAGGATCCTCAAAAACCAAGATTCCTTAAATTGGAAGGACAAGGATGAGTGATTGTATCGGGTATGGAAGTGTGAAAACAAATTCGCAGGAAAATTGGTCCGATCATAGCTTTACTCCGGTGAGCGGCAAACATTCATCCATGAAAAACTTGAACATCGTCAGTTGCTTCGTGTCTTCTTCATCGGTACCCTCAATCATCATCAGACGTCGGTAAACAAAAATTCTAAGGAAAATCTTCTAGAATAACGGAAACTTCCGTACCATCCGATGAAACTGTAAAAATTCCTCATTACAAGAAAGATCAATCATTTTCTACAACGAATGTCCTCTTTATCATCCAGTCCAGACTGGAACGAAATTCTAATTGTCAAGTCAGCCTTGAAATCGTATTTCTTTTTACTCAAACAAAACAGTTTAAAATCAAAATTCCCACACATCTCTGCTAAAATGTCGTACGAAACGTGGGACGAGCGAACTCCTTTTCCAATTCCTAAATTTCCTGTGAAACCGTCAATTCGTTTGAACTCTGAACTACAGAAAATCTCTTTTCGGAAAGTCAGTGAAAATTTTCAGTGGGACGCAGTGGAGAAACTATCCCGGGACCACTTCGACGAGTGGTACAAGAACGAGTGGGGCCGTATGCGTTGTGCCATGATGGTAAAAATCGCCCACTCGTTCACCCACTCGTCGATGAGTGTAGGGGCTCTGTGTCAGGAGTGCGAAAACCTTGTGTAAGTCCACCGTTCTCATGAATATCAGAAAAATACCAAATTTGTCTTTTTACGATTTCAGCCTAACTCGAGAGAAGAACCCCGGAGTAGTACTGTACCACGCCTGTTACTACTTGACAACTCCCCATTGTATATCTTGTAAGAGTAGCTCTTCACAGAACTTTCGGCTCCCATACAACTGTGTAAATTGTTGTCTATTAAAATTCGACTTGAGACCGGAGGTCGAAGAAAAATTTAAGAGTTTAATACGGCCGGAAAATCGCTACCTGACTAAAACCGATACTGTAACACTGTGGTAGTTTTCTTAAATAAAATACTTTCGTTCTGTTCACGTAGGTTTCTGGGTTAATTTCTATTCAACATTGTCTCGCAGAAATTTTTATATACTTCGTCTGCAGACACTTCTCCATCCAGTAACAGAACAGGGGCTGGGAGAGTAGAAAAATTCCCCTTAATTAACCAGTCATCGTGTACCTCGTGTAAAACCTTCAAGTATTCTAAAGGAATTCCTTCTTCTTCATTTCTAGCTCTAGAATTCACCCGTGAAAAAGAAGTTTCAGGGGATACCCTCAGATATACGATCAAATCTATCTCAAAACCTCTGACTCCCTCTTTGAAGATTTCAGCAGTTTTTGTTAAGAGATGGGACTCGAATTCCTCAAATCCTCCCAATCTCTTTCGTGCTTCGACGAAACAAGCACAACTAAAAATCGATCGTTCCATCAATTTTATTGGAAGAGAACTCTGACGAAGGTGCCTGTTCCTCATAACCATCAAAGCATGGTGTTGGAAATGATAACTGAATTTCGTGGGGTCAGTGTACATTCTTTCGAGTAGATTTGTCCCTGCAACGTCTCGATATTCGTCGAGAGGTTCTAACAACGTGAGAATGTTTGAGTCTTGTAAAAATCTTTTCGTAAATGTGGATTTCCCACAGCCAATATTTCCCTCAACGATCAGAGTGAGTGGCCTATTCTCATCCTTACGAATTCCGAACGGAAGCTCTGAAGGCCACGTATAAGAGCTCACAAAATTCCTACAAGGTTCTAATCTTTCAATTGGTTCTGTCAAATCTATAATCTCGATTTGTCGTAATTCTCTCTCCTTATAAGGAGCTAACCGATCCAGATGAACAATTTTCGGTTTCGACTTTCTATTCAATTGTATTTTGTACACTACATCGTTTATTTTTGTCATTATTTTATAAGGACCCTCCCAGTTACTCTGTAGCTTTGGGGATCGTCCTTTTTGTCGTCTTGGTTGAAACAACCAGACCAAATCTCCAGCGTTAAACGCAAGGTCTCGAACTCTAAGATCGTAACGAGCCTTCATTCGGTCTGAGGCTAACTGGATTTTATTTCTAGCGAAATTGTGAATATCTTCGAGTTTATCTTGTAACGTTTTTGCAAAATCAGTGCATGGGAAATCTTCGCTAGGAAGAATCCCCTTTTCTAAGTCTGAGGGCAATCGAAGGTTTTGGGCCAGCAACATTTTAGCAGGAGTTTGGCCGGTTGTCTCATGAACCGCCGATCGATACGAAAAAACGAAAAGATGAATCCACTCATCCCAATCTCTCTGATTTTTATCAATAAAAAGCGATAGATACCCCAACAAGGTTCTGTTTAATCTCTCTACCATCCCGTCTGATTGAGGGTGAAGAGCAGTAGTCCTTGTTTTCTTTATGCCCAAAATGTCTAAGATTTCTTTGATTAATTCTGATTCGAAGTTTCTCCCTTGGTCTGTGTGTAACTCAATCGGAGACCCATATCTACAAATCCATTCTTTGACTATTACTTGAGCTACTGTCTTTGCTTCCTGGTTAGGAATTGCAATCACCTCTGGCCATTTTGAAAAATAATCGGAAATGACCAGAGCATAAGTATTTCTGGATTTTGTGCTCGGCAAAGGACCCAGAATATCCATGGCTACCCTTTCAAAAGGAGCCCCAACATTGTATATTTGTAACGGACTCTTTCCTTTTGATTTTGGACCTTTTTTCGCTACACAGACATCACAGCTTTTACACCAATCTTCAACGTCTGACCTACAACGTGCCCAAAAATACCTTTCTCGAATTCTATTCAAAGTTTTAACAATCCCGAAATGTCCTCCACAAGGAGCGTCATGAAGTTCGATTAAAATCTCCGTAATTTTATCTTTAGGAACAAGTAATTGCCAGATTACTTCGTTTCCTTCCGTAGGTTCAACCTTTCTGAATAGTAAATCATTAACTAAATGAATTGAATCCCATTGTGCCCAATAAACTTTGATGAACTGATTTTTATCTGAAACGTCTGTCCATTCTGGTTTTAATCCTGCAAGTTTCCACTGTTTAACCTGAGTCAGTGTTTTGTCGTTTTCTTGAGCTTTTTTCCATTTTTTAGAATCTTCCTGAAAAGATATACCTCTAACTTGCCTAATATCGACACGTTGTTTCTCCAAACGAGTACACTGAGGACAGTTTCCGAATTCTTCGCACGGTCTGCGTGAAAGAGCGTCAGCATTTCCGTGTAAAATTCCGGCACGATGTTGAATTTCAAAATCGTAGATCCCTAATACTTCCAACCATCTTGCTACTTGTCCCTCAGGAGCTTTGAACGACAATAACCACCTCAATGAGGCGTGATCTGTGCGGATTAAGAATCTTCTACCGTATAAATAGTGGTGTAGATGTGAAATTGTTTTCACAATTGCCAGGAGTTCCCTCCTTGTAACACAATAGTTTCGTTCTGTCTTACTCAAGACCCTGCTGTAATAACAGATTACCCTTTCGAATCCTTCTTGAACTTGAGACAGAACCCCTCCTAAACCCGAAAGTGACGCGTCTGTGTCGACTATGAATGGGGTACCCGGCAACGGAAATGCTAAGATCGGTGGAGTGGTCAGACGGATTTTCAACTCTTGAAACGCGTCACTGCAGTCAGCCGTCCACTGAAAAGTGACCTTTTCTCCAGTTAAAGCGTGAAGCGGTTTTGCGATTGTAGCGAAGTTCTTGACAAATCGTCTGTAATAGGTGCAAAGCCCAATGAAGGATTGAACATCAAGTTTACTCGAGAGTTGAGGCCATTCTCTAATCGTTTTTATTTTTTCCGGATCCGTTTTAATTCCTTCGGCTGACACTATATGTCCCAAAAAATTCACCTCTTTTTGAAAAATCTTACACTTCTTTGGGCTCATTTTCAAACCGTTTCTCAAGAATCGTTCGAAAACGACCTTTAAATTGGACAACTCTTCCTCGAAAGTTTTTCCAAATACTATGACGTCATCAATGTAAACCAGGCAAATTTTCCCTGTCAAGCCTTCTAAAACCAGCTCCATCAACCTTTCAAAAGTTGCCGGGGCGTTACAGAGACCAAATGGCATTACTTTAAATTGCCATAACCCACCTAAACCGGTCACAAAGGCTGTTTTTTCTTTGTCCTGAGGATGCATTCGAACCTGCCAGTATCCACTTTGTAAATCTATGGTTGAGAACCATTTTGCTCCAGCAATCATGTCTAGGGTGTCTTCAATCCTGGGGATTGGATATGAATCTTTCTTTGTTATATCGTTCAAAAATCTATAATCAATGCAGAATCTTTTTGTTCCGTCTTTCTTTTTTACCAAAACTATGGGAGAAGCCCAAGGGCTACACGAAGGTTTGATTACATTGCTAGCGATCATGTCGTTTACCAATTTCTCTACTTCTTCTCGTCCGTTAATCGGCAATCTTCTAGGTGCCTGTTTAATTGGCGAATTGTTTCCTACGTCAATTCTATGTTGACCCAATTGGCAGCAAACCAAATCTTTAGAATCTTTTGCAAAAGCTCCTTGAAATTCTACTAACAAGTCACTCAAGCTTTCCTGCTGGGTGAACTCTAGGTCCCGAGAAGATTGATCAAATAAATTCTGCAGAAAGATTGGTACTTGTTTGATTCCTCGAAGTCTTGGGGCAAGATTTTGTCCGACTGGTTTTTCCTGAGACACAGGTCTTGAAGTTAACAAAGGAATCATGATAACCCCGGAAATTAGTGTGTGAGCTTTCACATTAATATTGCAGTTATGTATTAGTAGAAAATCCATTCCCAGAATTCCCTCATCTTCAATATCCGCCACCAAGAATTCGTGAGACGTTTTTAGATATCCCTCTACGTCTATATTGGCAGCGACTTTTCCCAAAACAGGGGCTGTCTGTCCTGTCGCTGTTCTAAGTGAAGTATTTGTGGAATTTAGTGGAAAACACTGAAGCAGATCCGAGCGTACAATTGACACCTCGGCTCCGGTATCAATTACCCACAAACAGTTCACTCCATTAACTGTTCCTCTGGCATAAAGTCCCGATCCGGTATACCTTCTAATAACAACTTGATCGTTCCTAGTGTTGGAAGCAGAAGGATTTGGCTGCCTGATTGAATTATTGTAACTAGTACTCGGGACAGCCAAGTTTGAAGTCTGGTTAGTCTGTACAGTTCCGTCTCTATTTTGATTGTCAGTCGTCCTGGTTTGCCAATTATTATTTGGTCTGTCTCTATTTTGACTATCTGTCGGCCTTGTTTGCCAATTATTATTTGGTCTATCTCTATTTTGACTTTCTGTCGGCCTTGACTGCCAATCATTATTCCTCCAAGATTGGTTTTGGCTTTGATAACGATTAAAGTTGTTGTTTCTGTTCTTGTCTTGAAAGTGACGCTGAAGCGCAAAACAATTTTCAAAAAGATGTCCCTTCTTTTTACAATAAAAGCACTCCCGATCGAACCTTGATTTATTTACAGAATTCTGACCACTGGGGTGGAAAGAATTATCTGTTGTCTGTGATTTATCTGTATAGTTTTGACCACCCGAGAAGGAAGAATTATTTGTCATTTGCGTGTTATCATTCCTCCTCTGAGGAAACGATCGTTTTGCTTCCAACACTTGTCTCACTGTTTCCTCTGTTCCTTCATTTTCTCTAGTTTCAAATTGCCTGACTCGGTTCGAGCCGAGATCTTCCTTATTGATTGCCTCTAGTTCTAATGCTTTAATGATGGCTTGATGTAACGTTGAGGGGGCTGCCACTCTGAGTGCTTGTTTTAGATTTTGGTCTGTTATTGCAGAAATAAATTTCGTGCAAGCTATTTGTTCTCGCGTTCCAGTCGGACAATCTGGCAACGCGTTCCTCATTAATCTTTCAATGTCGTGTCCCAGAGAGGCAAGCTCCTCGTTACGGCCCTGTCGACGATTTTCTAATTGTGTATAAAACAATTTTGACAAATGCTCATCACCGTATCTCCTACTCAGAGCCGTACAGATTTTCTCATAGTCTTTCAAGTCCGAGTTAGAAAGTGTCGAAAGAACAGTTAAGGCGATTCCTCTTAATGAACTAGTCAAAATCGCTGCTTTTTCTGTCGGTCCCCACCCATTGTGTTCCGCGATGATTTGAAATTGACGTTCAAAATCTGTCCAAGAAGTGGTTCCATCAAAAGTTCCGGGTTTTAAAGCGATTGAATTGACTTTAGGTTGTGTTGCCGGTCGTATCGGTTGAGTGAAACCGGGTAGGTCGTTGTTATACGCGAGTGGAACTGGTATTCCCTGGGTTTCGTGTAACGGTAAGAAAACATTAGAAGGATTGACAAAAGAGCGACTAGCTCCATAACCCGAAATGCCAGCTTGTGACAGGTGATTAACTTGAACTTGGTTTCCTTGTGAGACATTCATTTGTCTATTTTCGTTCGAGTAATAACTAGCAGACGGAACATCGAAAACACTGACAGCTGGCTGTGAAAATTGTGACACCAAACCTCTATTTTCGATGCCTCTGGATATCTGCGTGACGGGTGCTCCATTGACGGTCTCTCGAACCCTGTCAATATTTAATGAACTACCCTGAAAATTAAACACGGCATTCGAAGTGTTTGGCAGCTCAGGAACAGTCTCTCGTACATGTTCTGCATTCATTCTAGCCTCTACTACGTTTCGATAATTCTGATTTTGTGACAACTCTGAGTTCTCAAGTTCTCTCAGGTGACCGTCGCCACACATCATAATAGGCATTCTACTCCTGTTGTCAACCCGCATTGTGTTTCCAATGCGGTCGCACTGTGGCTGCATCGTGGTAAACGTCGTCTGAGCGAGCGTTGTACCCGAATCTAATGATCTACCAGCAAAGATGGGGTTTTCTGTCCCCGAAACTGGCACTGACCTTGTGGTAACCTCTGTTACCTGTTCGTTAATTACAAACGGAACTGGAGCTGGAATTGGACACATCGGGATTGGGATTCTCGCCGGGGTAACAACGGAAGGATTCTGTGTAGTGGGTACCGGAATCTGAAGATTTTCCATCTTTTTCATAAATTCCTCCCTCTCACGCCTGTCCTGTTCCCGTTCTTTTTCTCTTTCTGCCCGTTCTCGCTCTCGTTCCAACCGCTCCCGTTCTCGTTCTCGTTCTTTTTCAGCCCGTTCCTGTTCACGATCTGTTCTTTCCTGATTTCTTTGTTCTTGAAACGCTAGCATCATTTGATTCATTTGAGACTGCATCGCCTCGATTATCGGTGACTGAACTGCACTATTTCTGTTCGTATTGGAACCGGATTGTTCTTGGTTCTGGTCCAAACGACTGGGAGTCGTAATAGAAGCAGCTCCTTCTTCGTTGAGTTGTTGTAAATGAGCCCTTTTCTGTGGCGTAGCAGTCAGTTCTTCCTCTCCTTCTCCGCAAGATAAATCATGAGTTCGTCTTGTACGAGGCATCTTTTCTCGAGTCCTTTTTCAAATTCTTTTTGAAGTCTCCTCTCAAAAGTCTTCACTCAAATTCTCTCACAATTCTTCTCTCGAAAATCTTCTTCAATTCGTCAATGCTCCTACTCACAATTCACTATTCGCTGTGCAGAAATCCCACTTCTGACACCAGTGTAACGAAGACTGTTTCTCCGCTTTTCTCTAGGTCTCTGACAACGAAGTAAATGTGAGTCAAGAAAGTACGCCAATCTCCAAACCAAATATCTTGCAATATTCTCAGTATATTCTGTAAACGTGTCAACTCTTTAAAGTCTGGGACAAGACTGTTTTCTACAATAATAATTCTTATGCTCTTCTCTTAATAACAAATTATCAGCTGTTTTCCCAGCCCACTAAAAACTCCGGCTGTCAAAGTGACAGTAAACATCTGATCGTTAAAATCTAACGGGAGTCCTCATAACACTACGATATCTTTTGCCTCCGGACGAAGTAAGTTAAATCTGGTTCGCAGTTCTCGGCCAATGAACAATTTTGCCGGACTCTCGTTGGTAGTAGCATGTTTAATTGCCCTATAGTCGAATAAGAACTTATTCATGGCTTTTTCAATCGTATTCCCGTCTTTTACCATAGATTTCATCTTACGTTTAAAGGTATTTACAAAATTTTCCGCTGCGCCATTGGTCGCCGGGTGCTTTGGGGCTGAAAAGCTGTGCTTTATTCCCAGTTTTTTTGTAAATTCCGCAAATTCTTCCGAAGTATATTGAGTACCGTTATCGGACACAATATGGTGAGGCAGTCCATACGAGGAAAAAAGTTTCTGCAGTTTGTTTATCGTCGAAGCTGCTGTAATATTCTTCATTACAAAGATTTCGGGCCACTTTGCATGTGCGTCTAATACCAGCAAGAATTGTTTTCCCAGGAATGGACCGATAAAATCCGTATGGATTCGATGCCAAGCTTTATCTGGCCATCTCCATGGGTTTAACGGTGTTTTACACGGCTGATCTCTTTCCTCTAAACAATTTTTACAGGTTTTTGCTATGGCTTCTATTTCTTTATCCAAGCCTGGCCACCAGAAATACGATCTTGCAATGCTTTTCATTTTATTTATCCCCATATGCGTCGAATGTAGTTCTGTTTTTATATCGTCTCTCAATTTTGTAGGTATGATTATTCGGTACCCCCACATTATGCATCCGTACTCTATTGTAAGTTCGTCTTTTCTATTTTTGTAGTCGCGTAAGTCGTTTTCTATCAGGTCGTTATCTTGTGGCCAGCCTTCAGAGATCAGTCGTGATACCTTAGCTAGTATTTTATCTCTTGCAGTTTCTTTAGCCACCTTCTTATAATCTATGCCTGCTACTTCGCTTTCTACTATGTAGTGCATGTATGTGAACGTATCTACTGGGTCTTTCTCTATGACGCCTGTTTCTACACACGGGAGTCTAGATAACCCATCTGCACAGTTTTCTGTTGTTTTAACATACTCAATTTTATATTGGAAAGCTGTTAAAAAATATGCCCATCTTTGTAACCTACTGACCGCCATTTTTGGTATGCCCTTTTTTGGGCCGAAAATTCGAGTTAGTGGTTGATTGTCTGTTCTGAGCGTGAATTCTCTTGCGTATATATAATCATAGAATTTTATAATCCCGAAAATTATTGCTGCCGCTTCTTTGTCAATTTGTGAGTAATTCTTTTGAGCTGGCGTTAGTGACTTTGATGCGAATGCAACCGGTCTTTCGCCCGTCTCTGTTATCGTCGATAGTATTGCTGACAGCCCGTAGGGGGATGCGTCGCATGTTAGTATAATCGGTTTGTTGAAATCGTAGTGCGCCAGTACTCTTTTGGAACATAGGACTTTCTTTATTTTGCTAAACGCCTCTTGGCACTCTTCTGTCCATTCAAATTTACTTTTCGTTGTACACGCGTACAGCGGTGCCGTTATTTCCGCTCTTTTGTCTATAAATCTTGAATAAAAATTTATGAATCCCAAAAATGACGTCAGTTGGTCGGTGTTTGTAGGTGTCGGGGCATTTTTTATACATTCTATCTTTGATTCTGAGGTGTGTAGACCCTCTTGATCTATGTCATAACCTAAATAGGTTATTTTTTGTTTGAAGAATTCACACTTCTTCAAATTTAAGGTTAAGCCGCAATTTTGTACTCTTTCTAGTACTTCATGTAATGTTTTTACATGTTCGGAGTCGGTTTTTCCTGTTATTATTATATCGTCTAACAGAACTCCTACTCCTTTGATATCGCCTAGTATTTTCGTCATCTCCCTTTGGAAGAATCCTGGTATCGATGCTACTCCGTACAAGGCCTTCTTACATTTCATTAATCCTAGGTTGGTACTTAACGTTAATATTTCTTGTGACTCTTCTGCAATTTCTATTTGATTGTACGCATCTCTCAAATCAATTTTAGAATATGTTTTTCCACCCCCAATTTTCGCAAATAGATGGTCTATCTGTGGCATTGGGTATCTGTCGATTTTTAGTTGTGGATTGACAGTTACACTGAAGTCGCCAGCTACTTTGACCTTGCCATTATCCTTTAACAGAGGAACTATGGGCGTACCCCACTCGCTTGTTTCCACCGGAATCAATACACCGTCTTTTATTCATCTTTCTAGTTCGGCTTTTACACCAATTTCTAGTCCGAACGGGATTGATCTCGGTGGTATGTATACTGGCTTTGCGTCGTCTTTCATTGTTATAGTTAGTTTGGCCTTATTGTACGTTCCTAGTTCTGTACTAAACAATTGCGGATATTGCTCGACAATTTGTTCCTTTGTTATTTTTAATGTCATGTTTTGATCCAGTTTGTGGACCTTTTCTTGGACGAGAAGCGGAGGCCACAACCCAAGCACTTTTAACCATGACCTTCCTATTAAAGGTGGACCTGCCTTTTCAAAAACGTACAAGTCTACTATTTCTTTTCGTTTTCTGAATTTTACTTTAAGATTCTTTAATATGCCTAATGGTCTTGCAGTTGATTCGTCATAGTTCGTGAATGTTTCATTTGTTTCATGTAGTTCGTGATTTGAAAAGTATCTTTGGAAATCTTGTTTTGAAATTCCCGAAATCGCTGCACCTGAGTCGTATTCCATTTTGATATTTTGCCCTTCGATTTTGATTTCTATAAAGCAGGGTGGTGGTGCCTTCTTTTCACCGACTCTATTTATCGAGTGTATAGGGGGGCTACTGCCAGTTCTGGCCTTCGCTTTTCGTATATCGCTTACAATGCTACTTACGCTAGAATCGCTATCTTCGCTTTCGCTATCTGTTGTTACATTTTCGTTTACATATCTGATTTTTTCTTTACCCTTTCCTCTTAAGTCGTCCTTACTGTATCTTGTCTGTAGCACTTTGCACACCACACCTAAATGACCTTTTTTTCCACAAATGCCACAATCCTTATTTCGGTGAAAACACTGTCGCACTGTGTGACCTCTTTTTCCACAACACTCACATTCCGGAATCCAGCCGTAATCCTTGCTCGATGATGCTTGTTGATGATCTCCTCGTTGTTGTCGCTGTGGTGATTTGCTGTTGGACCTTGTTCGGTGTTGTTGACGTTGTGTTGATCTGTTTCTACCTCGACTTCTTCTATGGTTATCGAAATAGTTGATACTTTCTGCTCCATCGTCTCTATTTCTCGATGATTCTATTTTCGCCGCTTTCATCTCTGCTGCTTCATCTGCTTTTATTATCTTTATAGCTTCATCTAACTTCAAGTCGTCTTTTCGCAACAGTTCTTTTCTCAAGTGGTTGTCCTTAATCCCTTCTATGAGCTGATCCGTGATTGATTGATCTTTGCTCGCAAAATTACATTTTATTGCCATTTTTTGTAATTCAGCTGCAAATTCTGTGCCTGTCTCGTCGTCTCTTTGCGTGCGAGCTCGAAATTTCGTTCTTTGTACAGTTGCTGAACTGACTGGCTTTAGTCTGTTCTGCATTAGTTGCACTAATTCGGCGTACGTTTTGGTCGTAGGTTTGTTCGGAGCACATTCTTTGCTCAGGGCTTCGTAAGTTTGCTCGTTTATTTTGCACAGTAATATTGCGCGTTTCTTCTCTTCACTTTCAATGTCACTTGCGATGAAGTATTGTTCGAGTTGGTCGGTAAATATTTCCCAATTGTCTTCTCCTAGCTTGAATTCCCGTTTGAAATCGATTGTGTGTAACTTTTCTTTTGCTCTTCTAGCTTGTATATCCCTCGTTTTCTTTTTCAATTTCGTTCTTAATTCTTCGATACTTTCGTTTTCACTCGCTGTCTCTCCCAATCTTCTCAATTGTTCAACTAGTTCAGTTTTATCCAGTTCGTGTATCCAGCTTACGTAGCCTTTCCGTATCCTTTCATCTACCCATGCATTCATTCCTTATTATTTTCACTTTCCTTTAGAAGGTGGGTTCTATCACTATTCACTCTTTAGCGAATTAAACCGGCCTCGTCGCCATTGTGGTATTGGGTATTAAGGAATACACGATATGTTTATTAGGGTTTATTGACGTGGCCGGCCTCTAGCACGGACCACACGGAGAAAAATCCCCTGTTCAGGATACCATAATTAATGTAAATTTTACCGAAGTCGCAGGTGCGTATATGGATGGAATGCCTGTACGGTAGTCTGTACTCTACTTGTCTGGTAAAGCTGGAATCGCGAATTCTGATTCTCACAACCAATCCCGGGCATCAAAATTACAAATACGTATGTTATGATTACTCGCCGTTCAGGCAGTTTATTTACTAGGCAATGCGGTAATCGCTACGACAAAAATAACGATGAATTTACAGGAGCATGTAGTAAAAATTACGGTCGCAATATGGTTCATAGAGCGAGCTGCTATCGTTGGAATAACCAAACTGTACGGTAGAATCATGAAGCTGAGGAAATAGTCAGTGCATGAGTTACCAGTCTCTATAGTTAAGAGTACCGACCGGTGCAGTCGTAGCTAAAATATTGTTTTGTATGTTATACTAACCTGTTTAGTGAAATTGACTGTACAGGCATTCCATCCATATAGGGACTTGCCAATCTGGTAAAATTTACGAGAAATTCTGTGATGGTTACATGCAAGGTAAACTTATAGAAATAATCAGTCTGTAATTGGAATAGTTTTCAGTTTATTTAACATTTGTTATATTTACATGGATACCCAATCAATTGCAAAATCATACGGTGTAACGTGTGGTTACATAAGTCTTGGACTCTTTAATAAGTAATAAGCTACACGGACGTGAGTCATATAATGCTGTGAAAGAAATTAGCCTTTTAGGAAAATCCATACCTGGATTTTTAATAATTTCGTATCCCCAAAAATGACGATCAAATCTGTGAGATCGCAAAGTATTAACTAAAAAGTAAGGGGTCTCTCGTGCAACCATAAAAATATCAATTACTTCACCGAAAACCGGATAAATTGTGGTTTTCTCAAGCAGCAATATAGAACTTTTAGAATACGTTGTTCCGTGATAATCTATCCACGAAACGTGTTGTACCGATTTTTGAGGCGCAATACATTTGAAAAATTCGTTGTAAATGCTTGTGCCAATCTCTTTAAAAGGACCAGTTTTTACGGCTTCAGACCAATTACATTCGCGATCGGAATTACAACTCTGCAATTGATATTTTATAGCAAGTGTATGTATTATATTCACACGACTACACGAAACGTTTGCCGTCAGCTTCGACAGACGATGTCTACTTTCATATCTCAGAGAGGAGTAGTACATTGGAGGTCCCACAGCTCTTATTACCCGAGGATAATGGATCGCGAAATGAAATTTTGGTGTTAGTTTTCTGTCAGGAAAAAGTTGGCAGTACAGTGCATGGTGTTTCGCAAGCAAATCAGTGAGAACATCAATCTGTGCAGATGTTAAAGAAGGCGCGGTTACCAAATCAATGACTTGTCTTAACAGTATGTACAGATCCCAGTATTGGTTACCTTCAGAAGGTACTAAATCGCCGACCATAAATCCAAAGTATCTCACGAAACACAAACTCTCCGCCGCAGACATTTTTAGACGTACTTCTTTCGCTGTTTTTAATTTAATGAGACGTGGTTCGTTAGACTCCAAGCGTCCATAATCAAAGACTTGTATCCTAAAATTCAGAGTTTCGAGAGTAAATAATTCCAACTCGAATATTAAGGCGTTTATCACGGCAGACATCACGTAACCTACGATACCCTCTGCAAAATCATGCGGTAGGTCTACGGAAATGTTCTCACTCATGTGGAAATCTTCAAGAATGTGCCAAATGCAAGGTTCTTTGATTCCACTTTGCTTCGGATCATTTAATGCCAAGTCACTTTCGTAATTGATTCTAGTTCTCATTAAATTGGGGTCGTCACTACACAAAGTCTGACATTTCTCCTTATCTGCTTTGCACAATCTACAATAAAATCTGCTCGAAAAACTTTCATTAAGGCCCAAGATAGTGTTAAACCCGAGATTGTCTCCCAGAAGAATACCGAGGCAAAAGAAAACAGTTTCTTCACCGCTGTCTGTTACGATAGTCACCCCTTCTTTTCTCAAAACTTCTAGATCGTCAAGTAATGGTTTGAAGACAGCTTTATTACCGTGATCTTTTCTATCTTGAGCGAAGAATAGTAACACTAGGAGGATACTTTGCAAAGTAGATGCATACTTCGGTGGCATACAAGCAAGGGACGCGTAGACCGCACCTAATTTATTAGCGCCCGAATGTGAACCTAGAGGGTTGCCTGTCTCGTATTCGTCGAAGTAAATGAACAGAGGAAATATTGTTTTGTTGCCAAACTGTCGTATTTTATTTTTCCAAAAATCACCCTGAACAAAATTACTCATCTTGGAATCATCGCTCTGTAGGTCTAGCAGGTATTGTTTAATTTCTTTGAGCAACCCGGGTATTTCCAAAACCGCTTTCAACTGAACTCCAAGGGGGATAAATTTACCAGTGACGAGTTTTGATTCCACAATCTCTTTTCCACGTTTTTTTTGTTCTATTAAGACTTCTGCAATTGTGTACGTGCTAGGCGGTGTATATGTATACTTGTTTTTTAATAATTTCAGACGCCTGTGCTCTGTTGATAAATCTGTGAAAGGGTTTTGCACGGAATCTAGGATAGAATCGATTTGCCCTAGTATTTCAGTTTTTTCAGAATTTTTCGGAAGCTTAAGGTCTGTGTGTAATTTGTCTTTAATTGTTAGAATAGTATTTTCGAAAAATGATGAAACATTTTCTGTTACCAGCTGTACGATTCTTCTGGGTACATGTGGTTCGCTGTAGATACTCATAACCAGAGCTTCAGCTTCAAGCTGCAAAGTTTCAGCGATATCGGTTGTGTGTAAGTCATTGCAATTAGAATTCGACTCATCAATAACGGGTTCAGTATCACGATGGTCGCGGAGTTCAAAACTTCCACCAGTGATACAGGCAACATTCTGGTTCACATGTTGAGAGGTACTGATAGGAGCGATAGGTTCACTGAAGTGAACAGCATTCAAATGTTTGCGGTAAGAATTAAGTGAGTTATAGGTACGGCTACAGTCATTTGTGCACTCGTATCTGTCGTTAGATTTGAGATGGTGGTCGTGTTTTAGATGTAGAATCAGGTGATTTGACTTTTGAAACTGTAATTTACATTTGAAACACTGCATGCTTATACTCTTTAATGTACGTTAGCTAGGAAATGTCTTAAATTGTAACACGAAACTTTAATTACATTGACCTATTTTTTTTTTTTCATTGAAGCTCATAGAGTTATACAGAAAACCTAATCATCCTATCTATAAGTATGGCTACCAAAGGTATACAGGTACATTAGGTACTCAGAAATGCTAACTCATATCACAGAGAGATACTAAAAATATGCAGGAATCTGCGTCCAACAAAATTAGGATAAAATTACTTCAATTACAATATATAATACCCAAGTGAAGGAACTTTTGGTAAGTATATACAAAATCCTGTACATCACGTCTCGTACATCTTGTGTATCTATAAGTATGGTTACCAAAGGTATACAGGTACATCAGGTACTCAAAAATGCTAACTCATATCACAGAGAGATACTAAAAATATGCAGGAATCTGCGTCCAACAAAATTAGGATAAAATTACTTCAATTACAATATATAATACCCAAGTAAAGGAACTTTTGGTAAGTATATACAAAATCCTGTACATCACGTCTCGTACATCTTGTATATCTATAAGTATGGCTACCAAAGGTATACAGGTACATTAGGTACTCAAAAATGCTAACTCATATCACAGAGAGATACTAAAAATATGCAGGAATCTGCGTCCAACAAAATTAGGATAAAATTACTTCAATTACAATATATAATACCCAAGTGAAGGAACTTTTGGTAAGTATATACAAAATCCTGTACATCACGTCTCGTACATCTTGTGTATCTATAAGTATGGCTACCAAAGGTATACAGGTACATCAGGTACTCAAAAATGCTAACTCATATCACAGAGAGATAATAAAAATATGCAGGAATCTGCGTCCAACAAAATTAGGATAAAATTACTTGAATCACAGTATATAATAACCATGTAAAGGAACTTTTGGTGAGTATACAAAATCCCATATATCACATTGTTGAGAGCAATACCGATTTTCGTCGAAAACCCCTAGGTACTTTTGTGCTTCGCGAAATAGGCATCCAGTGCGCAAATTAGTTTGATAACGCACGCGTACTTTCTGGACGGACGATTAAGTTCATAAATGTACTGTTCAATGAACAGCCAACAGTGCGTCGTGCCTTCTTGGTACTTCGCATTTAATGCAAAAAACGATTTGAAGCACGAATCAATCGCCTTGATTGGAGAACATAGATTATACTCGACGTTATTAATGATCACACGCGAGCTCACCAAGCTGGAGATCGGGCCAATGAGTATTGGGAATGGTTGAATAGTTTGTTTGGCTGTCATCAGATTGAGTGCTCGAGCTTCCAACTTAAGCTGTACATTCTCCAGAGACTGAAATGATAAAAATTAAAACTTCATTATTTTGCCATACTGATTCGAATCTATGCTATGATCTATCTACGACAGATTGATTTGAACATTATTGAGTCCAGAATTATGCAAAAATATATCTACCTCAACATGAAGAAGGAACAAATTTGAGATCTCCGACCTCGAAGGATTCTTTGGACCTCCTGGAGTGCTTTTGACTCTGACTGTCCCTAGTAGCAGCGGTAGAAGTAAAAATGCTAGAACATCGATTTTACCTGCACCAAAAATAATAGACCCTTACACACTTTATGATTTGTTTTTATCTTAGGAAACTCATGATGAATTATGAAGTTCTAATGGTCTCAGAATATCTCGTACCGTCATCTATGAGGGCTCGGTGGATGTTCAGGAAATTAAGTACTTCCGGGCTTGTCGAATTCTTGGCAACATACAGTAAGCCTTCTGCAATGCGAGGCCACTTGGAAAAAAGGTTATCCTTAGCGGCAGGGTACAAGGTCTCGAAGTCCATATCCAGCTGAAATTTCAATTTTCCTTGTATACATTTTATGAAAATTATAGTGTAATTGTCTCTGTGGGGGTTGGCTCAGTCGAGTGAGAGGACTCCTACCATACAAATATTGCTACTGACGACACGACATGGAGGGATATTTCCAAACACAATAGTACATTATACATAATTTAAAAAAATAATTAATCACCAATACGTATGCATCCGAGCGTTTTGTAGCTTTAAAACGGTCAAAGTATTCCTGGATACCCAATGTTTCAATGGCCTTCAGCCTATAAGAGTATGTGGCGGTCCATCTCGTGACTACTTCTTCCCTCGGTTCGTCATTATTCTCTAGCCACCTAATGGCATCGACTTCAGCCACTGGTAGGTCGATGATATTTCTGGTAGAATTTGCTGTTATACCAATACACTTTTATGCATTACTTCAATTTGCGATGAAAAAAAAAATCTATAAACTAATTCTGACCAGCATTACAATAAAAATTTAGCACATGACGATAATGATAGTAAGAAAATATTTCACTGAGGCATTCTACTTGTTTACGTGGCTAGTCTGCAGAAGATCTGAACGAATCTAACATGTAGTAGGTATCAAGAGCCAATTTGTAATCAAGCAAAACAAACCAAATGAATAAAAGGCGCAGGGTTCAGTAAACCTATTCTATGTTAGATAATAAAATATTACAAGAATACAATTTACCGAGACGATTTTTCTTGCTCTCTGACTTTAATAGACCAATTTGGCGGTACGTTTTACGTCTGTTGTTGTACTTTTGATATAGCACGCCACCAGCACACTGCCGACCATCATCAGAACTGTTGTAGGGTCTATACCACACATCGACATGGGTCGTCGGAATAAGGATGACAAGGTCACGGGCCCAATTCAAGAACAAATCCTTTGGAATTCTGTAATGAATACCAATATCAATCAAGAAAAACTAGTTGATGAAATAACTATATGATACATTGAATAAGATCATTGTTGAAATACCGTTTATCAGGATTATCCTTGACCTCGCTATCGATAAGTATATTCGCTACTAACGAATAGTTTATTTTCCCCAAATTACAAAGCGCGTACAAGAATTCTCTGCCCCTGAGATCACTCATTAGCAAAATTTCAAGGTTGCTTTTGAAGTGATGCGCCACCAACTTAAGGTGGGCCCAAACGTCAGTATCGCTGACAGGCGCTGCATTTTCTTTCTCTCCAATCGGTTCAAAATTTGGCTTTGGTTTCTCCGGCTGTTTACTTTGATCCAAATTCTGGATTTCCGGATTTACAATGGGATCGACGGCATGCGTAGTAGTGCTTGATGCTTGTGCAGGCATGAAATACCGGCCTATATCAATAAATTGTATTTTGTGTAGAAACTAAGGCCAATTGACAATAACGTACGTTATACGAGTAAAAGTGAATAAATAAAATTACTTACCAGTCCCCAGCTCTAGAAATGACGAGAAGTAGCCTGGTACTAAGTTTGAATCTTCATCTGAGCTTCGTAGATTACCGTTGATTGTGTTAATCACTGCAGATATACCGGCGTCACCACCGAAGTGTGCCATGATGACTTGATTTTCCAGACTCACAATTAACTAAAATTTCTGCTGACCGAATCACGCACTGTGGTACTTTTCCCTCCAAAAACGTGTTAGGGGCATAGTCTAGTAAATATCACTGCAGCGGCATGCGGATTCAACCGGTGTCCTAGTGTTTCTACGACGGACCCGGTAGAATTCACCACGCGCTATGGTAATTTTCCCTCCGAAAACGTGTTGGGACATAGACTAGTATATACTACTGCAGCGGCATGCAGATACAACCGGTATTGTGTAGTCTTTCTACGACGGAGCCGGTAGAATTCACCACGCACTGCGCCAATTTTCCCCCCAAACACGTGTTACAAGCATAGACTAGTAGATGCTACCGGAGGGACGCGCGATGCATATTGTTTCGATGATGCTTTTACCGACGGGGCTGGTATACGATTCGTCACACTGTGTGGCAGAACTTACCAACTGATTGGTAAACCATGCACTCGTGTCTATCTGGTTAACTCGACTATGCAAAATGTATATAATACTCGAATCTCGGTACAATCTACCGTTGTGAGATGAGTAGGAATCACCGTAACTTTGTAGTAGTTTTTACGTTGTCGCATGTACTCTAAACTGTACACATTTATAAGTATGAACAAAACTTTAGTACTGAGTACCGAAAAATGTTCACCTGCGCAGTATGGTAATCTGAACAGGGGGATTTTTCTCCGTGCACGTAAGACTGAGGTTTACAGGATATTATACCTTATGCTAATCCATCTACATACTTAATCCCTATATATATGTGTATACTTCAGATCAAGTACATTAGTTCTCCACAATTGACGTACTTGTAGCTCGATGGGCCCATGATATACGTGCACGACGGAGCACCCGCGCACTCCACTGTTGGTGTCCGAAACCACTTGAACGAGGTGTTCCCAGGTCGATGGGTCGGAGAAACGGACCAATTCGATGGCCTGCACGTTCACCCGACCTGACACCCATGGATTGTTTTGTGTGGCCTCACATAAAAAACGAAATATATTCGAACGAGCCCCTTAATAATCTCGACGAACTTTCGGCCCGAATTGCGGAAATTTGTGCTGAAATTACGCCTGACAAGATTAGAAATTCCCTGCGAAATTGGCACAACAGGTTGCAGTGCTGCCTGGAAGTTGGGGGTGCCCATTTCGAGCATCTCGCACACTGGGCGTGAGCCAAGGTACAGTCAGCAATCATGGCGCTATACTTGATTCATAAATGATATACCTATTGGTTTTTTAATAAATTATACGTATCCTAATACTAACATTTTATTTTCACAGCAGCAGTCCAGCGTACTCCAGGGCAGCTCTGCAATTTTGCGATAGCGGCGATCAAGGGAGTTCGAATCGGTCCATTATTTTAGAGAATCCTCAATTCACCATTATTATTTTGAAATACGTAATACACCTAATCTTTTTCAACATTTGCCAATCCCTACGTAAGGATTTCTAAATTCATTTAATTTCCAATTTCGCATCTTTTTCAACAGTCATTCTTTAGCATCACTACGTCACGACAGGTGTCTGTTGAGATAATTTTATCATTCAGTTAATTTTGATATACTCAATGTTCCTCATTTTTAAAAACAGTCATTATTTTCAATTCGCTACGTAACGATTTTATAATTCAATTAATTTAGAAATACTGAATGTTCCTCGAATTCATTTGATTTTAAAATACTCAATATTCCTCATCTTTATTAACAGTAGTTTCTTTTCCTAATCGCTACATAAAGATTTTTTGATTCAGTTATTTCTGAAAATACTCAATATTCCTCATTTTTATTAACAGTAGTTATTTTTTCCTAATCGCTACTGTAACGGAGTGGACTAGTCCACTCCGGGACCTCGCCTCCACCTACCCGGGGAACGACCACAAAATAAATAATCATGCCTAGGACGGGAATCATCAAAGCTCGCTCAAGGGATCCTAGCGTTTAAATAGCCTCAGATACTGCCGCCTTTTATTTTATATTTCATATTCTCCCGCCTCGAGACACCGCCCAGCAACGAGGGATTCTTCGCCGCATCGCCTCAACACCTAGCCGGTGTCCTGGAAGCTGCGGAGCTAGTAGTCGTGCCCTGAAGGAAGTACTCTCTCGCCTACACCCCGGGGAGGGCTGCAAAAACGAATCCTCGCCTCCGCCACACGCATAAGACCCGGCCTGGTCCCCCGGGCAGCTGAATACCACCTCACCCCCCGGGCGCCATCTACCTCGTCGCCAGCAAAGGGCACGGCGAAAACCGAGCGGCCGAAAGGCCCGGCTAGGTCGAACGACCACCGCTGGAAGCGCCACCGTGCCGGCGAAACGCACGCCGTCTCTGGGCATCGCCATTCCTGTCTTAGCGCTTGAATTAGCCGGTCTGATTGTTGATTTGCCGCATAGGCTTTTGCTTTGGTTTTGCTTTCTTTTTGTTTCGCTTTTGTGTGCTGGAGTGTCACGGAGGGACTGTTTACCCCGAAGGACCCCTGCATAAGGTAGGCTTTCGCTTTTATCACGACACCCCGTGTATCTTATCTGAATTTGTATAATCGCCCCGTGTCTCCTTCCGAGCCACAGGTAGCCGCCACACAAAGAGGCTTTGAGTTCGTCACGGGTTGTCGTGGATTGTCTAAAATTGCTAATTATTGTTTTTCTTTTGCTTTTGATATTTTATTTGGCTTGTATTGTGTAATTTTGTTATTTGAATGGATCTCTTGAGTTAATAGCTTACTGCCGTTCCGTATGATTGCGTGTGTGAGAGTCCGCTGTCTCTAGTATGCATGAGTGAGAGCGTGAGTGCGAGCGAGAGGAAGTGAGTGGCCCTCGGGTGTCCTCCTTCCCCCTCACCCAGCCTTCTGCTGTTTATTCCTTAACTTTGACTTTGTTGTTCTCTAGCATATAAGTTTTTCTTTCGGTCTCTGGACTTGTAAGGTTGTAAAATAGTTGACGGATTATTAAATCCCGTAATTGATTTCTTGCTTTTGCCTACCGCTTTCTTCTTTTGAATAAACTTAGCTGCTTTTTTGAATTGAAATTGAGTGAGCGTTAATTGCCTTGACCCCTCGTTCCCCTCTTCCGCTGGCTTGCCGGCCTAGTCTTGATTCCGCTTCTTTTCTTTTCCTTTTGTCATTTTTCAGCGGCACATTAGTGCCTGGCGCCCTGTCCTTTCGTAATTTTTGGATTTTACTTGATTTTGTATTAATTTGGCGGGATTATTAATTGATGCTTTATCCCCGGCTTTAATAATAGTCTCGTTACAAAATTTTTGCTATGTTTTGCTATGTTATGTGCTCTTGGATACCTGAGAGCGAGCTATGGTGTTTACTAGTCCCGAATCGAGCCACGACGACTCAATGTCGATTAATAGTACCTGAAACATTGCCAAAAGGCTTTTAAATACGGTGGAGTCGTGGTTGCGGAAGCTTTGCGCTCCTCCTTCTGAGGCCCGCACGTTCCGTCTGGGGGGGGGCTTTGTAACGGAGTGGACTAGTCCACTCCGGGACCTCGCCTCCACCTACCCGGGGAACGACCACAGGATAAATAATCATGCCTAGGACGGGAATCACCAAAGCTCGCTCAAGGGATCCTAGCGTTTAAATAGCCTCAGATACTGCCGCCTTTTATTTTATATTTCATATTCTCCCGCCTCGAGACACTGCCCAGAGACGGCGTGCGTTTCGCCGGCACGGTGGCGCTTCCAGCGGTGGTCGTTCGACCTAGCCGGGCCTTTCGGCCGCTCGGTTTTCGCCGTGCCCTTTGCTGGCGACGAGGTAGATGGCGCCCGGGGGGTGAGGTGGTATTCAGCTGCCCGGGGGACCAGGCCGGGTCTTATGCGTGTGGCGGAGGCGAGGATTCGTTTTTGCAGCCCTCCCCGGGGTGTAGGCGAGAGAGTACTTCCTTCAGGGCACGACTACTAGCTCCGCAGCTTCCAGGACACCGGCTAGGTGTTGAGGCGATGCGGCGAAGAATCCCTCGTTGCTGGGCGGTGTCTCGAGGCGGGAGAATATGAAATATAAAATAAAAGGCGGCAGTATCTGAGGCTATTTAAACGCTAGGATCCCTTGAGCGAGCTTTGATGATTCCCGTCCTAGGCATGATTATTTATTTTGTGGTCGTTCCCCGGGTAGGTGGAGGCGAGGTCCCGGAGTGGACTAGTCCACTCCGTTACACTACATAACGATTTTTTTATTCAGTTAATTCTGAAAATACTCAATATTCCTCATTTTTATAAACAGTAATTATTTGCCAATCCCTACGTAAGGATTTCTTAATTCATTTAATTTTCAAATACTCAATATTTCGCATCTTTATCAACAGTCATTCTTTAGCATCACTACGTCACGACAGGTGTCTTTTGAGATAATTTTATCATTCAGTTAATTTTGATATACTCAATGTTCCTCATTTTTAGAAACAGTAATTATTTTCAAATCGCTACGTAACGATTTTTTGATTCAGTTATTTCTGAAAATACTCAATATTCCTCATTTTTATTAACAGTAGTTTTTTTTTCCTAATCGCTACATAACGATTTTTTGATTCAGTTAATTCTGAAAATACTCAATGTTCCTCATTTTTAGAAACAGTAATTATTTTCAAATCGCTACGTAACGATTTTTTGATTCAGTTATTTCTGAAAATACTCAATATTCCTCATTTTTATTAACAGTAGTTTTTTTTTCCTAATCGCTACATAACGATTTTTTGATTCAGTTAATTCTGAAAATACTCAATATTCCTCATTTTTATTAACAGTAGTTTTTTTTTCCTGATCGCTACATAACGATTTTTTGATTCAGTTAATTCTGAAAATACTCAATATTCCTCATCCGTTTCACCTTCATAATTGTAATTGTACTTGGTAATTTTGTTTTTTTATTTGATATACTCAATGTTCCTCATTTTTAGAAACAGTAATTATTTTCAAATCGCTACGTAACGATTTTTTGATTCAGTTATTTCTGAAAATACTCAATATTCCTCATTTTTATTAACAGGAGTTTTTTTTTCCTAATCGCTACATAACGATTTTTTGATTCAGTTAATTCTGAAAATACTCAATGTTCCTCATTTTTAGAAACAGTAATTATTTTCAAATCGCTACGTAACGATTTTTTGATTCAGTTATTTCTGAAAATACTCAATATTCCTCATTTTTATTAACAGTAGTTTTTTTTTCCTAATCGCTACATAACGATTTTTTGATTCAGTTAATTCTGAAAATACTCAATATTCCTCATTTTTATTAACAGTAGTTTTTTTTTCCTGATCGCTACATAACGATTTTTTGATTCAGTTAATTCTGAAAATACTCAATATTCCTCATCCGTTTCACCTTCATAATTGTAATTGTACTTGGTAATTTTGTTTTTTTATAACCACGCAACGACATTCAATATCATTTTGCCCTGTATATTGAATGAATAATTTTGTTAATAAAATATTGTTAATATTTTATATTCAAATATTATTTGCTTTCATTTCGGGGTTGAACCCCTGTTATCCTCTAGTCATTTCAGGCAGGTACTGGAATAATGAAGATATTCGTAGTTGGCGACCAGAATCGTAATTGTCTGTTGTCGATATTATTTACGAAATGATTGACATACATCACCTATTCACATTGAAATAGACTCAGGGTAGGAATGAGAAGTATGAATAACTATTCACTATCAAACGATGTAATTTATTTATGTTTTTCTCAGTGCATACATTGAATGAAAATCATAATGATAATGATAATAATAATAATAATAATAATAATAATAATAATAATAATAATAATAATAATAATAATAATAATAATAATAATAATGATAATAGTAAAAATGATAATAATAATGCCAAATTATAGCGAAAGAGCATAGGATAGTGAGATATCCCTCTCGAGCCCTCACCGAGGAACAGAAGTAGACCACGCAAAAAACGAAAACTCATGCATTAAATATAAATAATAGTTAAAGTAATAAGAGAGTAATTAAATGGAGTCACACACAAAAAAGAAGAAAGAGGTAAGCAACAAGGTGAGATCAGAAGTAAGTACAGGTAAAAATACACAAAAATAATAGTCGTAATAATAATAACAATAATAGTAATAATAAGCCAAACAAAGAACAGAAAAACATTACGAGGTCAAGGGTGAAATAAAAAATCAAATTAAAATTAAGGTGAAGAATACAAGAGAAAGTACAAATTGGAAAAAAAAAAAAAGTAAAACAAGTCATTGTTCAGGGTCTTGTTTTGATTGGACCTCACGTGATAGAGGGCAACTTGAACGGTCAAACGTATCGGGATATGTTGCAGAATGAAGTAGGCGCGGCGCTCCGTGAGGTGGAAGCAACCGTATGTACCGATCAAAGCCTTTTTCTTTTTTTTTTCAATTGATACGGAATCTAAGCACGATTTTAGATACCAAAACCGAATCTTCATCTCTTGCGGAACCCAGCCCACGTGTCATCAAATCGCACCCTCTGCAGTCGGGTTGACTGGGGGTGGGTTCTGGAAGAGATGAAGAGACTGTTCGGTGATTGCATACATTAAATGAAAATCATGATGATAATCATGAAATCATGATTATAATAATAATACTTATAATACTAATACTACTAATAATAATAATGATAATAATAATAATAATAATAATAATAATAATAATAATAATAGTAGTATCTTTATTCTTCGGCTTGCCTTCTCGGCGACAGCCTGCCTTTTCTTACATCCTTACATCAACTCTCTCCATATACTTTACATATCTATAATCTATTCTTACAACCTATTCCCTTTATTTCTTCTCTATTCTCTTTTCCTTATTACCTAACCTATACCTTCTTCTCTTCACCTCTTCCTCCCTTTCTCTCTTTCCCTTCCTTAATACAATTCAAATTAACTTTTCTTACATTCCTTCCAATCACATAACTAAAATAAAATAACTCATTAAATAAAACTAAAATAAAACTAAAAATAAAAATAAAACAAAATCATATACTCATATAAAAACCAAAACAAAAACAAAAACAAACCCAACCAACCTCCATCCATTACTCTCCCAACTATCTCCTTCCTTAAACTAATCTATCCCCAATCTAACCACAACAAATATCCCACCCTCTCCGCTCCGTGTCTCCCCCCCTGCCTGCCAAACTTAATCCCTTTGTTTGCCTGTCGTCGTCACTGGCCTCCTCCGTCTCGTGCTATGTTTATTCTTTTCCTTCCCCTGTCTCCTCCTTCCCTTCTAGTCCCTTGTCTAGCGCAGCCAGTTTCTCCTTCAGTCTCCTCCTTTCTTCTTCCTTTCTCTTCTGTACCCAGTCCTTCTCCTCCATCCATCTGGCTTTCTTCTCTAGCCAACGTTGCCACTTTCCCTCCACACATATCCAGCATCTATCTATCTGGATCCTCGCTTCCTTATTTACCGCCCTCTCGTAATCCGCCCTTCTTTCCAGTATTTGTTTCGTCTTCCTCTCTCTAAACGTCTTCTCCCCGCTCACCCTTAGCCCCCACTTTCCTCTGATTTTTTCTCCTCTTTCCAGCATGGCTCTCTTTTCTTCCTCTCTGTCCAGCTTATAAAACCATCTGGTTATTCCGTCTTTCCCTTTTCTTTCTCCTAGTTTTTCCTCCTTTATCCCTCTCACCGTCTCCTCCTTCAGCATCTCTATTACTTTCTCCTTCGTCGTCTCTTTTGCCCATGCCGATATCACCAGCGTCTTCGCGCGCCCTTCTCTCTCCATCATTTCTTCTTCCCACTGCTCCTCCGTCAACTCCTTTACTCCTTTCACCTCCTCTTCCAATCTTTTTTCGGCTGTTTTTCTTGCCTCTTCCTCATTTCCGGCTCCCCCTTCTTCCATTTTCCTCACTTTCCGTTCCAGGTCCTCTATTCTCCCCTTTAGCTCCTTCTTTTCTTTCTCCCAGGCCTCCCTCTCTGCTTTCCACGTTGCCTCCAGGATCCTCACCCTCGCTAGCCTTTCACTCAACTTATCCGCCGTCTTTTTCAGTAACTCCCCGTATTTTTCCGCCTGTACTAACTCCTTCTCCATTTCCATTTTCCTTCTCTCTCTTCTCGTCCCGCTGTAACTTGTATTTAGCTCCTTACTCGGTTAGCGGCTTGGCTTCAACTGTTGCTTCGACGCCTCGGCTCCTCTGCTCTCGCCTACCTGCTCTGTCTCCCCACCCCTCTACCTGTCGACCGTCCGAGCTGTCCCGTGAGGGGTCGACCCCGCGGCTCACGCCGGCAGCCCGCCCTCCCCTTGCCCCTGCATCACCAAGCGTCTCAGCTGTGCCTCTTTCCTCTCTCTCTCTAGCGCTATGCCCCACTCTGCTCCTCTCCCGCTTTCTCCTAGCAGGCTTTCAATTCCCTCGTTCCACCTCAGGCTTCCCGTGCACCGTAGCGTTAAATGCTCCAACGATTCTTCTTCCTCCCCGCAGATTCTGCATTTCCTCTCTTCCTCCCCTAGCCAGTATTTGCTTCCTCTCTCTTCATTTCCGCATCTCAGCCTTGCCACCGTTTTCACCCTTTTGTCCCTTCTCCTTTCGACTTTTCTTATGTATTCCGGTACCCTTGCCTCTGTCATTATGTTTTTGTATCTTGGTGTGCTTCTCGATTCCTGGATTTCCGTTCTTCTCTCCTGGTTTTGAATTTCCCGATCTCTTTTTTCCATCTGTTCCCTCGTCCCTCTAGCGTACCTTCTTTCCATCTCTATCCATGCCGAGCTGACTCCACACCTGTTGAGGTATGCCTCCCTTTCCTCTGCCCATTTCGTCTTTTCTTTCCTCCTCTCGTCTCTTTTTATGTCTCTCCAGCATTCTCTTAGTAGCTTCTTTGGTTGGTCTCTGTTTATCTTTTCCTCAAATCCAATTGCTCTCCCTCCTGTTACCACTCCTAGCTTGTCTCTCTTGAGTTCTTCCCTCACCACGTATCCTGGAGTCGTTCTTTCCAGCCCTAGGATCCACTTCATATATTTTTCCTGTACCCTTTCTATCTCTGCCCTTTCTCTCCATCCCCATATTTCCACTCCGTAGGTCAGGATGCTCCTTATTATTGCATCAAACAATTTTAGCCTCCATCTTATGTCCCCTGCGAAGTTCCTTTCCCCTATACTCCATATTTTCCCCATTGCGAGATTCGCCTTTCTCACTCTCTCTTTTACATGTTCTTCCTGTCCTCCATTTCTTTTGAATCTATATCCCAGATAATCCATCACCCTTGCTTCCTCCAACCTTCTGCCTCCCCATTTCCACTCTATTTCTCTTCTTCTTCCTCCCCCCTTGCTGCACACCATAACTTTGGTTTTCTCTGTATTCACTACCAGTCTCTTCTTCTCAAAATACTTTTCCCCTCTTTTTATCATTTCCTTCATGTCTTCCTGCGTTTCCGCCATGAATACGATATCATCTGCGTATCCTAGCGTCCATATCTTCTCATTTCCTATTACTACGCCTCCGTCCTGCCCCCTCTTCATCACCTCCTCTAGATCTGCTATATATTGTTACGGGGGTGTCTCCGCACTTCGTACCCCCGTTATACATGATAAATTATAGTTTACGGATGTTTCGAAACAGTAGAACCTTCCGGTCGCTTCGGCGACCGGCATTATTATTGTAAAAAACAACAGTCTCGCTCTGGACTTTAAAGAGAACGCACGTTTGAATAAACATAACCCCCTGATCTTGAAAGAGATATTTGCTGTCTTTGGTCCACAGTTATTTCCCGGAAAGTCGTATCTTTTATTCGTAGCAGGGTTCGACCCGTTGTTACACTGGTGGAGGAGCTGGGACGGGTTGAATGGGAGGACTTGTTTAGTCTATATTGACGACATTATCGTTTTCGGTAAAACTTTTGTTGAAGAGTTAGCTAATTTGAGAGAGGTTTTCGAGCGACTCTCTAGTTCAGGCTTGAAAATGAGCCCTAAGAAGTGTGTGTTTTTCCAAAAAGAGGTCAAATTTTTGGGTCACATCGTGTCTGCGGAAGGAGTGACGACCGACCCTGAGAAAATCCAGGCAATCAGAGACTGGCCACAACTAGCGAGTAAGCTAGATGTTCAAAGCTTTATAGGGCTATGCACCTATTACCGGCGTTTCGTCCAAGGCTTCGCAGCTATCGCCAAACCTTTACATGTTCTAACGGGAGACAAAGTTGTTTTTGAGTGGACCTCTGATTGCCAGGAAGCTTTCAACGAACTAAAAAAACGCTTAACCTCACCTCCCATTCTGGCCTTCCCAATGCCCGGAATCCCGTTCATTCTAGATACTGATGCGTCGATGACTGGTTTAGGTGGAGTCTTATCACAGGTCCAAGAAGGGTTTGAGCGAGTGATCTGTTTTTATAGTAGAGTTTTAACCAAGGCGGAACGCAATTATTGTGTGACTCGTAGAGAATTGCTGGCAATAGTTAAGACGATTTCACATTTCCATCATTATTTGTACGGCAGGAAGTTTTTGATCCGCACGGACCATGCTTCTCTGCGCTGGTTGTTGTCTTTTAGGGCTCCTGAAGGTTTGGTCGCTCGATGGTTGGAAGTTCTGGGGCTTTATGACTTCGAAATACAGCACCGAGCCGGAACATTGCATGGTAACGCAGATGCCCTATCCCGCAGACCCTGCGAAAAGGAGGGAGACTGCCGCCAATGTTCAAGACTGGAATTACAGCGCGACCCTCCAGTTGTCATCCGCGCCGTTACCCTCCAAGGAAGTTTCGAAGATTGGAAAATCGACCAAGAAAAAGACCAAACCCTTCAACAGTTGAGAAAATGGAAGGTTGCTGGGACTCGCCCTGAATGGCAGGATATTTCCCTTAACAATCAGAATTTTAAAGTCTATTGGGCCCAATGGGACTCAATCCACCTGCGAGATGACCTCTTGTACCGCCGCTGGGAAAGCCCAGACGCGAAGAGTGTCAAGTGGCAACTGCTTGTCCCGAAACACAAGATTCCGGATATCCTACGAGAATTACATGACTCCCCAGTCGGCGGCCACTTTGCGGTTAATAAAACCCTTGGGCGTATTCGAGAACACTACTTCTGGGCACGGTGTCGCACCGATGTAGAAGACTGGTGCCACAGTTGTAACACCTGTATAGCAAAAAAGGGCCCTCGAGGAAAAGGAAAGAGTCCCCTCCAAATCTACGATGTCGGAGCCCCTTTGGAGAGAATGGCGATGGATATTCTCGGTCCACTCCCAGTTTCGAAATCGGGGAACCGCTGGGTCTTAGTGATGGCTGACTATTTTACCAAGTGGCCCGAAGTTGTGGCACTACCGAATCAGGAAGCCAAAACTGTCGCTCTCGCCTTTGTACGAGAGTTTGTTTGTCGACACGGTTGCCCCCTCGAAGTACACACGGATCAGGGAAGAAACTTCGAAGCAGACTTGGTTAAAGAGATATCACAAATCCTGGGGACGAGGAAGACGAGGACCACGGCTCTTCACCCCCAGTCTGACGGAATGGTCGAGAGAATGAACCGAACCTTGCTGAAATATTTGACTAATTTCATTGATGAAAATCAAAAAGACTGGGATGAGTGGGTCCCCCTCTTCCTCTTCTCGTATCGCTCAGCAATCCATGAGACCACGGGTCGCTCACCCGCGATGATGATGTTGGCCCGTGATCTTCGTCTTCCTTCCGATCTAGAGAGAGGCGTTGTTCCCTTTCAAACACCTTGTAGGACTGACTTCGCGTCCTCTCTACAAAACCGTCTAGACGAGATCCACGAGTTTGCTCGTGTCAGAATTCATCTAGCCTCCGACAGGATGAAAGCTCGCTATGATGCTCGAGCCCGAGACCTTCGTTTCGAGGCGGGCGATGCTGTTTGGCTGTTCCAACCTCGACGAGAAAAAGGACGCTGTCCGAAATTGCAAAGCGAGTGGGAGGGACCTTATGTCGTCATAAAGCGAATTAACGATGTGGTTTACAGAATTCAACGTTCTAATCGGGTTCGACCTAGAGTTGTTCATCTAGATCGTCTAGCCATTTATCAGGGAAGAGACGCAACTCCAAAGGTCTCCGTCGGATCTTCCACTTCTAATGTCCGTAAATTGAGAACTACAAACCTCGAGGGTAAGACCCTCTCCCCTCAATTCGTGCAGGAGTCGCTTCCACACCAAAAAAGAGTACCTGGAGCTTTCGTT
Organism: Euura lappo; assembly: GCA_018257835.1. Taxonomy (NCBI): domain Eukaryota; kingdom Metazoa; phylum Arthropoda; class Insecta; order Hymenoptera; family Tenthredinidae; genus Euura; species Euura lappo. Next base: position 1,981 of record JAEUYN010000098.1, on the reverse strand, counting down.
AGCTCTTCGAGTTGGAGTCCCGACCTTCCTTTAGGCGTAGTTAAGAGGAATGGAAGGCCTTTAACGATCATTGTTGAAGGAAATATTGGCTGCGGCAAAACTACTTTCACGAGAAGATTTTTGGAAGATGAGAATATTCTCACCCTTTTAGAACCGCTTGAAGAATATCGGAACGTAGCAGGTGTGAATCTTTTGGAGAAGATGTATGAAAACCCTCCCAAGTTCGGGTACCAGTTTCAGCACCACGTTTTGTTGACGATGAGGGAAAGACATCGCCAGAAGACATCGCTGCCTATTAAAGTAATGGAGCGGTCTATTTTCAGTGGGAGTTGCTTTGTCGAGGCACGCCGAAGGTTGGGAGGTTTCGAAAACTATGAGGCACATTTATTATGGGAAAATTGTAGAATCTTTGCTGAAAGTTCTTCGGATTTCGAAGTCGACCTTGTTGTTTATTTGAGGCTAGCTCCCACAATCTCTTTCGCGCGGATTCAATCTCGAGGTAGGGAAGAAGAGAAAGGAATAACGTTGGATTATCTGACGACCTTACACGAAACCCACGAGGATTGGTTGAGGAAACAGAGGTTTTCTTCTCCACCTGCTCCGGTACTAATATTAGACGCAGAGCTTTCCGCGAAAGACGTGTATGACTCTTTTTGTGATGTCATGGTCGGGCGTCCTTATTTGGAGTAAAGTTTTATTGTTTTGTTTTGTTTTTCACTACGGGGACAACTTAACGATAAAAAGAACTAACATAACAATGGTTGCAACGGCATTTTTCCTAACGAATTTCTTCCAGGGTTCACAGTTCCCATGTAATCCGCTCCTTGAATCTGTGCCAGATATCCTCTACCATCCGGTTCTTTAGGAAGACGCAGTCCCCACAGTCCATTGCATTGAGTTTATTCTCAACAACCTCTTCGCCGCAATAAAAACAAGTTGGGGATCGGTCGATGAACAAGAAATGTTCCCTCTCGAAAGTCCCCCTTGCGTCCTCTTGGATGCTAGGAGTGAAGAATTTAATTCTGTTTATCCAGCCTAGGAACCTTAGAAACTTTACGCTGGTCACTCACAGTCGGCCCCAGCACCCCCAGCACGCAAGCCGAACCAAGCCCCCGTAGTGAACTCTGACGACAAGATCAGCACTACACCGAGCATCACGCCATTGGTTTTCGTACCACCACCCGAAGTCCTTCTCCCTTGACCCTGGCACCTCGTCCCAAGAGAATTCGTCAATAAATTGCTGCATTACAGCTGTCGTCACGTGGAAAGCCATATTTTTTTGATTGGGAAGAAGAAAAACAGGACTGACAGATATTCAAACAGACAAAAGGAAGTCTTATTTTGATCCTGTTATTTTTCTCTTTTGGACAAATGCGAAACATCAATTTAAAAAAAAAACGGATCGCCTTCGCCTTCATCCTTTAACCCTGACCCGAAAAACCAAACTCATCTCTGTCAACTTTGTCCTCCCGCCTAGGTCGTGTTGACCTCGTTTACTTTTGGATTCTGGTGCGAACCTGGAGCCTGTTCCCCGCAACCCACCTCCCATGCTCCCTGTTGCCGAGTTTTTGGCCGATTTTCTTTTGGATGGAACTTTTGGGGCTCCGAAGACCGGAATCCAGTTTTCTTCAGGGAACTCCTTCGGGACCTCTTCACCTTCCACACGTTTCTTCGGACAAGAGTTTGGTGTTGTTCGGCTGCTTTCTCGAGGTTTTCTGCGGTTTACCTCGAGAGAAAAGGCGAATGTCGAGCAGTGTACGGGTGGATTATTTATCAAGCGAGCCGCAGCTCGAATCCTTCCCTGAACAACACCCACCGCGTCGGCCAGGCGTAGTAAGAGTCGGGTCGACTCTTCAAGAGAGGGGGGGGGCAGTGTTACGGGGGTGTCTCCGCACTTCGTACCCCCGTTATACATGATAAATTATAGTTTACGGATGTTTCGAAACAGTAGAACCTTCCGGTCGCTTCGGCGACCGGCATT
>JAEUYN010000970.1:0-206388 GCA_018257835.1 Euura lappo | reverse complement strand
TGTGAGGTAATATGATCCCTCTGGATAACACTCGGTACAGCTGAATATCAAGTCTCAATACACAATCAACCTTCGTTAATTTTATAGTGACCCCACGGTAACGTGTCTGTACTCTGAGGTAACAAATACCTCTTATCATCGTGAGGATTGAGAGCTAATTTGACTTGTCTGACAGTTTGAACTACGTGACATTTGGTACGGAAAGTACATTGACTTCTCTTTTGTGTATTCCTGTTCTGCAAACAGTCAAGATAATCATCGAAACACATCGTATTTTGCACAACATTCATCTTTACACCTTTAGATTTTTTAATCCAATCATCATTCTGAACACGAACGCTGTACACTTTACTACGTAAGCCAGCGAACTCTGTCATGATCCTTCCATTGCATTCATCTTTCATTAAGCCGACGATTTTTTTATTACAGAGCGGCATACCGAAAACATTTTCTGGAGCGTATAAGTCAGAGGTATCGAATTTGTGAATATCACGTTTCATCACTTGATAAATATCTTCACATTTGACTTCATAAATGAGACTGTCTGTGTCGGTATATAGAAGTTTACAATCATTTTTGAAGACACGTTTCATATAATCATAATGAAAGTCGTTAACGCAAATTTTCGAGAGGTCTAAGACGGAGAATCCGACATAAATTGGTTTATTTAGCACGACCTCTAGTTTATTCAATTCTACAGCCACCAGGTTTTCACTGAAAACTGAACGGCTATGGAAGTTAGGCTTTGCGATCAGAGCTTCCGCACCGTACCTTCCAGCCCATTTTGTGACAAGTTTGACATCAACTCGTTTACGTACGTTTTCCATAGTTTTACCAAAAACAGCATTGTTCATTAGTTTGAACAGATCTTTTTCAAACTCATTCTTAGCCTGTTTGCGCATATTACTATTGAGATCGATATATTCTTTCAACCAAGGTGATTGGTTGAATTTCAGGACCCTGTGAATCTTTTTAAGCCGAAGACCGTATCTCAATGCCTGTTTTAAGTTGCGGTAATGTATGATATATCGATTTTTTGGATATAACGTTGTTAATAACTTTTCTTGCTTGGAACCGGGAGGTTTCATGTGCTCTGCGCATAGTGGTAGATCGCTATGGATATCGTGAATAGCTTTCGGATACTTCAAGTCCACTTCCAGTATGTACCCAACCGGTGAGTCATCAGGTACGCCGAAATTGAATCCATCTACGTTACGCACCCATTCGAAACCACCATGACGAAGATACTGAGTCATCGCCCATCCGTACAAATTACTAACGTCATAATACATGAGATACTTTGATTCTTCGTCTGGGTTGTAATCTTTCACATACTTATTATTAGCTTTCGCATATCGATTACAGCATTGACTCACACCGCCTCTGATACCACGCTCGATAAACATAACCATATCTATATCGGTTAGGAGTTCTAGTTCAATTTTCGTGTACTTCAGCATGGCATCCCACGTAAGGCCTGGAGTCGTGTAATAGTGTGCGGGATCCAAGCTATACGCTTTGAGACAACCGTCCCGAAAATTTTCAAATATATCAGCCAAAAGTAGTACATCTGTTTTCAAATAGAGGTCAGAATATTCACCCAAGGTTCCGATATCGAATTCATTCCAAACTCTTTGAGCATGATTATAGTCTTCGTCAGAAATACCTCTGTCGTTCAAGATGCTGTAAAATTTATCTTTAGCTGGTAAATTAGGTTCATCGAGCTTCTCCCACGAATCGAGAAATTCGTAGGGAAACACGCCTTTTCTCGTTAGGAGTTTGAATTTATCTTCGCTAAGGTGTGAAAATTCATTTCTCACTATTTTGAGCTCTTGAAGGTGTGACGCTAGTTTCTCTAACGAAGAATTCATAAACCGAACGAGTCAATGAATCTGAATGCGATATCGCTGCCCTTGACGTGCTTCGTGAATGATATGTACCGCTTCTTGTTCAGCGGTAAAAGGCTAATGCGGCGATCGAAATAGGTACAAACGTCTTTAATGAAGAAGTGACTATCATATCCACTAAGGTTGTGAAAGATAACTGGAACAGTTCGCGAATCTTGGTAGTTGAGGTTACAGCTTTCATGAGCAGGTCCTCGATAATTTCCAGTTAGATCACAGTGGTCTCTAACTTTCTTACCGAGTAGAAGTGGCTTTTCGCAGACATGACATACCGATGAATTTCTGAATGCCTCTTCTTGTTCCGGTGTTAATTCATTCATTGGTATTGGACACCAAAATACCGTTTCTATATCCTCGGCTAGCTGCAGTAGTTCTCGCACGAACCATTCGGCTGGTTTCAAGCCTCGATAGCTACGATAGTAGGATAGCGTATCATCGTAACTACATTTCAGATAGTAACCTACGCTGAAAGGTTCGTGTTCCTGGAACGCTGCAGTATTAGACTGGCTATCCTGAACGGGTAGCAAGAGACATTCGAAATCAGCATATACCACAAAAGGGACTCTTTCCTTGTTGCTGAAATTCCTAAATGCTAATGTATTGTTCTTTGGGGAAGGTAGCACAACCTTACAGTTATTCACTTGCGCACAGTCCAGTTCATGGGTATTCAGTTTTTGTGAACTCCGGAAGTAGTGAAGACAGCGATCGCAGATGAATTTTTTCGTTTTTTCTTTCGATAGTTGCTTGCAAACCAAACGAGACAGGTCTTTTATCCAGACGTAATGGAATCTGATTGGCGTCTCCTCTTCACTGCTACTATCTTCATGGTCTATTTCTGTGCCATCGACGTAGTAATTTTGCAACATGAGTAAATTCACATGCTTATTCTCCTTCAGAGGTGTGACGTAGATGGGAACAGTCTTGAATTTTCCATTTCGTTTTTCCAAAATGTATATATTCACGGAAATATCATTTTGTTTCTCAAATTTTGCTACTTGTTTCGGCGTTACAGGAAAATCGATGCCTTCAAAATTCAATTCGTCATCGTATGGTTTGTATTTTGAAACACGTGTAGGATTATCCCCCCACTTGACTGGATGTAACGCGGACAGTAGCGCCCATCTGAAACACTGATCATCATCATTACGTACGTTGACACATGCTTGCTTTTTCTTGATGGGTGCAGGTATTTCAATGTACGAACTCCCGCGCATAGGATTATATTTGTTGATGTTTATCGTTAGGTTCACAATTGAGTGTAATGTCCAACCGGAATCCTTGTCCTGGAATTCTTCCATATCCTTGAGGATTGGATCTCACACATTTTGTGTGAACCATTCTTTCAAATCAGTCGTTTGGAGGATTGGAGCATTTTTTGTATTGAAATACTTGACCTCTATGAGTTTTTCCTCATTTTTCAGGATGCTGTATTCAGCTGCAAACACACTATTCACTTTCAACGCGTTCTCTTTTTGGAGTGCGTTTTTAAGCCGAGATTTAGAGAGAGATGACGCATCTGTCATGAACGCGATCGTGTCCACGTGTTTCAAGTTCACTATCAGTCCCGAACGTATACGCTTCTCGAAAGCAGACTCCAAATCACACCATCTCACTTTATCGCTCCGATTTTTACGCTTTCGCAATCCGCTACCCGTCACCAGTAGGCCTTTGAGAAAAAGATTCGCACCCTTCAATTGACCAATTGTCGCTAGGTACATTTGCTTCTCCGGTACAGTTGTACCCTCCTTGCGCAACAGCTGTCCCAGAATTCGTATGCTCTTTGTACCACATTTCATCCACTTGTCTACTTCTTGAGCATTTACCTTACCGTTGGCTAAAAGAGTATAGGCTCGTTTCATAAGAGCAACTGTTTTTTCACATTGTTCCACCGACATCGTGTCTATTATATTTTATATCAGAAACTAACTCGCACTGCAGTAATTTCGATCCACTCATTTGAAGGGCAAGATCAAGACTGGTGAATGAATAATACATGAATCTCTCATATAGATCGTTCGTTTATTCATCGGCTGTTAGCTAATTAATGATGAGCAATTTGATACTATTGTTTGGAATGTAACATTGAATGTAATTTGATATTTGGAATCGCGGTATCCTTTGAAGTTGAACATTGCGTCTCACGAAGATTCTAGAATCACACTGAGTGCCGCGTGTCGAAGCAGGTTTCAACTCGTGAATTCCAGGAATCGTCGGCCGTTGGAAGGCTGACGCATCCTTCGTCCGTTGTAACGAAGCTTCTGGAACCCTACGGGTGCCGTGAGAAAATTCGCCGTCAGTCCAGAAAGTTCGATCCGACAGGTTTGAGCGTGTAAATTCCAGGAATCGTCGGCCGTTGGAAGGCTGATGCAATCCTTCGTCCGTTGTAACGAAGCTTCTGAAACCTCAAAGGGTGACGTGAGATCATTTTCCATAAAATATTTTTTTCGAAGAGTTCCGAGAAATGCGCCGAGATTCCTCGAATCTGACAGGTTGCGTGGCGAAAGAAGCTGATGACGTCAGAGGCGCGACGGTAAGGTAGTCTCAATGGGTTAGAATCTCGACGGGGTCCCAGAGTGACGTCAGCATCGAAGGTTCGCGTTTCGGTCGGTAAAAGTGACGTCAGCAACGAACCTACTAAAATCCCACGGTGTGGCGCTCGAGGCTTTTCTCAGAAATCCACCGGAAATGACGTCATATCCGTAGAATGTTCCAGGACATGACTCATCGTCCTTGATTTTGAATTTCCCGCCCTGACACATGCGCAGTAAACCTGCATTTCAAATCTCCCGCCCTCGCGCATGCGCAGTAGGTTGATTTCGGGACTTAGAAATTTTCGGGTGACCCCGTAGCCCTGTTGCCTATCTACTCCCCCCGACTCGCTCGATGGCGCTCGTGGCGGTGGTTACGCGAACCTTCCACTCCACCCCATCCTCTTTGCATTGAGCCATAGTGCCCCACTCTCCCCTACGTCGTCGCGATATAGATAAAATGTGTTTTTTGAACGTTATGCTCTTTGTTTGGAACCATTTTATTCTCTACTAGGGGCTCCGCCCCTCCGCGCTTCGCGCGGCAACCCCGCTCGGCGCTTCGCGCCTCGCTGTTCGGCGCTGCGCGCCTCACTTTTCCTAGGAATGGCTGGTCTAACTTTTTTTAATCTTCAGTGGCTGTCCTAACCATTTCTAACCCTTCTTGGGACACTCATTCCTATCCGTTACACCCACTGTTACTACATCGAATCCCGTAGACCTGGAGACCGAAAACTATGGCGCGATAGACCTGGACACCCAAAACTATGGCGCGATAGACCTGGACACCCAGAACTATGGCGCGCGATAGACCTGGACACCCAGAACTATGGCGCGCGATAGACCTGGACACCCAGAACTATGGCGCGATAGACCTGGAGACCAAAAACTATGGCGCGATAGACCTGGGGACCCAGAACTATGGCGCGATAGACCTGGAGACCAAAAACTATGGCGCGATAGACCTGGAGTCCAAAAACTATGGCGCGGTAGACCTGGACATCCAGAACTATGGCGCGATAGACCTGGAGACCAAAAACTATGGCGCGGTAGACCTAGACATCCAGAACTATGGCGCGATAGACCTGGAGACCAAAAACTATGGCGCGGTAGACCTGGACATCCAGAACTATGGCGCGATAGACCTGGAGACCAAAAACTATGGCGCGGTAGACCTGGACATCCAGAACTATGGCGCGATAGACCTGGAGACCAAAAACTATGGCGCGATAGACCTGGAGACCAAAACTATGGCGCGGTAGACCTGGACATCCAGAACTATGGCGCGATAGACCTGGAGACCAAAAACTATGGCGCGGTAGACCTGGACATCCAGAACTATGGCGCGATAGACCTGGAGACCAAAAACTATGGCGCAACTATGGCGCGGTAGACCTGGACATCCAGAACTATGGCGCGATAGACCTGGACATCCAGAACTATGGCGCGATAAACCTGGAGACCAAAAACTATGGCGCGGTAGACCTGGACATCCAGAACTATGGCGCGATAGACCTGGAGACCAAAAACTATGGCGCAACTATGGCGCGGTAGACCTGGACATCCAGAACTATGGCGCGATAGCGCGATAGACCTGGAGACCAAAAACTATGGCGCGGTAGACCTGGACATCCAGAACTATGGCGCGATAGACCTGGACACCAGGAACTATGGCGCCGTATACCTGGACACCCGGAACGGCGCGATAGAACGCGAATATAACCTGGATGCAGAAAACTACGCCGAAAACTCATGACCCAGATGCTGACACACAGAGATCAACAAGTGTCAGAGATCAAGCCTAGATTCTGACCGTCCATGGTTACGAGCGCCCATAGTTACGCCCATAGTTACGGGACACCCATAGCAACGACGATTTTATATATATAAAGAGACATTTTATGCTACACGGAATGTTCAAACCATTTTTAACATGTCAGGTTCCACTCGATTTGTCAAGTATTGTCATGATATCCTGATTTTTGTTTCAGGAGTCGACCCAACCGCGAGTCCCAAACCCAGTAAGTTAAAGATACAGAGATTTTCGATAATGACAGATATTCACTTGTTGTTCGAATTTATAACGTTGTGCTCTTTGTTTGGAACCATTTTATTCTCTACATTTTATGCTACACGGAATGTTCAAACCATTTTCAACATGTCAGGTTCTACTCGATTCGTCAAGTATTATCATGATATCCTGATTTTTATTTCAGGAGGCCGCCCAACCGAGGAGACCATAATGAGAAGTAAGTTAAAGATACAGGGATTTTCGATAATGACAGATATTCACTTGTTGTTCGAATTTAGCTCAAGCGAGTCGAGCACCGCGGAATGACGACATAATCACAGTCCTCTTTACTTAAATTTCAGATGCCATAAAATATGTCAAAGACCGACTGGAATACTATGCGGAACCTATTAGACAGGTGTCCGCCAGTAAGTTCGGAACAATGTCACCCAATGAAGATATTCAAGTCATATAGCTACTAAGGCATGCGTCAAATGTTGACAAAGTACAATAGTGTCATGATGTACCTATTTTATTTTCAGGTAGCGATTTCCTGACCAAAGCAGACGCTGGTAAGTGATAAGTGGTACACTTACACTTACTTGACCAATTTATACCTCTACCAAAACGCTCGAATTATCTTTGTCTCCGTATTCTGGAAAATCATTCCGTCTGATATTCAGGACCTCTCTATTTCTATTTCAGATGCTTTGACGAATGCCGGAATCTATCTCGAAAACACTGTAGCTTCTATCGTAGGGGGTAACGGTACCGGTGAGTTGAAGACGACTTTTACCCTTTAAAAATGTTTTCGTGATCTACTGTTCGCTTTACATATCCGGGTGAAGTCGATAAATTGTTTTAATTGACCGAGATTTTCTATTTTGATTCTTCATATTTTATTATTTTTTTCACTTTTTGCCATTATATCTTGCGTCAATTGGTGAATTTCCACTCTGTCATGATACGCCTATTTTATTTTCAGCAACCATAAAAGAAATGATGGGCGGATTCTTGCGTAAGTGACACTCATTCAAAAAAGACATCATGCTTGATTTTCATCCAGCTGTTGTTAGAACTGAGTGAGAGTCGAAGACGACTTGATCAGAACCTCTGTATTCCAATTTCAGATTATGTCACCCCAGTAAGAAACAACGTGCGAGCCGATTTGCAAAGAAGTGGAAGGATAGCCGCACGTGAGTTGAAGACGATTGTGCCCATCTAGAATATCGCGCCTCAATTAGCACTTGAAAATTGTCTAAATTATTGAGGTATCTTTTAATTTCCAGATAACAATCGGCTCGGACATACTCTACTGGCATTTACTTACGATTTCGACTCAATCAAGGGCAATGTCGATTCGATTTGGCATGCTGCTTTCAGTCTTGTCAGTAGTAAGTTAGAAGCAATCGTACCATTAGAAATATAATTGTCATACTGAGATCTATTGTTTGCAATTGATCTATATATTTCGGCCGTTTTCAGAGCGAATGGCGTGAAAAAAAAAAAATTATACGACCTTTTGCCACCAAAATCGCGTTTTTGGCGCTTACGACCTTATGCCATCAGATCCGCGATATTTAACAGCACACTTAACATTTTGTAGCACGTATGTTCTGCAGTTGGTAAGATTCATTGAATCGTTAAAAATAAAAACTATGCGTACGTCATCACGATATAGATAAAATGTGTTTTTTGAACATTATGCTCTTTGTTTGGAACCATTTTATGCTATACATTTTGTGCTACACGGAATGTTCAAACCATTTTCATCATGTCAGGTTCCACTCGATCCGTCAAGTATTGTCGTGATATCCTGATTTTTATTTCAGGAGGCCGCCCAACCGAGGATACCATAATGAGAAGTAAGTTATAGATACAGAGATTTTCGATAATGACAGATATTCACTTGTTGTTAGAATTTATAACGTTATGTTCTTTGTTTGGAACCATTTTATTCTCTACATTTTTTGCTACACGGAATGTTCAAACCATTTTCAACATGTCAGGTTCCACTTGATTCGTCAAGTATTGTCATGATATCCTGATTTTTGTTTCAGGAATCGAGCCACGCGCGGCTAAAAGACTCAAAGGTGAGTTAAAGATACAGAGATTTTCGATAATGACAGATATTCACTTGTTGTTCGAATTTATAACGTTATGTTCTTTGTTTGGAACCATTTTATTCTCTACATTTTGTGCTACACGGAATGTTCAAACCATTTTCAACATGTGAGGTTCCACTTGATTCGTCAAGTATTGTCATGATATCCTGATTTTTGTTTCAGGAATCGACCCACCCGCGGCTAAAAGACTCAAAGGTGAGTTAAAGATACAGAGATTTTCGATAATGACAGATATTCACTTGTTGTTCGAATTTATAACGTGAGGCTCTTTGTTTGGAAGCATTTTATTCTCTACATTTTATGCTACACGGAATGTTAAAACCATTTTCAAGATGTCAGGTTCTACTCGATTCGTCGAGTATTGTCATGATATCCTGATTTTTGTTTCAGGAGTCGACCCACCCGCGGCTAAAAGACTCAAAGGTGAGTTGAAGATACAGAGATTTTCGATAATGACAGATATTCACTTGTTGTTCGAATTTATAACGTTATGCTCTTTGTTTGGAACCATTTTATTCTCTACATTTTATGCCACACGGAATGTTCAAACCATTTTCAACACGTCAGGTTCCACTCGATTCGTCAAGTAATGTCATGACATCCTGATTTCTGTTTCAGGAGTCGAGCCACCCGCGGCTAAAAGACGCAAAGGTGAGTTAAAGATACAGAGATTTTCGATAATGACAGATATTCACTTGTTGTTCGAATTTATAACGTTATGTTCTTTGTTTGGAACCATTTTATTCTCTACATTTTTTGCTACACGGAATGTTGAAACCATTTTCAACATGTCAGGTTCCACTTGATTCGTCAAGTATTGTCATGATATCCTGATTTTAGTTTCAGGAGGCGAGCCAGCCGCGGGTGCTGCCGGGACTTCCTCAAGCAGAAGTAAGTTAAAGATACAGAGATTTTCGATAATGACGGATATTCACTTGTTGTTCGAATTTATAACGTTAGGCTCTTTGTTTGGAACCATTTTATTATCTACATTTTGTACTACACGGAATGTTCAAACCATTTTGAACATGTCAGGTTCCAATGACATTCAAGATATCTGCATCTGCAAAAATGAACTTTAGCAAGCTGTAGCTTTCGAACGGTCATTCATAGAGCAAAATTGTATTAGAGTTTTTTCTTCCCTCTCCGATTGTCTAGTGGCGGATTTTTTTAGTTTTTTTTTTAAGACCGTCGCAAACCCCGTTTTTCCATCATTTAGTCGTTTAGCACGCTGTAACTTTGGAACTATCAATCTGAGAGCAAAAATGTATTTGGGTTTTCTCTTCCTTTTTCGATTATCTAGTGGCGGATTTTTTTAGTTTTTTTTTAAGACCGACACAAAGCACGTTTTCCGCCCATTCGTGTTTTTGGCAGATAACACCTCGGAATTACCATTTTCCCTCAATCACCTAGCGGCCCAATTTTTCATATAATTTTAACACCAACGGAAGGCCCGTTTTCGCATTAAATTGTACTTTGGCACGCCGTATCTTTGGAGCGATCAATCTGAGAGCAAAAATGTATTTGGGTTTTCGCTTCCTTCTTCGATTATCTAGTGGCGGTATTTTTTTTTTTAATTTTTATTATTTTTGTAAGACCATCGCAAACCATGTTTCCCGCCCATTCGTGTTTCTGTAAGATGTGACCTTGAAAATACCATTTTTTTTTTTCGATTCTTAGTTACCGGATATTTTTTAAATAATTCTAATACCAATGCAAACCCCGTTCTTTCACCAATTAGTACTTTAGCACACCGCAACTTTGGAACGATCAATCTGAGAGCAAAAATGTATTTGGGTTTTCTCTTCCTTTTTCGATTATCTAGTGGCGGATTTTTTTAGTTTTTTTTTTAAGACCGACACAAAGCACGTTTTCCGCCCATTCGTGTTTTTGTCAGATAACACCTCGGAATTACCATTTTCCCTCAATCACCTAGCGGCCCAATTTTTCATACAAGTTTAAGACCAACGGAAGCCCCGTTTTCGCATCAAGGACCTGGCCTACACTGTTAAAAATTTCTGTTGTAAATTTACAACAAATGTATAGGAAGCAATATTCGGATTCGGTATTTTAAATTTACTACACATTTTGTTAGTATTTTTTGAGGTCTTGTTTCGCACATTTACTATACTTTTGTTGTAAAGTCATCAGCCACGAGTGAAGTAATTTAATAAAACGGTTTAGCATTATTAAATTGATGAATAGCAATTTCAATGTTCGAATGTATGAGAATTTGTATTGCACTGTAAAAAGTGTTTATTGGAAATTCACTGAAATTTACTATACTAGTTGAGTAACTTTGTGGCGAATGTACCTTAACGTTGTACATGAACAAAAATATGTTAAAAAAAGGTTTTTTAATCAATTGTAGGCATTACTATTGAGTGCCAACGATGTTTCGACAGTTTACGATTACCCTAAACATATGAAAACGCAGATTTTTTGTCCGAAAAACACCGCTGTGTTGTTTGTCCTAACCGGGATTCGAACCGTGTTCGCTCGCTCGCTCGGATTATGAGTCGCACGCCCTACCTACTACGCCAAACTAACTCGTGACAAAGCTCGACTCCATGTGGCAGATATACAATCGATGGTGAAACACAGTTGATAAAACATCATCACAGTAATATATTACTCAGTTTCTTTTCAATTGCTGGCTCAACCGCAGATGCATTCAATTACTACGTAAAATTAGTAAAATTAAAAATTCCCTATTTATTTGTTGAAATTAATATTCATACTAATAATCATACGAATATGCATACATTTGACACATTACTGATTCGTGCAAATTGAAAAAAAAAATCCAGAAGATGCAAATAGCCATTCGGAATATTTAAAAAATGCTACGGTTATTAGATCATCCGGTAATATCAAAATACGTTGGGGCGATTCCAGAATTAAGTTAAGTAAAGTTCGAAATTTGATTATAAAATTGAAAATCATTTGCGTCGAATTAGAATTCACTTTGTAGGGGAGACCGGGGCTAGTTGTCACACTTTTTACTCTCTGATTTTTAGAATTTTTCCAAATTTTTTTTTCGCAAATCTTGAGATGGGGTATTGTAGATGCATCCTTTGCGCACCTACAGAAAATTTTTGGTTATTCTAAAGCAAGTCTGAGTAGGTTTTTTCGAATTTTCAAAAAAAAATTCGCGTAGTGTGACAACTTGCCCCGAGGCGGGGTAAGTTGTCACAGACCCCGGGGTAAGTTGTCCCGAGTATTTTAAATGGCGAAAACTGGTTTCATTGTATTGTCTCCGGAAACCACGAAACAGTCAGCCTAGACTCCGAACACCCCACAAACCATGCGAAATCCCACCCAGACTCCGATAATCTTGAGAAAGTTGACCTCAACTCAAAAAACCATGGTCAAGTCGAAATGGGGTGAGTTTTTACACGTGACAACTTGCCCCAATAATTTTGTGACAACCTGCCCCAACCCGCTATTTTGTTTAAAAATGCACATCCTGACCCGCCATTCAAATATCAACAATATGTACATCAAATAGCGAATAACCTTTCCGAATATCGTGTAGCGAAATTCAAACATGGACTTTGATTTAATCGTTATGAGTCTCGAAATTTGATTATATATTGAAAACATGTGCGTCTATTAGTTCACCCCTACACAGTGTACTCCCGGTGCAGCTACACGGGAAAAAAAAGATGTAATTTCTACATCTTCGGTAGTAATTATTTGGACAGCATCTTTTTGGAGTTGAATCTACAGCAATTGCGTTGAGGTTTATTAATCCCATTGATAAACCTTAACGCAATTGCTGTAGATTTGACTCCAAAAAGATGCTGTCCAAATAATTACTACCGAAGATGTAGAAATTACATCTTTTTTTTCCCGTGTAGCTGCACCGGGAGTAGGCCAGGTCCTTGATGCGAAAACGGGGCTTCCGTTGGTCTTAAACTTGTATGAAAAATTGGGCCGCTAGGTGATTGAGGGAAAATGGTAATTCCGAGGTGTTATCTGACAAAAACACGAATGGGCGGAAAACGTGCTTTGTGTCGGTCTTAAAAAAAAAAACTAAAAAAATCCGCCACTAGATAATCGAAAAAGGAAGAGAAAACCCAAATACATTTTTGCTCTCAGATTGATCGTTCCAAAGTTGCGGTGTGCTAAAGTACTAATTGGTGAAAGAACGGGGTTTGCATTGGTATTAGAATTATTTAAAAAATATCCGGTAACTAAGAATCGAAAAAAAAAATGGTATTTTCAAGGTCACATCTTACAGAAACACGAATGGGCGGGAAACATGGTTTGCGATGGTCTTACAAAAATAATAAAAATTAAAAAAAAAAATACCGCCACTAGATAATCGAAGAAGGAAGCGAAAACCCAAATACATTTTTGCTCTCAGATTGATCGCTCCAAAGATACGGCGTGCCAAAGTACAATTTAATGCGAAAACGGGCCTTCCGTTGGTGTTAAAATTATATGAAAAATTGGGCCGCTAGGTGATTGAGGGAAAATGGTAATTCCGAGGTGTTATCTGCCAAAAACACGAATGGGCGGAAAACGTGCTTTGTGTCGGTCTTAAAAAAAAACTAAAAAAATCCGCCACTAGATAATCGAAAAAGGAAGAGAAAACCCAAATACATTTTTGCTCTCAGATTGATAGTTCCAAAGTTACAGCGTGCTAAACGACTAAATGATGGAAAAACGGGGTTTGCGACGGTCTTAAAAAAAAACTAAAAAAATCCGCCACTAGACAATCGGAGAGGGAAGAAAAAACTCTAATACAATTTCGCTCTATGAATGACCGTTCGAAAGCTACAGCTTGCTAAAGTTCATTTTTGCAGATGCAGATATCTTGAATGTCATCAGGTTCCACTGGATTCTTCAAGTATTGTCATGATATCCTGATTTTTGTTTCAGGAGTCCGCCCAACCGAGGCTACCAGAATCAACGGTAAGTTGAAGATACAGATATTTTCGATAATGACAGATATTCACTTGTTGTTCGAATTTAGCTCAAGCGAGTCGAGCACCGCGGAATGACGACTTAATCACAGTCCTCTTTACTTAAATTTCAGATGGCGTAGCAAATGTCACAACGGAACTGTCAGAACTTGCGAATGAAGTTAGACAGATGTCCCGCAGTAAGTTCAAAACAATGAAGTCACCCAATGAAGATGTTCAAGTCATATAGCTACTAAGGCATGGGTCAAATATTGACAAAGTACAACAGTGTCATGATGTACCTATTTTATTTTCAGGAAGTGATTCCCTGAAAAAAGGAGACGCTGGTAAGTGATAAGTGCTACACTTACACTTACTTGACCAACTTATACGTCTACCAAAACGCTCGAATTATCTTTGTCTCCGTATTCTGGAAAATCATTCCGTTTGATATTCAGGTCCTCTCTATTTCTATTTCAGATAATTTGACGGCAGCCGGAAACTATCTCGAAAACGCTGTAGCTCATATCCTATGGGGTAACGGGGGTGAGTTGAAGACGACTTTTACCGTTTAAAAATGTTTTTGTGATCTACTGTTCGCTTCTCATATTAGGGTGAAGTTGAGAAATTGTTTTAATTGACCGAGATTTTCTACTTTGATTCTTCATATTTCATTCTTTTTTTCACTTATTGCCATTATATCATGCGTCAATTGGTGATTTTCTACTCTGTCATGATACGCCTATTTTATTTTCAGTAAACAGAGCAAAAGTTTATGCCGGATTCCAGAGTAAGTGACACTCATTCGAAAAATACATCAAGCCTAGCTTGATTTTCATCCAGCTGTTGTTAGAACTGAGTGAGAGTCGAAGACGACTTGATCATAACCTCTGTTATTGTATTCCAATTTCAGGTTTTCTCACGGAAGTACAAACCAGAATGATAGCCCATTCGGAAAAAACTGGAGCCGGGGCCGGAAGTGAGTTGAAGACGATCGTGCCCATCTAGAATATCGTGCATCAATTAGCACTTGAAAATTGTCTAAATTACTGAGGTATCTTTCAATTTCCAGAAACCATCGATGAGATCAGAAATGATGCGGACGAAATTGAGAGTTCATTTGACGGAATAATAAAACAAGTCGATGGGATTCTGAGTGCTGCTATCAGGCTTGCCCAGAGTAAGTTGAAAACAATCGTACCATTAGAAATATAATTGTCATACTGAGATCTATCGTTTGATAAAAACCAAATTCCAATGAGGCTTTGATAAATTGATCTATTTCCTTAGCCTCCAGTTAGGCAAACGTATTTGATACTCAACATTCGATCCCTGATTTCAATTGTACCACCAATTTATTACTGCTAAACTACGATCTTGAGTATTTTGACTTTTTATATTATTTCCAACATCAACTAAAATATGATGATTTCTTAAATTATACTTTCAATGTGTTCTGGTAATTGCCATTGAATCGTAATTTCACTTTCTCAGAAAATCCTCCACGATCATAAATTCCATGCCAGTCCAGCTGAACCGAAGCAGCGGAAGAGACTATTGGTGAGTGTCATCGACAGTATCTGCACCTGATACGAAAATGCTGAATTAGTGTGGCGGCCGAGGCCGGAAAAAAAAGTTTTCAATTACCCGATGGTACAACCGGCTGAAATTTTTATGTGGTCTAGAGGATCGAAAATGATACCCAAAAATGATCTTTGCAAGAAAAAAAACCGTGCTCTTCATACAAATATGGCGGCGGCCCTTTTCGCGCGCAGCATCCGACAAAAAGGCTCATAACTTGGGTTTCAGATTAGGTAGGACGGCGATCTGGTGATCAAAATGAAGGTAATGAATGGACGAACAGATTTATTACCAACAATCATGGCCAAAACATCCGTAACATTGTTTAAATCGACCGAAAACCGCAACCCGGATAGGTTTTTTTTTTCACGCCACAATTAGAAGGTCAGGACGTCAAAATTAAGTATCGGACCTAGTGATAAGATTTTTTGCCCATTTCTTCTACTTTCGAAAAATGCTCAGGTTTTTTGCGATAGCTTCAGGGGTTCTCGAGATATGGCCCGAAACGTCGCGCCGGGTGTACTCGAATGCGCGCCAAGCTGCCAGTTTTCAAGCATTGAAGCGTTGGAGCGTTCACGAAAGTGTACGATTATTGTGTATGATCATCAAGTGTGGTGTTTGAACGACAGAAATACGCGTAAGGTAGCTGGGGGTAATAAGGCCTAGCTAAGGGATATTTGAAATGAATTTAAAAATATCTAATTCCATTAACAAGTTTTAATAATATAATGTTGGAATCGTTTTAATCGTTGGAAAGTTTTAATAATTATCATTATTTCGAATACGATTTTTCCTCTTTTGGCATTATTTGCCGCCAGGCCTCGTTACCCGCAGGTACCTCACTCAATAAAAATGTACCGGGTTGCGATAATAATAGTAGATTTGAAAATAAAATTTTATTCCGAATCAGAAGAAGAATCCGTATCAGAATCTTCCATTCTCTCGACAGTTTCCAGATCTTCGGTGACTTTTTGAATATTAAAACAATCTTTACATCGACACGCTTCTGTGCACCCCAAGCCCGATTTTAAACAGACACATTTTGCTGTCTTGCAAGATGTATCTGCGCAAACCAGGTGCGTCAACATTCTCAGATCTGCAGGGGCTAAAAGTGCTCAAGCTGTAGGTAAGGGGGCGTCCACATATTACGTAACGCTTTGAAAGGACAGGAAAACGTACCGCAATGAAAAAACTGATTCAGAATGTCGAGACTTTCAAAGACTTGTCGAACCTTTCAGTGACAATTAATGATGTGCGATGATGAAGCTATATCCTTGTGTCGAACTTTCATTTTGCTTTTATACGGAGGTAAACGAAATAAATGTGAAACACTAGATGAATTTCGGTATTCGCTTTGTTTATCTTCAAATAAAATGGGGGCTCAACTTCCGCCCGCAGAAGATGCATTTAAACAGCACGTCTTACGAGTTCGTTATCAAACTGAAACATGGATCAATTCGCACAAACCTCATCCATTCAGTGGTAATCCAGGAAAGTATGGATGGAAAATGGGCGACAATTACCTACAGCTTGAGCACTTTTAGCCCCTGCAGATCTGAGAATGTTGACGCACCTGGTTTGCGCAGATACATCTTGCAAGACAGCAAAATGTGTCTGTTTAAAATCGGGCTTGGGGTGCACAGAAGCGTGTCGATGTGAAGATTGTTTTAATATTCAAAAAGTCACCGAAGATCTGGAAACTGTCGAGAGAATGGAAGATTCTGATACGGATTTCTCTTCTGATTCGGAATAAAATTTTATTTTCAAATCTACTATTTTTATCGCAACCCGGTACATTATTATTGAGTGAGGTACCTGCGGGTAACGAGGCCTGGCGGCAAATAATGCCAAAAGAGGAAAAATCGTATTCGAAATAATGAATATTATTAAAACTTTCCAACGATTAAAACGATTCCAACATGATATTATTAAAACTTGTTAATTGAATTAGATATTTTTAAATTCATTTCAAATATCCCTTAGCTAGGCCTTATTACCCCCAGCTACCTTACGCGTATTTTTGTTGTTCAAACACCACACTTGATGATCATACACAATAAACGTACACTTTCGTGAACGCTCCAACGCTTCAATGCTTGAAAACTGGCAGCTTGGCGCGCATTCGAGTACACCCGGCGCGACGTTTCGGGCCATATCTCGAGAACCCCTGAAGCTATCGCAAAAAACCTGAGCATTTTTCGAAAGTAGAAGAAATGGGCAAAAAATCTGATCACCAGGTCCGATACTTAATTTTGACTTCCTGACCTTCTAATTGGCGCGTGAAAAAAAAAACCTATCCGGGTTGCGGTTTTCAGTCGATTTAAACAATGTTACGGATGTTTTGGCCATGATTGTTGGTAATAAATCTGTTCGTCCATTCATTACCTTCATTTTGATCACCAGATCGCCGTCTTAGCTAATCTCAAACCCAAGTTATGAGCCTTTTTGTCGGATGCTGCGCGCGAAAAGGGCCGCCGCCATATTTGTATGAAGGGCACGGTTTTTTTTCTTGCAAAGATCATTTTTGGGTATCATTTTCGATCCCCTAGACCACATAAAAATTTCAGCCGGTTGTACCATCGGGTAATTAAAAACTTTTTCTAGGCCACTTAGCGGCTCCCGGCCGCAGCACTAAATATATTTATTCACTAATTTTGATGAATCTATTCGCAGGCCACATCTTAGCAGCTATCGCGGAGCGGAATATTCGGAACCGCTTGTGCTAATCTGAAGAAATTTTTGTGGAAGAACGTAAATCATCTGCTGGACGAGATACTATACCACTTTCTTCCAGCACGTCTTCCAATTGATTACTGAATATATAAATGTATACCAGTGATAATAATGTAAAGCTGCATAAGATTGTGAGCAATAAAAATCAATTTCGAAAATATTCATTCGCTGTATCATATAAATTTTCCATTTCCCGACACAGATTCCAAATACAAAAGAATAAAGATATTCAGAGGCCCTTATAAAAACGATTACTTATTTCTTCCGAGTCACGTGACATGTAAAAAGGTTCTTTTATTTGCAACACCTGCATGAAAAGTTTGATTCCGTTCGGACCGCTAAACCGATTCGGATGAAATTTGCAAAGCAAGGCATACCGTTCTTATTCCGAGGCTGTGCCAATAAAGTTTTAAAACGTCGCTCGCTAACCATGTTTAAATAAAAAATGCCCTGAGGAATATTACGATACAGATAATTATTCACTGATTATCCGAAAATAGTGGTAGGGAAGACCCTACTTACAACATCTTAAGGGCGATCGAAGTACATGCTTAATGAGTTTCCCTCGATCAATCCACTCAATAAAAATCCGTTCTCTTTCTCTTCCACTTAGCTGTTCAATAACGTATAATTCTAAATTCATAAAAAAATATCTCCTTGAAGCTATGGTTACCTCCACGTAGGTCTCCATAACTTCAATGGTTAAACTCAACAAACTCAACGGCCACGTTGTCGTGTGATTCATTCACGTAAAAATGATATATTAAGTTTAATTATATTTTTGGAGGAACTTTGCACATAACAAAAGAACCTACAATTTAAGTAACTTCTATGCACCGTCACTGTAAATTGATTGGATTGAACTAGAGTTTAAATTTTGCGGTAATGGGAATCTAGAATCTTGGAATCTAAATCCACGATAGATAAACGATCCTCGTTCACTTCGCCACTGGGCACCCTACTTACAACACCTTAAGGGCGATCGAAGTGCATTATTGGTGAGTTTCCCTCGATCAATCCACTCATTAGAAGTCTTTTCCTTTCCACTTTGCTGTTCAATAACTTAGAATCCTAAATTTTCATGAAAAAAGCCGCTTGAAGGTATGGTTTATACCTCTACGTGGATCTCCAGAACCTGAATGTTTAAATTCAAGAAACGTAACGGCCATGTTGTCGTGTTGATTTACTGTAGATAATAAGTTTATGTTGATGTATTACTATTTTTGGAATGTTTATTCCACAGACCCGAAGATGGACGGCCATGTACGTCCGTAACGTTGTCTAATATTAAAAAAGAAAACTTGGAAATTCTAAATGACTGTTACACCCATGAGTCTTCCTTACCATAATCTACAACAGTCAAGAAACTCACACTATCCGAAAATAGTAATTCAAAAACCGAAAGACGTTCGGAATGATATCCAAACGAGAAGAGTCGTTGCCTCGATCCCCCGTGCACCCCTTTCATGGTTAAAGACATGACATGATTTTTCCGCTCAAAATTAAGTCACCTTATGGCATCAACGGGCCTTTGATAATCTTGAGTCATTTCGTATCTGGATATGGTATAGAGGACATTTCAATGACGGGATTCGTTTAGCCCGATTGTCGAGTCTGATTCATATTGTATTGACAAGTACTTGAATCGTGAATTCGTCATCACTTCTGAATATTCAATAAAATTTTATCATCGCCTTTACCTTATTGATACAGTTGTGCATCGTGGACTACGAATACCTAAATTCAAATATTATTAATTGATCAAACGAACTTACCTGTGAAGTTCGATCATAATTATATGACCGTCCCGTCCTCTAGATCACCAGGTAGATGTTTAAAGCATCTTACGACAACGGTTGTCGGAACATAAGCGTATGTATTTTCATTTCATTTTGATATACATAACTTTTCAAGCCAATCCAGAATAGAATACCTGGCCGTTAACATTTGGCCGTGAACAAGGTCAATTTGAATGTATCGATTTGGCGAATGAACAGGCATCTTTAATAGCTGGTCTATTATAGAATTAAGCAAAAACCTCGGATTTATGAGTCCATCCTACGGTTTTTCTAATTTCCGCTAAATCTAACCCTTTTCCAAAAGCGGCAGATGTGGAAGCATGCCTTGTGCTAATATGTGCCTCAAAGACACTCGTATCCAAGCCACTTCTGCCCAATACAGTTTTTACCCATCTACTAAGGGGTTGCGTTGTTACCGCTTTATTGTGCGGTTTTCTAGTGCTAATGAATAATTAACCGATGCGACCTCGGATATTTTCAGTCTTCAAAATATAGATTCTTAATACAGATGCGACACAGATCTTTCGATTTTCGTCAAAGTTTGGTAGTTTTAGTACTGGTTGTACTCTGTTAAGACAAGATGTCTTTATTTTTTGTCTGTAATTCTTATCTCAATCGTGTCAGTATGTATCTTTATATTGTTCAACTCTATTTGGGCAAAGGTTTGCATTCCATGACCTGTAACTAATGCAAGTAAAGAAATTAGTTTCAGGGACAATTTTTCCAAATTTAGGTTTTCGTTTGGGTATAGAGTAGCGATGTACGCCAATACAATACTGGGGTGCCAAGTTACCTCATATCTAGGTTTACCAGGTTTAATGTTATGTATAACCCCTTGCAAAAATCTCGTAATGAACGGATGTTGGCCTAAATCTCCATTTCTAATCGGAGAAATAGCTGAACGAATGGAGTTTAAAGAGCCATACGACAATCCCGAATCAAATTCGACGGGTCAGAAACTGGATGATATCGGGTACAGTGCTTTTATAAATATCTATGTTCTGAGCTTTGCAAAACATATAATACCACTGCCAAAGTCCAGAATCGTATTGTCTCAGAGTTGATGAACATATTGATGCGATAAAAATCTTGGCTGCCTCTTCCGGAATACCTCCCCAGTCAACACACCTGTCTATAAGAGTTCTTGTAAGAGCTCTTGCTCAAGACAGGAAAAAGAGTCTCATGATAGTGTTCTTTTCGAAGTCTTTTAGAAGTCAATATTCCGAAGTCGAAGTACAGATCTCTATATGAGGTCATTTATCAGAGCTCTTTCAGCCAGATTCGTTATGAGGTCTAAAAGAAGTGCTGACTACACATGAACCTAACCTAACCATGTTCAACCTAACAAGTAACTTGACATACGTTTATGACGAATATTGAACTCACTCGGACACAAGTAATGGTCGCGCAGGTTTTTGGTAGATCAAATAGCGGTAAGTGTTGAATACCACTAATCATTTATATCGAATATCGAGTTGCGTTTACGGAGCGCCATAATTTATCCTCATTTGAATATATTGATCATACATACAATGAAATATCCTCAATCCTTGAAACTATCATGAATCTAACCTCACTTTTTTCTAGCACATACACAGGTGCGTATGCTGCAGTCTGTACCCCGACTAAACTCTAAATCGTTGCACCACGTGAATATTTATTCATTCGTAAATTTCAATAACCGAGTATTCGAAGACCACCTTGTGCGAGTTGAGGACAGTTCCATGACTGTGGCAAGCGGGCATTCGGCTGGGATATCATAAGGATAATAGAAGCCTCCAACTGATCTGCACCCATAATAGAAATTATAAGTCATCTGCACTCTCTAAATTTGGATCAGTGAATATTCACTGATTCTCAGGGAGTTTCACTGATTCAGATTGAGAGAGCACTGAATACTTTTATATAAATAAGTTGGCTTAAGAATCATAATTCTACGACGATAATGAAGAAAGACATCGCTGATAGATAATTTCGCATCGTATACCTGTGTACTATGTATCATATATGAATTCGTATACAATAACCATGTTTCTAACAAAAATAACCATAACCATGTTTTTAACAAATTCACAAAATCCCTCTCATGATACTTCATTCATACTATTTTACCTGACTTATAAGAATTTCTTGAATACATGCATTCAGCATTCAGAATGCGCCGAGTTTTAATATTCCGCAAATTTCGTGCATTTTAAATGCTGAATGCATGTATTCAAGAAATCATAGTGTTTTATTCTCAACTTCAATACATGTTTCATTTTGAAAGTATTGTTATTTTGTGATCCTAATGTAATTATATCACAAATTCAATACGAATTTCATTGACGGGATATGTTTTTCATTCATTCTACTGTAATGAACAGAAAGGTAACTGAAATAATGACGTTTGTATTCTCGTAACTAAATATTCATTTTCCTTCTTTTTTTTCCATAGGCTTTTAAGGATTTAATCTCCTTCTTCGCCAGTCCCGGTATGCTGATTTTCCTCCGCATCCTTATCGTGTACGGTCCACCTCCCTTCGACTTTTTTCAAGTGGACCACATTTCTTCTGTACTGTTGGCCCGTTTCCTCATTTCGTATTTGTATATCTCCTCCTTTAGCATCGATCACCGTGTGGGCTATGGGGTTGAAATTTGAGCAAAGTTTGTTCCCTTTGGTCATATTTTTTACATATACTTTGTCCCCTTTTTCTATTTGACTGTCGGTAACTTTTCGTTTTCTATCACCGTACTGCTTGCCTTTTTCTTTTTGATCTTTATCCCTGTCTCTTACTTCGGAGTCATTTGCTTTATTTTCGATATCTTTACTGATGGAAGTTTGTCTCGGAACTGCCTTCGGTAGAAAAGTTCTGAAGGCGTCTTCCCGGTCACCGAGTGCGGTGTACTGTTGTACATCATCAGGTAGATCAGCAGGTCCTGTTTCCAATCTTTTCTTTCGATTTGACTGATTCTTAATCTCTTGAGGATATCTCTGTTTTGTCTTTCAGCTTCCCCATTCTGTTGTGGCCAATACGGGATGGTATTGTAGAGTGTGATTCCATTTTCTTTGCCGAAGTCTTTGAACTCCGTACCAATGAGTTATTTCGCGTTGTCCGAGGTTAGTATAACCGGAAGACCCAGTCTGAAGAATATTTCCTTGAGAATCTTAATCGTTTCGCTTGCATTGATGGGTTTTGTAGGTTTGATTTCTTTATAGCGGCTGTAATAGGCGATAATGACGAGAAGATGATCTCCACTTGGTAGAGGTCCCAGGAAATCAATGACAACGTCTACCCACGGTTCCACGGGAAGTTCGCGTCTCTTCATTGGAATCGGTGGATTTGGAGCGGAGACCAGAGTGCAACCTTTACAGGCTTTCACCATTTTTTCCGCGTCTTTTTCGATTCTGGGCCACCATACTTTTGTACGAAGACGGGTTTTCATGGCCACTATTCCTGGGTGTCCTTCGTGTGCTGCTTCTAAGACTCGTTGACGCAGTTTCAGAGGGATAACTATTTTATTTCCTCTCAGTAGGATACCCTCGTGAAAACACAGTTCTGTCTCAAAAACCTTGTAGTTGTTCACCAGGCTGTCCCAGTTGTTATGGAATATACCCTCTTTTGTTTTGATTATTTCTTCATCTTCTTCTGAATACTTTTTCATCTCTTGTAGTGAGACTGCTATCGGGCGCGAGTGCTCTACGACTTGGTTGACATGGGTTCCGTCGTCGAAAGGGTTTCCCGAAGTTCCCTTGCACAATCTGGATAGCGGGTCTGCTATATTTTTCCGGGGCGGTATATTACTTTATACTTGTACGCTTGCAGTCTCAGGACCCATCTTTCGATTCTGGCGCACGGTTTCGACCTTGGTCCGAAGATAATCTCTAGTGGTTGATGATCGCTGATCAATTCGAATCCATTTCTTCCGTACAGATATATATATTGAAATGTTCGACCGACCATACCAGAGCCAAAGCCTCCTCTTCAGTTTGACAGTATCTCTTTTCGCACTCTGTTAAGCTCTTGTTTCCAAATGCTATGATTCGTGGTCCTTTTACATCATATTGAATACGGATTGCTCCTAAACCAACTGGGCTTGCGTCCGCGATGACTTGGGTCTTATCTTCTGGGTTGTAGTATCCTAATCTGCGGATTTTGGACAACGCATTTTTTAGTTCTCGGAATGCTGAGTCTTGTTCGGATTTCAATAGTTTTTTAATATTTGTCTGCTTACCGAAGTTCGTGCGCAGCAGTTTCCTGAACGGCTCCGTCGACGTTGCCAGATTCGGAATCCATTTACCCACGAAATTAACCAGACCTAAGAAGCTTTGGATTTCCTCGGTTGTCTCAGGAGCTCTGAACTTTTGTATTGCATCGATGTATTTCGGCAAAGGTTTGACCCCCTCTTGCGATAACTCGTGTCCTAGGAATGTTATCTTCGATACTTTATAGACACACTTGTTGTTGTTTAGGAGAATATCATTTTTCATTCAGGACTTTCAGTGTATATTCGAGCCTTTTGTCGTGTTCGGCTTCGTCGGTGCCGTAGATGAGGATGTCATCGATGAAATTTACCGTCCCTTCACATGAGATTAATTTCCTCTCCAAGGTTTTTTGGAAAATTTCGGGAGCACAAGTTATACCGTAGGATAACCTCTTGTACCTATACAAGCCTTTGCTGGTTAGAAATGTGGTTATGTATCGTGAGTCTGGATGTATTTCGACTTGGTAGAACGCGTCTTTTATGTCCAGTTTTGAAAAGAAACTGGCCTTTCTGAATTTTGGCAGGAATTAATCCATTGTTGGTAAGGGGTGGTTCTCTCGGATGAGTCTGACTAGAATCTTTTCGAATTTTTCCGTTGGTTCTTGCTTCATCAGCCTGAATAGATGTCGTTCGTAAATTTTGCTTTGTTTTGGTGCAAAATATTCATCTAGCTTTGTTACTGCTATTGTATAGACATCTGTTTCGTCCTTTTCGTCTGCGACTACGTGCGCGCCAGGTATACTGTAATATATTTCTTGTAATCCCAGACCTCCTGTGTGTAGAAGTGTTGCTCTTTTCTTTCTCGGTGATTCAATATTTGACGCCTCGACAAATATTTGGAATGCTCGTTTCCATTTCTCCCATCTCAATCGGACAGAGCTAGGGTCTCCTTCACAATCGAAACCTTCCAACGCCTGGATGGCCGACATCTTTTTCCTGGTCGACCCCTAGTGACAACAATTTTGTGTTATTACCTTTGCTAATTCATCTATCTTTCTTTTTGGCTCGGTAAAATTTAGGCACCAGTTAGCTTTGCTAACCTACCTTTGCCGAGCAGATTTAGGTACCAGTTAGCTTTTGCTAACTTACCTCTGTTAGATTCGTTTAGATACCAGTCAGCTTTGCCAACTTATCTCTGTGTCATTCGAATATCATCTGTGATATATTGTTTGAGGTACCAATTAGACTTTGCTAATTTACCTTTTCTTGTTTTGTACTTACGTTTTATCCTCGTCGCCAATTTGTAGTGATGCACGCTTTCCGTATCTACTCTATCCGTATCTACTCTACGTCCGGCCTCAGCCAGGGTTCCCCAATGACTGAGATCCCGGTACTCTGACCCGCTATACCTTTATTATGTCAACACCATGCTGTCCGGGGTTCTACACTCTGTGTTCTATACACTACAAATTTCACACAAATCTTCACTATCAATATTAAATCTGTTTCAATCTAATTATTTCTACACCTACACAATCAACATCACACCATACACTTCCTACGACGATTTTTTTCCAATCCTTGTTCATCCTATCTAAATTGGCTAGTCCTCAGATAGATTCACGGTCGTATACACAGGTCTGGCAACGGGGTACCCATCGCTGTGATGCCAGGAGGCACCGTTACAGTCACCGTTTTTCTTTCTGCTCGCTGCCACATGCGTCGCTGCTATCGAGGGATCGTGGGCACGATCGTGGGGTAGGTTCAACGGCGCATGCGCTTCTCAACATCCCGCGATAGCAGTGGCCCGTAGTGGCTAAAAATACGAGTAAGGAAAAAAAAATTTTTTTAAAATTGTGAAACCCGAACAAACCGGAATCGAACCCTCGAACTTCGGATTACCAAACCTGTACCGTACTAGATGAGCTAAGACGCTTTTCGAAAATACGTGCGTTTCTGGCGTACTTATTGTCCAATCGGTCCAGAGAGACTTGAAATATTTCCAAATACGGTACCAGAACTACTCAGATCCGAGTAGATCTACTTGGCTTCAATGAGCAACAACGTTTTGCTGCGATTATTCCATCTACTTGTTACGTGAGGCTGGTCCGAGCGGTGACAATTAAATAACAAACTGATAAGTTATATAATTCTAACCTCCGTGTAAGATGAATAATTTTTAATGTGTGAATCTCTCAGGTATTAATGATTCACACGAAGGATTCTATTGTTGTCAAACGTCCTATACAGGCCCGTATTGAATGAACAAATTGAAATAGGGCTAAATGAATAATTAAATAAAAGAAAAGGTAATTTGAAATAAAGATCAAAATGATATTTCTAATCTGGTAAAAGTTAAAGTGTATTCTTGAACGATTATTTAAAAATGAAACGATAATATGCAACTGTTGTACAATATTAACGGTTGCACAATTATGACAAATAAAACGTAAAAATATATTAATTATGCTACTAACGGTCAGTCAGTAGATGACCTTTATAATGACACTAATTCTCTTGTTATGTAATTCTATAATTACATAACTTCTCCAATTGAATAGTTCATCACAATTTTATAATGAAAGTTCCTAATTTACTATGCATGCAAAATTTACTATTACTATAAAAAAGAATACAAATGGAATTGGCAATGAAATTCGTAACGAGCGTCGAGACTTAGCTTTCGGTGATAAGAAGAGTAACGACCCACAGGTGTAGGTCTGTGTATCTGCGGTATGGATGTCGAATACAGGCGGGCTGTTGCAGTTTGAGCAAGGCACACGTACCACGAATAACACTGATGATAATGTGTATCTAGTCTCAGTTCTTCACCACGTCACTTGTATTAAAAAGTTTAAACAAAATTTCTAATGCGTAAAGTTAAAGCACAGATTCTATTGAATGAAAAATGAAATGAAAAATTAATATGTTGAATTTGAATGTATTGATTATTATATTAAAAACTTAAACTACCTTCCGTTTTTGGAAGGGCAAGAGAGATTGATTCTTAGACTATACACTGATTGAAAACCGAACTTCAGTGTTTTTGTTATGAATGAAAAGAGAATTTAGGTAACGAAATTAGAGTTCCTTTTTATCCCGGTTCTCTACGACTGCTCACTATGAGGCTTGATAGACGAAAGACGAATTTTCAAGTGCGTGACTCCTGAGCTGGACTCTTAGTGTATTAATGCGCGTCACTCAAACTGCAAATCAGCACTTTTCTCGCCTCTTAATTGGCTAGGCGCAGGGACTGACTTATGTGTGTCCGCGCGCGTGCTACGGCTCATTACTCCACCCATCGACAGCTATAGTCTGTTCACTGTTCAACTTATGATTTAATAATGATTAAATTTAGGCTTAGAGATAAACAGCATTCACTCATCAAGCATTCCTTAATAGGTAACTAATCAGGTGAAGTCTTATCTCTAGCGGATTTTGAGGTTTACTCTTGTAATAATTGGTAATTTTGAAAAGGAGTTAACCTGAATGAGGTATAGGCGAAGCATGGGTGATCTGCGTCAGCAAAATCCCATGGTTCCAAGTACTGACCGTTTGTAACACTAGCCTAGCCTAGTTATCGGGGAATACGTGCCTTTTTGCCAGTTAAAGAGGTGTAATAAATAACCAAAAGGAAATACAATCTTTATAAGATTTAAAAAGAGATGACGTTCCCACGGACTGTAATAACTTAAGTGCGAGTGCACTGCGCTATTTGTCCGTTGGAAATGATGAATAATGGAAAAATAATTTAGGTACGATAGGGCAAAGCGCGATCGTAACGTACTCATCTCAGATCTACCTAGATCTAAAGTAGATCTAACGTTATCTAGGTGGATATACATAGATCTAACAAGCATGGGCATTCGAACATGACAGTAGATCAATTCGAAGCTACGTAGATCTACGAAAATCCTCGGGGATCTAGGTAGATCTAGGTAGATCTAGGTAGATCTAGGTAGATCTACGATTTCCCAAAATTTAGATCTACTTAGATCTAAATTAGATCTCTGGAGATGCGAATTAGATCTAAACCATTTTTTCCCGGGTAGGTGCGTTATTTCGATTTAGTGTGTCCTTTTAGAAGCCCTGATGAGTCTCATACTCAACGAAAAGTGAAAATATCATATTCAAAACGAGTGCTATCAAAGTATAAGATCTCATAACCAGATACAAAAGAGTCAAGTCTCCGAGGATAGCGGTTAACTCGTGTAATATCAGTTTAATCTGAGTGAGCGTGAGACATAAGTGCAAACGGATCACAGTGAGGATTAACGTTATATTTGACGCCCGAACGTGTATGGGGCAGAGAGTGAAACGTATACAATCGATATATCGTATTATTGAAGGTTTGAAAAACCTTCCTTACTGAGGGTTGACGGGGGTGGGGGTTGTTACGCGTTACATGCGACGTCACGCCGAAAGCGTCACGAAAACCGTTACGCTCAGCGGGGGTGGTGGGGGTGGTTACGTGTTACATGTGACGTCACGCCGAAAGCGTTAGGCTCTAAAGGGAGTAGCGGGGAAGGGGGTTACGTCATACATTTGACGTTACGCGAAAGCATTATGCTCGGAAGGGGGGTACGTGATACATGGGACGTCACTCTGGAAGCGTCACGTGAAAGCACTACGTACTACGTAAGAAGTTTACGCAGAAGGCGTAATTTATACCAAAAATTACGAATTTTTCCACAGGTACTTTGATTGAATCAGACAGGTAGTTTTTATATATTTTAAAAAGATATCGCCGCCACCGCCGTGTCAAGATCCCCCCCCTCTCCCCGAGCCGGACCGCCGTAGATTACCCGGAATCATCCGCCACCTCTATTTGAAGAAACGGTTACCATAGCAACCGAGACAAAGAGACGAGGTTAAAGACATGACAGCAATTCAATCAAACTATTAGCACGGAGTAATATATATGGAGGGCCAGCTTGCCCATGATCGACTGTCATTTGTGATCCTCATTCGCGGCCGCTCGGTAATAGTTCGGCCGACCGCCACTGCACTGCGTTGCGAGCGTATTGGCTATACTTTTGAACGAAAAGCTGAGGGATTCAATGGCGAATACACGTGGCGTACTACTTTATAAGCTCATGTAAGCGTTTTATCGTGGTCGTGCGCGATTTGGACGATCGTCATATTTTCAACCACATCGCAGACAACTTAGTGTGAATAAACTGTGTCAAAATCCAGAGTTGAATACGTCTAATGCGGGCAAAATAGGTAGAGTCAATTTCCTCAAAGGTAGGAACAACACCTGTTCTTTGTAAACAGAACCCCGTGAAGAAACTACCGCGTGGTAATTCGGAAGTGTTGTTCTTCAAAATTCGAAGTGCAGGCGCATATAAAAGGTAAGTTATACGTTTCTAACAAGATTATTACAAAGGTCGAGGGGGGAAAATAACGGGAATAGCCATCGAAAGACAGGTCAATATTCACGACTTCCTCCATCTCAACTACTGATTCAGGAAATTTTTTATTTTTATGTATTAGTTGCTTAAATATAAAGAAATCTATCAGTACTTTGTTTTCAAAATTGCACGCATAAAACAGATGAGATTTAACAACAAAATCATAAGAACAGAAAAAATGGTAGTACGATGCTCAAGCTTAAGTTATATTATATTTGATTATAATCGTGAATACTGACGTGAAAACCGACGTGAATAGCTTCGCACAAAGTAGAGAATGAATTGCTGATTGCATTTTGTAATTAGACTTGTATCTCTGTATTGTGACGAAAAAAATTAATATTTAGAAATAATCGGAAATAATTAAATTCTGCAGGAACGAATACCGTACTCTAATACGAAAAAAAATGTATGATTATTCAGAAAAAAAAAAAATGATTTTGGAAAGCAGTAAGGAAATTGAACCAACGACCCCCGCATTACTCCCTGAATACAACATTATATTTTGAACATGAAATACGCTCTCGATCCAGCCAAGGAAATCTCGGATACTGCGGTATTTGCGATCTGATATGTCGGTACCTCAGTTTATAATAGAAACACAGGTTTGTAAACAATAGCTTGACGTGTACCTGATTCTGGGCTGTGAAAAATCGTGGGATATCTTTGCCATCAGCTTTAAGCTGCTTCGTATATTGAGGGTTACCAGAACGGCAGGCTGGTACGAAACAATACGGCATTTTCGAACTCTCCGTCACTAATTGTTGCTAATGAACTGATCTCATTATTCGCTAAGAATGCAGTGGATCAAGGATAGGGATTATTGAACAAATGAGTAGTGAAAGAAAGAAGATTTCAATTGTTTGTAGCATTTATTTCGGGTACAGAAGTATTCAAAACGTAGGTGGAACCTATGAAAGTACACCTGCATGTTTGACAGCAGTTTTATAACCACTGCTTTGGGAATCTAGAAATCAAACATCTGAAAACAATATACAAGAATATATCAGCGTGCTCTCATTGTTTGCATTCAACGTAGGTAATAGAATTTACACGATTACATCGGTTAATATAGTTCAAAAGCGTCAAACGCGCCTACTACCGCCATGTATAACCCATGAATCTTACAGCCACTCCGAAGAAAGCGCTGTCTGCCGGCCAGACGGAGAGTTATGCCGTTCGGCCCCGGATTGGAGTCAAGCGCAGTAGCGCACAGTGGCGCATTTTCACGAATTCGTGGCCATTAATCAGGGGATTATCGGAACTTTGCCAAATTTGGTATACTAACGTTTTTGGGATCGCTGATTACGAATCCGAGATCAAAATTTCAAAAAACAAAATGGCGGCTCCAATATGGCCGGTTGGATCAAGAATTTTCCAATAAATTCGATCGAAATTCTACTATCTTTATGTTTTTGGGGTCGCTGATTACGAATCCGAGATCAAAATTTCAAAAAACAAAATGGCGGCTCCAATATGGCCGGTTGGATCAAGAATTTTCCAATAAATTCGATCGAAATT
This sequence comes from Euura lappo, assembly GCA_018257835.1. Classification (NCBI taxonomy): domain Eukaryota; kingdom Metazoa; phylum Arthropoda; class Insecta; order Hymenoptera; family Tenthredinidae; genus Euura; species Euura lappo. The sequence continues at coordinate 175,676 of JAEUYN010000970.1, read as the reverse complement.
CTACTATATTTATGTTTTTGGGGTCGCTGATTACGAATCCAATATCTAAACTCAAAAAAAAAATAAAAAAAATAGCGGCTGCTATGATACATTAAAAATATATTGGGAAATTCATGAAAAAGCAATTGTCCCCTAGTGATATGGTGAATAAAGTATTTATTTCAAAAAATTACAAAAAATATTTTAATCCGAATCCGGATAAAGATTTTGTTGAGCCTCAGGCGTATTCGTTCCAGATAGTAGCGCAATAGCTTCTGGGGACATCTGTTTATATTTCTTTTGGCGGTAGTTGCCTGAGGTTCGTGATGAATGGGTCAGATGACACTAGCAGCCAATTCAAAACATCCTGCATGGTATTTTCACGCGATGATTTACGAGAAAATCCGTCTCGAAATTTCTTAACATCCTTATTTCTGGCTCCCTGAGCCTCCTCTGATAATTGTCCAATAGGTAAAAGAGCCGAAGCTATTATCAAAGGACCATAGATTAATATTTTGTGCACGGTTGTTGGCATGTAATACCATGAATAATCACGCACGTACAGTCTCGCAGTTTCCAAAGCATATTCTTTAAAGTTGTCGACGTTGATTTCGTACCCACTCGAGATAACTTGTAGAATAACATGAAATCTTTTTATAAGATCTTCGTCCAAGCCAGTTACTACTGACGTTGTTTTGCTGTTTTAAAAAATACGCCGTGTTGTGTTTCCATCGTTGGTACTCCCATACCCAGGCTTTGGGCGATCCACTATCAACCCAAGTTCAGACTTTAGAGATTTTTGAATCTCTGCTTTTCGATCGCTAACCAGCTTTTTTTCATCTGCGGTTCGTGCCTGCCACTTTTTCAGGTCAAGTTTGTAAGAAAGATGCAAAAGGAACTCAAAAAATCGGATCCATGCATGTAATGTAGACATTCCGAATTTTAAGTTCTCTTCATTCACCTCTCTTTCCAGGATTGCATCAATGTCGTTGAATTCTTTTGAAGTAGCTTCACACAAATAGCATCTCTGTGCAGATTTTGTAGACGTTACAGCATTGCAGACTTTTCCATCAATCATAGTAAACAGCATTTTATAAGTAACTGTTACTTCTCTGCCATCAATTCCAATTTTCAATTGTTTTAAGGATGAGATTTGTTCCTCAATATACTCCGCTTCATTTATCGTAGATTCTGTATTTTCGTGCAGAAATTGCATTCTGATAGGCCGGCAATAGCGAGGAGATGAAGGCCTCGGATTTTTCCACAAAACTTTACAACCGGAGTCCATAGATTCACTCTCGAAAAATCTGAGTTGTAACGGTACAAAAGATGTCAGGAACATATTTGCATCGGAATTACTGTCGTCCTGAAATTTCTGTTTGTATACGCCTTGGCCGGAACTTCCATCACACCCCCATTTACAGATTAATTCAGCATTTGCCAGCTTGTCGATATGCCCTGATTTTAGAACTTCTCTCTGACTAACAATAATACGCTTGCATGTGTGGTCCAGTAAGTCTTGTAGCTTGATTTCAGCAGAATTTTCGGTAACGGATATACTAGATCGTGGTGGGTAACATAATGCTTTGGCCTCTCTAATTGCATCGTAGCGTGGATATAGGTGGCAGTTATGCTTTTTTATCGAATTTCTTATCACATTGTACTGATGTCTGGTAAGTTTGGCTTCGACGATAATGGAAAGAGCTTCATCTATTGATAGCGGAGTATGCTGTGTCCTCGATAATGTGGGTGAAGGTGCGGGTGTTATAACGTCTTTAACCTTTTTCGACGACATTACTTCTCCTGAAGAGCGGAGACTCATTTGCGCTGCATAGCACAATTCCTCAGCGGTATGAGTTTGACGAAGTTCTTCTGTTTTTCGTCGTTTCGATCGCTCACTTAATTCAGCAAACTCCAGCGAGGGACGACCACGTGTACTGGGTTCATTCGGTTCAGAATCAGCGGGAAAAGCTATATCTGTGTCCAGCCACTCTTGATTTTTTTTTTAGAAAATTGGCCAACTTTCTTCCTGAGTCTTGCCATTTTGAGCGCATTCTGGAAATGGCCTTCGCCAAATTTTCCTTGGCATCTTGGTGAATGCGAATGGTACATTTGCTTTTCTTCGATAATTCTCGTTCCAAATGTTCTACTTGGACGTTAATATCTGCCGCCAAATGTTTTTCCAATATTAAAAATATCTTCCTCCGTTTGAACGATATAAGAGAACCTCCAGAACCTACAAAGAAAGAATATGATTTATTATTGATGATAAAGTAATGGTATAATAATGCGAATAAGGATTGAACTTTGTGCACCTGGTCATATACTTCGTTAGAATAGATTTAGTGCTCCGAATACAATGCTAAATTTATTATGAATCCTTTTCCTTCGCGGAAACTAATTCTACGTGAGCAAAATCAGGTATCCGAATTTTTCGCTAACAATATATTATATATATTTCGCTAATAATATATTATATATATTTCGAATCTATTGTCAGAGTATAAAACCAGTCGACCGAGTCCGCGTAGGGTCAAGCAGCTGCAGCTGAGGTAGGCGATCTGCTGGCCCAGCTCGGCTAACCACGCGCCTGCGCCCGCGCCGAACGAGCGCTGGGGGCCTTCTCGGATCACGCGTAAGCTCACAAAAATCGCTCTGGACCACGCCGCGCACGTTTGCGCACTTTCATATACACGCCAGTCGAAAGGTGATCGCTTGTGAGTGGATACTAAAAGTCTATGCAAAGTCAATATTTTCTTCGGAACAAAGGCACTTTACACGACTATCGTTAGACTACGATAACATGAACAACAAATAATATTTTTTAATTGTTAAGTAGGCATAATTTTCTACATACCTTGAGGAAGGGCATCCATTTTGCAGAAATTGATTATCACTTTGTATAACAACTCTATAAATGTTCAAACTTGCGGTTAATAACACAGCGCGGCTGACGTGTACGACCGTCACCGCCAAAGGTCGACTTTGAACTGAAATATCTACGGGACTATGAGGAACAGAGGGTCGGGACAGTCAGGTCATGACGCAGAATTTAGTTCTTAACCAATCCCTGTGGTCGTTATACCTGCATGGGAAAATTTTTATTTTCATTTTTGGCCACGAATTCGTGAAAATGCGCCACTGTGCAACAGGTTACATCTTCTCTGACACTCTTTCCTCCCTGCTTTTAGTTCCCATACCGGCCGCGCTACACTTCAGCCACATAACCTCAAATGATCACCGTTTTGCCCACAAAATCGACCTTTTCGTTCATCGTGGAAAAAAATACAGTGTGCACCGCGGTCGCAGGACTTTTCACGCCCTCGGTGTAGTTTGCTACCCTCGTGTTCGGTTCGCGACTCGTGCAGCAAACTGCAAGCTCGGGAGCGAAATAGTATATTACACACCTAGGGAGGGAAAGTAGGCTATTCCAAACTGCATGTGAGATTGACACCCGAGCCGAAGGCGAGCCGAAGGCGAGGATCATCTGACGAAATATTACCATAATCTCGTGTGCTGAAAGATATTTAGGAAAACTTGTGCAAACTTTATTACATCGCGGGTCTAATGGCATGAGGTCGAAGAGCCAGAAACGCGATTTTGGTGGCAAAAGGTCGTATAATTTTTTTTCACGTCATTCGGTCTGAAAACGGACAAAACGTATAGATCAATTGAAATTACGAGATCGAAAAATGTAAGTGCAAAAGGTCATACGTTTGGCGGATCGGTTGTTCTTTCATTACAATTTTTAAGGGAAAATAAAAACCAACGTAATGGCAAAACGTCGTAAGCGCCATTTTTTCTCATGTATTTTCATGATTTTTCCAAATAGTTGTAAACACTCGTAAAACGCAAAGATAAATTGAAAGAACGACGATTTAAAAAAAAATTCGATGAAAAATATTGGTAGTTAAAAGCAGAAAATCGTAAGCGCCATTTTGATTTTGTTATTTTGCACGATTTTTTTTTTAAATAGCTGTAAAAACTCGTAAAACGCAAAGATGAATTGAAAGAACGACCATTTAAAAAAATTCGATAAAAAATATTGGTAGTTGAAAGCAGAAGATCGTAAGCGCCATTCTGATTTTTTTATTTTCCACGATTTTTTTTTAAATAGCTGTGAGAACTCGTAAAACGCAAGGATAAATCGAAGTCGGGGTCGTTTCGAAAAATTCGATGAAACAAATCGCAGTTAAAAGCAGAAGGCCGTATCCGCCCAACTTACGACCTTTTGCATTTACATTTTTCGATCTCTTAATTTCAATTGATCTATCCGCTTCGAACGTTTTCAGAGCGATTGGCGTGAAAAAAAAACTATACGACTTTATGCCATTATAAACAGCAAAACGTCGTATAGGCCTGTTGGATAACATACAGGCATAGAAAGTCAGGTTGTCTTGGCGTATACATAGTTTCAATAAACGCCCTCGTGTTGCGCTTAACTCTCGCTAGACAGCGCTGACAGTCGTATACGTGCAAACATTGCACGCACACTCGTATCGTGCACGTATGTTATCCAACTGCCCTATAATGGCGCTTACGTCCTTATGCCATTAGACACGCGACATACGTTACCAATGTTTTGTTCATCGCCTACGTTCAGTTATCGACGTGGTAGGGGGTCTCCTGCTGTGTATAAATACGACGGATCGGACGAATTCTAACCAGAAACCTATTTCTAACGAAGTAAGTGGCTACCTTCAACATGAACAAGATCTTCTGTCTTCTTGTCGCCTCATTGGTGTGCGTGGGTGTTGCCAGCGGTAAGTTACAGACCAATAGCACATGCTCGAACGTTCTATTTTCCAATACAATGAAACCTCACTTATACTTATTTCAATCGGGTACGCTAGAAAATACATACATATAAGTGAGAATAACGTAAAAAAAAAACTCATTGAGAGTCAAGTGGTTCGATAGCTTCCACGTCAGCATCGCAATTATTCACACACGTGATCAACAGGTGATAAAAACCTGTTCTGTAGATAAAAGTAGAAATATTTTTGCATCAAGGAGTAAAATATTCTCGATACAACAAGGATACAATATTCAATCTGAGAATATTTGAATTATTGATTTCAATTCCAAGAGCCAAACTGGAACTCATGCACGTATATCGAAAGCAATCAATTTTTGAAGTGTTGTGTCACGAAATATCGCGTCTCTAATGACATAAGGACGTAAGCGCCATTATACGACGTTTTGCTATTTATATGGCATAAAGTCGTAACATTTTTTTTTTCACGCCAATCGCTCTGAAAACGTTCAAAACGTATCAATTGAAATTACGAGATCGAAAAATGTAAGTGCAAAAGCTCGTAAGTTTGGCCGATACGACGTTCTGCTATTAACTGCGATTTCTTTTATCTAATTTTTCGAAACGACGTCGATTTCGATTTTTCTCTGCGATTCACGAGTTTTTACAGCTAGTTAGATAAATCATGAAAAATCAAAAAAATCAAAATTGCGCTTGCGACCTTCTGCTTTTAACTACCAATATTTTTTATCGAATTTTTTTAAATGGTCGTTCTTTCAATTTATCTTTGCGTTTTACGAGTTTATACAGCTATTCAAAAAAAATCGTGGAATATAAAAAAATCAAAATGGCGCTTGCGACCTTCAACTACCAATATTTTTTATCGAATTTTTTCAAATGGTTGTTCTTTCAATTTATCTTTGCGTTTCACGAGTTTTCACAGCTATTTAAAAAAAAATCATGAGGAATAAAAAAATCAAAATGGCGCTTGCGACCTTCTGCTTTTAACTACCAATATTTTTTATCGAATTATTTTAAGTGGTCGTTCTTTCAATTTATCTTTGCGTTTTACGAGTTTATACAGCTATTCAAAAAAAATCGTGGAATATAAAAAAATCAAAATGGCGCTTGCGACCTTCTGCTTTCAACTACCAATATTTTTTATCGAATTTTTTCAAATGGTTGTTCTTTCAATTTATCTTTGCGTTTTACGAGTTTTTACAACTATTTGGTAAAATTATTAAAAATCATGAAAAAAAATGGCGCTTACGACGTTTTGCCTTTACGTTGTTTTTCATTTTTCCTTAAAAATTGTAATGAAAGAACGATGTATCCGCCAAACTTATGACCTTTTGCACTTACATTGTTCGATCTCGTAATTTCAATTGATCTATACGTTTTGGCCGTTTTCAGAGCGAATGTCGTGAAAACAAAAATATACAGTGAAACCTCCGAATAGGCGCCCTCTGAATAGGCTACCTTCCCCTAATCCTCGCTCGAGCGCTTCCCCCACTCACTCTGTTTACGAGCGTTCGGACGTTTACCTCTGAATAGAGAACCTATTGGGAAACGCTTCGAGTCACTTATTTACATGGGTACATCACGTCAAAAACAACACAGACACGGGGTCGCTATTCAGAGGTAACGCCGGCGACGGACTCGAGGCGTGCCAGCGAGCTGTTGGTGGGGGAAAGTCAGTTCCAAGAATTATACTCCCCAAACCGCCTTCGAGGTAGCCTATTCAGAGGTTTCACTGTACGACCTTTTGCCACCAAAATCGCGTTTTTGGCGCTTACGACCTTCTGCCATCCCTACTGAAAAAGATCCTGCAAAATATTACATGAAAAAGTACATAATAAATTACATGATAAATTTTATAAAGTTATGACTGGATTCCTGATACGAATTATTATATACTTTATCATATGATTTTCGTTCTAACCATTATGTTGTACAGATACACATAATTTATTACCTAATTTATCGTAGGATGTTTTACATGATCAGATTTTATGATAAAAAAAAAGGAGACACCCGAGTCGGGATCGAACCGTGGTCCTTCGAATTTGGAAGCAGTAACGCTACCGCTTGAGCTACGGTACTTTATAGTAATCTAACAAAGGTTTAGGTTCATAAGCTTTGTATGTTCATAAGCACGTATGTTCTGCAGGTGGTAAGATTCATTGAATCGTTAAAAATAAAAACTATGCGTAGGGGAGAGTCGGGCACAATGGGTCAGTTTTCACTTTTCGATTTTTCTAATTTTTTTGGAAAGCTATTTGAAATTGTGACCAGGTGGAATTCATGACTCAACTCATTGGCAACAATGTCCAGAAACTAAAATTCCGATATCTTGCATAGCAAAAATAATAAAAATGCATTTCCAAAGAAGAATTTTTGATCCATTATGCCCCACCCGTGGGGTACAATGGGTGACCCCATGGGGCACTACGGGTCAACCTGGTAATCAGCTGAAAATGATGGAATTTTCGACAAAATACATTTTTACATTCAAATTAGTAAGAACCTAATGCATCTCCGAGTCCAGTTACTCAATCAGTTGGAATCATCGAATCAGTAAGAAAAAAACAGTGTCGACGTACAGAAATGAGTATGAGATTGTGACGTTTCTTTTACAAAAACATAATTTAGGAGTTGAAGTCGCGATTCGCGATAACGAACTGTTTACTGGAGATCGATTTGAACGTTAATTAGTGAAAACCCTGATCGGATGATTAAAATGTGATATTTCCATGGATCTTAAATAAATTGACCTACCGAACCAAAAAACGCATATTTAACTTTGGGCGATACGTGATTTTCTAGCCCAGGTATGTAAGTATTCATTTATATGATGACAATTGGCCGTACCTAATCCGTAAAAATGTGAAAACGAAACTTAGCAGGATTTTTTTTCCAACTTTGAGGGCGTCAAAACAAACCTTCAGTCACTGAAACGCACCATGTTGAAATAAAACGAGTAATGACACGTTAGAACAGGTGACTGTAGGTCACGAACCTGCCACCCAGGTGCCGCCTCTTTACAATGCTCGAGTGCGGAGATGGCAGCATTGACCCATAGTGCCCCACTCGCCCCTACGTCGTCGCGATATAGATAAAATGTGTTTTTTGAACGTATGCTATTTGTTTGGAACCATTTTATTCTCCACATTTTATGATACACGGAATGTTCAAACCATTTTCAACATGTCAGGTTCCACTCGATTCGTCAAGTATTGTCATGATATCCTGATTTTTGTTTCAGGAGTCGGCCCAGCCGCGGCTGCCGCCGGGGCTTCCTCAAGCAGAAGTAAGTTAAAGATACAGAGATTTCCGATAATGACGGATATTCACTTGTTGTTCGAATTTATAACGTTATGCTCTTTGTTTGGAACCATTTTATTCTCGGGAGCAAGACGATTCGGCGCGGCCATTTCGGCGCGACCGATTCGGCGCGACTGGTTCGGCGTGAGTCGTTTTGGCGCAAGTACGATTCGGCGCATGGCTGTTTTGGCGCGACCGTTTCGGCGTGAGTCGTTTGGCGCGAGGACGATTCGGCGCCTGGCCGTTTCGGCGCGAACCGTTTTGGCGCGAGCCACCCATTGACGGTCAGAGAAGGTTAGGCCAGTCAATCATACAACACACACACACACACACATGGATACAATATAGACGGTGTTTCGTGAAGGGTTAGAGAAGGTTAGTCCACCCATTGACGGTTAGAGAAGGTTAGGCCAGCAATCATACAACACATACACACATGGATACAACACAGACGGTGTTCCGTGAAGGGTTAGAAAAAGTTAGGCCACCCATTGACGGTTAGAGAAGGTTAGGGGGTACAGTACGTTTCGGCGCGAGTCCTTTCGGCGCCAGAACGTATCGGCGTCAGCCATTTCGGCGCGAACCCTTTTGGCGCCAGGACGTTTCGGCGCGAACCCTTTTGGCGCCAGGACGTTTTGGCGCGAACCCTTTTGGCGCCAGGACGTTTCGGCGCGAAGCCTCTTGGCGCTGGGACGTCTCGGCACGAGCCGTCTCGGTGTCATGGCGGCTAATTTGTGTTGCCAGACACGTGCGCTTCGCGCACGGGTCCGGGGTAACGAAAAACTATCCCTCTGGCCAAAATTATGCAGTTGTAAACCTGACCCGCCATAGAACCTCGTCTGCGTTGTATCATGTGTGTGTGTGTGTGTTGTATGATTGACTGGCCTAACCTTCTCTAACCGTCAATGGGTGGCCTAACTTTTTCTAACCCTTCACGGAACACCTTTTGTGTTGTATCTATCATCCATGTGTGTGTGTTGTATGATTGACTGGCCGAACCTTCTCTAACCGTCAATGGGTGGCCTAACTTTTTCTAACCCTTCACGGAACACCGTCTGTGTTGTATCCATGTGTGTGTGTGTTGTATGATTGACTGGCCGAACCTTCTCTTACCGTCGATGGGTGGCTTAATTTTTTCTAACTCTTCATAGAACACCGTCTGCGTTGTCCTGTTTGGGCCCCTGGGTACGGTTTTTTATAGTTATTTTGTGTTGCCGCTTCACGCACATGTCCGGAGTAACGAAAAACTATCCCGTTAGCCAAAATTATGCAGTTAACGTCTCTGTCAAACCACGTAAATTTGCTGTTTACTATTATTATAAACGGGTGCGCCAAAACGGTTCGCGCCAAAACGGCTCGCGCCGAAACGGCCAGGCGCCGAATCGTCCTGGCGCAAAAACGACTAACGCCGAAACGGTCGCGCCAAAACGGCCATGCGCCGAAGCGTCCTTGCGCCAAAACGACTCACGCCAAAACGGTCGCGCCGAATCGTCCTGCTCCCAAGGTTAGGCCAGTCAATCATACAACACACACACACATGGATACAACACAGACGGTGTTCAGTTAAGGGTTAGAAAAAGTTAGGCCACCCATTGACGGTTAGAGAAGGTTAGGCCAGTCAATCATACAACACACACACACACATGGATACAACACAGACGGTGTTCCGTGAAGGGTTAGAAAAAGTTAGGCCACCCATTGATGGTTAGAGAAGGTTAGGCCAGTCAATCATACAATACACACACACACACATGATACAACGCAGACGGGGTTCTATGGCATGTCAAGTTTACAACTGCATAATTTTGGCTTCGCGCCGAAACGTCCTGGCGCCAAAAGGGTTCGCGGCAAAACGGCTGACGCCGATACGTCCTGGCGCCGAAAGGACTCGCGCCGAAACGGTCGCGCCGAATCGGTCGCGCTGAAACGTACTGTACCCTTTATTCTCTACATTTTATGCTACACGGAATGTTCAAACCATTTTCAACATGTCAGGTTCCACTCGATTCGTCAAGTTTTTTCGTGATATCCTGATTTTTATTTCAGGAGTCGGCCCAACCGGGGATACCATAATCAGAGGTAAGTTAAAGATACAGATATTTTCGATAATGACAAATATTCACTTGTTGTTCGAATTTAGCTCAAGCGAGTCGAGCACCGCGGAATGACGACTTAATCACAGTCCTCTTTACCTAAATTTCAGATTCCGTGAAATTTGTCAAAGACCGACTGGAATACTATGCGGAAGCTATTAAAGAGGTGTCCACCAGTAAGTTGAAAACAATGTCACCCAATGAAGATATTCAAGTCATACATATAGCTACTAAGGCATGCGTCAAATATTGACAAAGTACAATAGTGTCATGATGTACGTATTATATTTTCAGAAAGCGATTACCCGACCCCCGCAGACGCTGGTAAGTGATGAGTGGATACACTTAGTTGACCAATTTATACGTCTACGAAAACGCTCGAATTATCTTTGTCGCCGTATTCTGGAAAATCATTCCGTTTGGTATTCAGGACCTCTCTATTTCTATTTCAGTTACTTTGACGAATGCCGGAATCTATCTCGGAAACACTGTAGCTTCTATCCTAACGGGTAACGAGACCAGTGAGTTGAAGACGACTTTTACCCTTTAAAAATGTTTTTGTGATCTACTGTTCGGTTCACATATCCGGGTGAAGTCGAGAAATTGTTTTTCTTTACACATGAACGGAAAGGCCTACTTTCGCTCTCTGTCGGTAAGGAGGAAAACGACGCTTTGCCTCTTTAGGTAGGGAAGGCAGTGTGGAAAGACTTTCCTCCCTAGGGAAGAAAGTCGAAGACTTTCCACGCGCCTCCCCGACCTAGCGACGCATATCGTGTCTTCCCCCCTTATCGACACAGAGCTAAATAGGCCTTCCATTCATGTGTGACGAAAAATATCGTGTGTATCACGGGAGGAAGGTTTTGCGATACTCGGCGGTGCATGCCTGCCCTTGCCGACTTGCGCTCTCTCGGTGAATCTTGCTGCCCTCACGGCAGGAGGACGCAACGAGCCTTCGGCTCGCCCCTTTCCCTCGCCGCTCGGGCAGCAAGATACACTTCGGGAGCGCAAGTTGGCTCGGGATGCATGCTCCGCGCTCGTAAGCAAAACCCTGCTTTCCTCCCTTGATGCACAATATACTATTAATTGACCGAGATTTTCTATTTTGATTCTTCATATTTTATTATTTTTTTCACTTTTTGCCATTATATCTTGCGTCAATTGGTGAATTTTCACTCTGTCATATACGCCTATTTTATTTTCAGGAACCAAAAAAGAAATGATGGACGGATTCTTGAGTAAGTGACACTCATTCGAAAAATACATCAAGCCTAGCTTGATTTTCATCCAGCTGTTGGTAGAACTGAGTGAGAGTCGAAGACGACTTGATCAGAACCTCTGTATTCCAATTTCAGATTCTGTCACCTCAGTAAGAATCAACGTGCTAGCCGATTTGCGAAGAAAAGGAAGGACAGCCGCACGTGAGTTGAAGACGATTGTGCCCATCTAGAATATCGCGCCTCAATTAGCACTTGAAAATTGTCTAAATTATTGAGGTATCTTTTAATTTCCAGATCACAGCAATCAGCCTGGACTTAATCTGATAGGATTTGTTCAAGAATTCGACGCAATCAACCACCATGTCGATGCGATTTTGGATGCTGCTATCGCGGTTGCCCCTAGTAAGTTGGAAACAATTGTACCATTAGAAATATAATTGTCATATTGAGATGTATCGTTTGCAATTGATCTATAAGTTTTGGCCGTTTTCAGAGCGAATGGCGTGAAAAAAAAGTATACGACCTTTTGCCACCAAAATCGCGTTTTTGGCGCTTACGACCTTATGCCATTAGACCCGCGATATTTAACAGCACACTTAACATTTTGTAGCACGTATGTTCTGCAGGTGGTAAGATTCATTGAATCGTTAAAAATAAAAACTATGCGTACGTCATCACGATATAGATAAAATGTGTTTTTTGAACGTAATGCTCTTTGTTTGGAACCATTTTATTCTCTACATTTTATGCTACACGGAATGTTCAAACCATTTTCAACATGTCAGGTTCCACTCGATTCGTCAAGTATTGTCATGATATCCTGATTTTTCTTTCAGGAGTCCACCCAACCGAGGATACCATAATCAGAAGTAAGTTGAAGATACAGAGATTTTTGATAATGACAGATATTCACTTGTTGTTCGAATTTAGCTCAAGCGAGTCGAGCACCGCGGACTGACGACTTAATCACAGTCCTATTTACTTAAATTTCAGATGCCGTGAAATTTGTCAAAGACCGACTGGAATACTATGCGGAAGCTATTGGACAGGTGTCCGCCAGTAAGTTGAAAACAATGTCACCCAATGAAGATATTCAAGTCATATAGCTACTTAGACATGCGTCAAATATTGACAAAGTACAATAGTGTCATGAGGTACATATTTTATGAAGGTGTATTTTCTTGCGTGTAACACTGTTTACAAACACAAGGGAAAGTCGTGTACATCATATCTTTGGCCTTTGAACTATGACCGGTGTGTCACCAGTAGGACTATTCATTCACCTGTACACCGCGGCCTTTTAGTTGCATTTCTATTAATAATAACGACGGGTGTGTCGCCCAAGATGGAAAATTATTAATGTAAATCAATTGAAAGTGTATAACAATTATTGAAAAAACTGATGAGAAAAATTAACGGACGATCCGGGAATCGAACCCGGGATCCACGGATGCTTAGCCGGAGACTTACTCCACTAGACCACCTTCTTCGCCCACAGATCACGTCAATTCTTCTCATCATGTACTAGCTTTTTCTTGTAGGTCTTGTATTGGTTCTTAGTGCTCAAATTTCAAGTGAATGTGTATTTTCTTGCGTGTAGCACTGTTTACGTACATATTTTATTTTCAGGAAGCGATTACCCGACCCCCGCAGACGCTGGTAAGTGATAAGTGGATACACTTACTTGACCAATTTATACGTCTACCTAAACGCTCGAATTATCTTTGTCTCCGTATTCTGGAAAATCATTCCGTTTGGTATTCAGGACCTCTGTATTTATATTTCAGTTACTTTGAGGAATGCCGGAATCTATTTCGGAAACACTGTAGCTTCTATCCTAGCGGGTAACGAGACCAGTGAGTTGAAGACGACTTTCACCCTTTAAAAATGTTTTTGTGATCTACTGTTCGCTTCACATATCCGGGTGAAGTCGAGAAATAGTTTTAATTGACCGAGATTTTCTATTTTGATTCTTCATATTTCATTATTTTTTTCACTTATTGCCATTATATCATGCCTCAATTGGTGAATTTCCACTCTGTCATGATACGCCTATTTTATTTTCAGGAACCAAAGAAGAAATTGCTGCCACATTCTGGAGTAAGTGACATTCATCAAGAAAAATACATCAAGCCTAGCTTGATTTTCATCCAGCTGTTGTTAGAACTGAGTGAGAGTCGAAGACGACTTGATCATAACCTCTGTATTCCAATTTCAGATTCTGTCACCTCAGTAAGAATCAACGTGCTAGCCGATTTGCGAAGAAGTGGAAGGACAGCCGCACGTGAGTTGATGACGATTGTGCTCATCTAGAATATCGCGCCTCAATTAGCACTTGAAAATTGTCTAAATTATTGACGTATCTTTTAATTTCCAGATAACAGCAATCAGCTCGGACTTACTCTAATAGGATTTATTCATGAATTAGACTCAATCAACCGCCATGTCGATGCGATTGTGGATGCTGCTATCGCGGTTGCCCTTAGTAAGTTGGGAACAATCGTACCATTAGAAATATAATTGTCATACTGAGATCTATCGTTTGCAATTGATCTATACGTTTTGGCCGTTTTCAGAGCGAATGGCGTGAAAAAAACAATTATACGAACTTTTGCCACCAAAATCGCGTTTCTGGCGTTTACGACCTTATGCCATTAGGCCCGTGATATTTAACAGCACACTTAACATTTTGTAGCACGTATGTTCTGCAGGTGGTAAGATTCATTGAATCGTTAAAAATACAAACTATGCGTACGTCATCACGATATAGATAAAATGTACCATTTTATTCGCTACATTTTGTGCTACACGGAATGTTCAAACCATTTTCATCATGTCAGGTTCCACTCGATTCGTCAAGTATTGTGATGATATCCTGATTTTTGTTTCAGGCATCGACCCACCCGCGGCTAAAAGACTCAAAGGTGAGTTAAAGATACAGAGATTTTCGATAATGACAGATATTCACTTGTTGTTCGAATTTATAGCGTTATGCTCTTTGTTTGGAACCATTTTATTCTCTACATTTTGTGCTAGACGGAATGTTCAAACCATTTTCAACATGTCAGGTTCTACTCGATTCGTCAAGTATTGTCATGATATCCTGATTTTTGTTTCAGGATTCCACCCAACCGCGAGTCCCAGAATCAACGGTAAATTGAAGATACAGAGATTTTCGATAATGACAGATATTCACTTGTTGTTCGAATTTATAACGTCATGTTCTTTGTTTGGAACCATTTTATTCTCTACATATTGTGCTACACGGAATGTTCAAACCATTTTCAACATGTCAGGTTCAACTTGATTCGTCAAGTATTGTCATGATATCCTGATTTTTGTTTCAGGAGTCGGCCCATCCGAGCGTACCAGAATCAAAAGTAAGTTGAAGATACAGAGATTTTCGATAATGACAGATATTCACTTGTTGTTCGCATCTAGCTCAAGCGAGTCGAGCACCGCGGATTGACGACTTAATCACAGTCCTCTTTACTTAAATTTCAGATGGCGTGGCAAATGTCACAAAGCAACTGTCAGATCTTGCGAAGGATGTTAGACGGATGTCCGCCAGTAAGTTCAAAACAATGTCACCTAATGAAGATATTCGAGTCATAGCCACTAAGACATGCGTCAAATATTGACAAGGTACAACAGTGTCATGATGTACCTATTTTATTTTCAGGAAGCCATTACCCGACCCCCGGAGACGCTGGTAAGTGATGAGTGGATACACTTACTTGACCAATTTATACGTCTACCAGAACACTCGAATTATCTTTGTCTCTGTATTCTGGAAAATCATTCCGTTTGATATTCAGGACCTCTCTATTTCCATTTCAGATGCTTTGACGACAGCCGGAACCTATTTCGCAGACTTTGTAGCTCATATGCTAGCGGATAATAAGGGTGAGTTGAAGACGACTTTTACCCTTTAAAAATGTTTTTGTGATCTACTGTTCGCTTGACATATCAGGGTGAAGTCGAGAAATTGTTTTAATTGGCCGAGATTTTCTACTTTGATTCTTCATATTTCATTCTTTTTTTCACTTATTGCCATTATATCATGCGTCAATTGGTGAATTTCCATTTTGTCATGATACGCCTATTTTATTTTCAGTAAACAGATTAGAAATTGCTGCCAGATTCCGGAGTAAGTGACACTCATTCGAAAAATACATTAAGCCTAGCTTGATTTTCATCCAGTTGTTGTTAGAACTGAGTGAGAGTCGAAGACGACTTGATCATAACCTCTGTATTCTAATTTCAGGTTTTGTCGACCCAGTAAAAGACAGAATGATAGCCGCTTCGCAAAGAATTGGAAGAATAGGCGGACGTGAGTTGAAGACGATTGTGCCCATCTAGAATATCGTGCATCAATTAGCACTTGAAAATTGTCTAAATTACTGAGGTATCTTTCAATTTCCAGAAACCATCGATGAGATCAGAAATGATGTGGACAAACTTGAGAGTTCATTCGACGGAATAAAAAAACAAGTCGATGCGATTTTGTATGCTGCTTTCAGGCTTGCCCAGAGTAAGTTAGAAACAATCGTACCATTAGAAATATAATTGTCATACTGATTGTGAGATCTATCGCTTGCTACAAACCAAATTCCAATCAGGCTTTCATAAATTGATGTATTTCCTTAGCCTCCAGTTAGGCAAACGTATTTGATACCCAACATTCGATTGCTGATTTCAATTGTACCAACTGCACCAGTTTAGTACTGCTGAACTCCGATCCTGAATATTTTGACTTTCTATATTATTTCCAACATCAACTAAAATATGATGATTTCTTAAATTATACTTTCAATGTGTTCTAGTAATTGCCATTGAACCGTAATTTCACTTTCGCAGGAAGATCTGGATAATCACAAATCCCATGCCAGTCCAGCTGAACCGAAGCAGCGGAAGAGATTATTGGTGAGTGTCATCGAGAGTATCACCTGATTCGAAAATGCTGAATATATTTATTCACTAATTTTGGTGAATCTATTCGCAGGCCACTTCTTAGCAGCTATCGCGGAGCGGAATATTCGGAACCGCTTGTGCTAATCTAAAGTACTTTTTGTGGAAGAACGTAAATCATCTGCTGGACGAGAGACTACCACTTTCTTCCAGCACGTCCTCCAATAGATTACTGAATATGTATATGTATACCAGTGAGAATAATGTAAAGCTGCATAAGATTGTGAGCAATAAAAATCAATTTCGAAAATATTCATTCGCTGTATCGTATAAATTTTCCATTTCCCAACACAGATTCCGAATACAAAAGAATGAAGACATTCATAGGCCATTATAAAAACGATTACTTTTTCCTTCCGAGTCACGTGACATGCGAAAAGGTTCTTTTATTTGCAGCACCTGCATGAAAAGTTTGATTCCGTTCGACCGCTAAACCGATTTGGATGAAATTTGCAAGGCAAGGCATACTGTTCTTATTCCGAGGCTGTGCCAATAAAGTTTTGAAACGTCGCTCGCTAACCATGTTTGAATACAAAATGCCCGTGAGGAATATTACGATACAGATAATTCGTCACTGATTATCCGAAAATAGTTATTACCATAATCTCGTGTACTCAAAGATATTCCGGAAAACTTGTGCAAACTTTGTTACATCGCGTGTCTAATGGCATAAGTTCGTATACCCGATAATTTTTTTTTCACCTCATTCGTTCTGAAAACGGCCAAAACGTATAAATCAATTGAAATTGCGAGATCGAAAAATGTAAGTGCAAAAGCTCGTAAGTTGGGCGGATACGACCTTCTGCTTTTAACTGCGATTTCTTTTATCGAATTTTTCGAAACGACGTCGAATTCGATTTTTCTTTGCGATTCACGAGTTTTCACAGCTATTTAAAAAAAATCGTGACAAATAAAAAAAAAAAAATGGAGCTTATGACCTTCTGCTTTTAACTACAAATATTTTTTATCGATTTTTTTTAAATGGTCGTTCTTTCAATTTATCTTTGCGTTTTCCGAGTTTTCACAGCTATTTAAAAAAAATCGTGCAAAATAAGAAAATCAAAATGGCGCTTATGACCTTCTGCTTTTAACTACCAATATTTTTTATCGAATTTTTTTAAATGGTCGTTCTATCAATTTATCTTTGCGTTTTACGAGTTTTTACAGCTATTTAAAAAAAATCGTGCAAAATAACAAAATCAAAATGGCGCTTATGACCTTCTGTTTTTAACGACAAATATTTTTTATCTATTTTTTTTTTTTAAATGGTCGTTCGTTCAATTTATCTCTGCATTTTCCGAGTTTTTACAGCTACTTAAAAAAAATCGTGCAAAATAAAAAAATCAAAATGGCGCCTATGACCTTCTGCTTTTAACTACCAATATTTTCCATCGAATTTTTTTTTAAAAGGCTGTTCTTTTAATGTATCTTTGCGTTTTACGAGTTTTTACAACTATTTGGAAAAATCATGAAAAAAATGGCGCTTGCGACGTTTTGCCTTTACGTTGTTTTTCATTTTTCCTTAAAAATTGTAATGGGAAAAAAATTCGTAGAATATCAGGACAAGCTCAAGAGGAATTAGCTAATTATACTTCTAGGTTGTTGTTGTTGGATTAGATTGGGGTGACCGGGCGCTCAGTCCTTGCAGACCATTGTGCCCGGGCCCTTAAGGGCACCCTAGGGAGTAGGGAAGGACGTGAGGTCGGCCAGCTTAGCGAACTGAAGCAGCCTGCCCACGCCCATCTCCTCTATTTTCTCCTCGCCGGTGAAGTCGGCTCCCAGGGCCAGCCTCCGCGGGCCCAGGAGTCCGCCACACCGCGCGATCAGGTGTAGGGGAGTCTCTTGCTCCATCCCGCATCTCGTGCAAAGGGACCCTGCTCTGAGCCCCATGTGCACGAGGTGCTTGCCCGTGTACCAGTGACCGGTGATGAGTCCTATAATAGTCCTCAAGTCCGTCCTGTTCAACTTCGTGAGCGTGGACCCCAACTGGTGGCATGGCCCTCGGAAGAGGGCCCTCATGTGAGCCATGCCCGGTGTGTCGGTCCAGAGGTCGACGAAGCGACCCATACCAGCCCGTATCTTATGACCCATACCAGCCCGGATCTTATGACGCAAGCGTCCAAGGAGCTAAGTGCGGCACGGCTGTCGCTGCATATGTAGATGTGCTTGCCTTTGTAGTCCTTCGTCAGGATGGACCTGACGCAGGCCTTTATGGCAAACACCTCAGCTTGTAGGACTGTGGCCGTGGGCCCCAGGGCTAGCGAGGTGCTCACCCTGGGTCCCTCGCACCAAATGCCGGCCCCAGTCCCAGTGTTCGTTTTGGAGCCGTCTGTGTACCAGACGAGTCCTTGTGGCGAGAGAATCCTGTCCCGGTCTGCTTCCCAGGACTCCCTGTCAGGGTAAGCCACATTGAAGTTGCGGCCGAATAGATATCTGTTGGGACACCGGTCCCCTCCTTGGGCCAGGGTTGCCAGAGGCACCCCCACCTCCCGGAGTAACACCGTGTGTCCCACGCCCGTTCTTCTCCAGAGTCCTAGATACCATAGGCGTAGTGCCGCCCTCCAGGCCTCCTCTAGTATCGTGATATGCGGTGGCGGCAGGTTAAGCAGGGCTCCCATAGCAAGTCCGGGTGTGGTTCTGAGAGCCCCAGTTATGCCAAGCAGCGCCATCCTGTATATCCGATCGTATGTCCTCCGGAGTGTGACCTTGCCCATAGCAGGCCACCACACTAGGGAGGCGTATGATAGTTGGGGTAGCATGATGGCTGTGAATAGCCATCGAACCACCTTTGGTTGTAGTCCCCAGGTCTGGCCCACCATCCTTCTACAAGCCCAGTAAGTGGCCGTGGCCTTCTGTGCCTGCTTGTTGATGTGGGCCTTCCAAGTTAATTTGGTGTCCAGGGTGACTCCTAGGTAGCGCACCTCCGTGGATAGAGCCAGCCTCGATCCGAAGATCTCCACTGGTTCCAACGAGAGGTTGCGTTTCTTGGTGAAGAGCACCATTTCAGTTTTGCTGGGATTAATTCTCAGCGCCTGTGTGGTGCACCAGTTCTGTACGAGGACAAGAGCTCTCTGCATCTTGCCTCGCATGGTTGGTAGGTGGTCGCCCGCGACTTCTAGGTTAGACGAAACTTTGCAGTCAATTAAAATTGTTAAGTCTTTCTTAGGAGAGAAAATTGAAAGCAATCGAGCTTTATTGCTCTCTAGTAATATTTTACATTTTTTAAAGAAAACTGCAAAATTGGATGCATGGTTTTCTCTAAATTTATCTCTTGAGTTTTTTATAATATTATTAGACAATAGCGGGTTAGAAATTTAATGAAAGAACGACGTATCCGCCCAACTTACGACCTTTTGCACTTACGTTTTTCGATCTCGTAATTTCAATTGATCTATACGTTTTGGCCGTTTTCAGAGCGAATGGCGTGGAAGAAAAAATTATACGACCTTTTGCCACCGAAATCGCGTTTTTGGCGCTACGACCTTATGCCATTAGACACGCGATATTTCACCATTCTAGGAATTGTTAACGTAGTTTTCATACGAAAAAGAGTCGAATTTGTCACACAAAACACTGCGCGGTCGATAAATCAGATTCGGATAGTCGAAACAATCGAATGATGCTGTAATAATTCACTAATTTACATGATAATTAGACATTAGGGATTAGACACGCGACATTTAACAGCACACTTAATATTTTATAGCATGTATGTTCTGCAGGTGGTAAGATTCATTGAATCGTTAAAAATAAAAACCATGCGTATGTCATCACGATATAGATAAAATGTGTTTTTTGAACGGTATGCTCTTTGTTTGGAACCATTTTATTCCCTACATTTTATGCTACACGGAATGTTCGAACCATTTTCAACATGTCAGTTTCCACTCGATTCGTCAAGTATTGTCATGATATCCTGATTTTTCTTTCAGGAGTCCACCCAGACGGGTCTCTCAGAAACATAAGTAAGTTAAAGATACAGAGATTTTCGATACTGACAGATATTCACTTGTTGTTCGAATTTAGCTCAAGCGAGTCGAGCACCGCGGAATGACAACTTAATCACAGTCCTCTTTACTTAAATTTCAGATCACATGACAAGGTTCAAAATCGATCTGGAAAACTATGCGGACGCTATTAGACAGGTGTCCACCAGTAAGTTCAAAACAACGTCACCCAATGAGGATATTCAAGTCATATAGCTACTAAGTGCGTCAAATATTGACAAAGTACAATAGTGTCATGATGTACCTATTTTATTTTCAGGAAGCGATTCCCTGACCAACCGAGACGCTAGTAAGTGATAAGTGGATACACTTACTTGACCAATTTATACGTCTACCGAAAAGCTCGCATTATCTTTATCTGAAAGCAGAAGGTCGTGAGCGCCATTTCATTTTTTTTTTATATTTCATGTTTTTTTCAAATAGCTGTAAAAACTCGTAAAACACAAAGATGAAATGAAAGAACGACCTTTTCAAAAAATTCGATAAAAAATATTGGTAGTTAAAAGCAGAAGGTCGTATCCACCATTCTTTTTTCTTCAATTCTTCATGATTTTTCCAAATAGTTGTAAAAACTTGTAAAACGCAAAGATAAATTGAAAGAATGCCTTCTATATTGATACGGTGCGATCTTCATTGTGTTTCTTTGTGCGGTTCAATAAACACGTAAAAAAGTTTTTCGGTGTGAAAAATGGGAAAATCGAGGAAGAGATCAAGGAGCAGATCTCCGAGGGAACACCGTCATCAGAAGAAAAAGAGGAGTAGATCGTCCGGGGCACAAATCTTGCGACAAATTCAGAGCTTGCAGCAAAAATACGAGAAAAATCAGCGTCATTCTCGAGAACGCCGCTCTGGTCGCGATCAGTTAGACAGGTATGAACGCTATCCGAGAGATACGTCGTCTTCTGACTGATCAGCTCATTTGACCATTTTTGGTTATTAGAAGATTTCGATCGCTGCCCGCGAGGCACGACGAATCTTGAGCTCGGAAAAACAACATCGATTAAAGGTAAATTTTTTTCATTTTTTCCGGATAGGAATAACATGGAGTCGATTAGCTCAAGGAGATGTAGATCGCGTCTCCAGCATGCGCATATGAAAAAGAGGATAAACGCTCGTTTGTTACGTCAATCTTCGAAAAGCTGCGATTCCATGACAAGATCGGAGCAAGACCAAAATTCAAATAATGAACGATCAAGTTATGTGACAGCTAATCATTCGAGTGAATCGAGAAGCAGAGGTTCATCGACAAATTCCGAGCGCAGTGGACATTCTTCGATCGGGTGTGTGGAACAGAAGAATGTTGGTAAACAGTCGGAACCAATTGATGCGACATCAAAACTCGATAGTGAGACTCTTAAACTTTTGAGTGACGATTCGACTAAGAATAACCTGGCAGTTCCAAAACTTCACCAAGATTCAGTCGACAGATGGACAGAGATAGTGAAAATTGGATTGACTAACGACATGAAACATGTCATTATCAAAGAATATCCGGCTGCAGAAAAATTTCAAATGCGCAAACCACCGATCATTAATCCAGAAATGAAATCTACGATGACGGATATTGCAGTTAAGAAGGACAAATTTCAAATAGCTACCCAAGAACAATTGGGAGTTAGCATCACTGTAATGGGCACAGCTCTCACAATAATTTGCAACTGGGAAGATGGAGTGCAGAATAAATGTGAGCTAGGATTGGCGAGAAAGAAAAATTATCCGACTTTATGCCATTATAAACAGCAAAACGTCGTATAATGGCGCTTACGTCCTTATGTCATTGGACACGCGACACACGTTACCAATTTTATGTTCATCGCCTACGTTAAGTTATCGACGTGGTAGGGGGTCTCCTGCTGTGTATAAATACGACGGATCGGACAAATTCTAACCAGAAATCTATTTCTAACGAAGTAAGTGGCTACCTTCAACATGAACAAGATCGTCTGTCTTCTTGTCGCCTCATTGGTGTGCGTCGGTGTTGCCAGCTGCAGCGGTAAGTTACAGACAGACCAATAGCAAATGCTCGAACGTTCTATTTGCCGAAACAATGAAACCTCAGTTATACTTATTTCAATCGGGTACGCTAGAAAATACATACATATAAGTGAGAATAATGTTAAAAAAAAACTGATTGAGAGTCAAGTGGTTCGATAGCTTCCACGTCAGCATTGCAATTATTCACACACATCATCAACAGGTGAAAAAAACCTGTTCTGTAGATAAACGTAGAAATATTTTTGCATCAAGGAGTAAAATATTCTCGATACAACAAGGATACAATATTCAATCTGAGAATATTTGAATTATTGATTTCAATTCCAAGAGCCAAACTGGAACTCATGCACGTATATCGAAAGCAATCAATTTTTGAAGTGTTGTGTCACGAAATATCGCGTGTCGAATGACATAAGGACGTAAGCGCCATTATACGACGTTTTGCTATTTATAATGGCATAAAGTCGTAATTTTTTTTTTGTTCTCGCCAATCGCTCTGAAAACGTTCGAGGCGTATAGATCAATTGAAATTACGAGATCGAAAAATGTAAGCGCAAAAGGTCGTGAGTTGGGCGCTTACCACCTTCTGCTTTTAACTACCAATAATTTTTATCAAATGTTTTTAAATGGTCGTTCATTCAATTTATCTTTGCGTTTTACGAGTTTTTACAGCTATTTAAAAAAAAAATCATGAGAAATAAAAAAAATCAAAATGGCACTTACGAGCTTCGGCTTTAACTACCAATATTTGTTATCGAATTTTTTTAAATGGTCGTTCTTTCGATTTGTTTTTGCGTTTTACGAGTTTTTACAACTATTTGGAAAAATCATGCAAAATTGAAGAAAAAAAATGATGGATACGACGTTTTGCCTTTACGTTGTTTTTAATTTTTGCTTTAAACTTGTATTGACAGAACGACGTATCCGCCCAACCTACGACCTTTTGCACTTACATTTTTCGATCTCGTCATTTCAATTCATCTATACGTTTTGGCCGTTTATAGAGCGAATGGCGTGAAAAAAATTAATTATACGACCTTTTGCCACCAAAATCGCGTTTTTGGCGCTTACGACCTTATGCCATTAGACACGCGATATTTAACAGCACACTTAACATTTTGTAGCACGTTTGTTCTGCAGGTGGTAAGATTCATTGAATCGTTAAAAATAAAAACTATGCGTACATCATCACGATATAGATAAAATGTGTTCTTTAAACGTTATGCTCTTTGGTTGGAAACATTTTATTCTCTACATTTTATGCTACACGGAATGTTGAAACCATTTTCAACATGTCGGATTCCACTCGATTCGTCGAGTATTGTCATGATATCCTGATTTTTGGTTTCAGGAGACCACTCAACCGAGGCTAACAGAATCAGAAGTAAGTTAAAGATACAGAGATTTTCGATAATGACAGATAGTCACTTGTTGTTCGAATTTAGCTCAAGCTAGTCGAGCACCGCGGAATGACGACTTAATCACAGTCCTATTGACTTCAATTTCAGGTGGCGTGACAAATGTCAAAACCGAACCGTCAGAACTTGCGGAACGTGTTAGACGGATGTCCCTCAGTAAGTTCAAAACAATGTCACCCAATGAAGATACTTCAACAGCAAAACTGGAACTCATGGACGTATATCGAAAGCAATCAATTTTTCAAGTATTGTGTCTCGAAATATTTAACAGCATAATTATTTTGTTATGCCTACATTTTCGTATCACAGAAAGTAAGATTTAAAACCGTAAAATGGTACCGAAGTGGAAAATCGACCATTCATCGAACTCATGTATATCAATAGCAATCAACTTTTGAAGTGTTGTGTCACGAAATATCGCGTGTCTAATGACACAAGGACGTAGGCGCCATTATACGACGTTTTGCTGTTTATAATGGCATAAAGTCGTATAATTTTTTTTTCACGCCAATCGCTCTGAAAAGTTCGAAGCGTATAGATCAATTGAAATTACGAGATTGAAAAATGTAAGTGCAAAAGGTCGTAAGTTGGGCGGATACGACCTTCTGCTTTTAACTGCGATTTGTTTTATCGAATTTTTCGAAACGACGTCGATTTCGGTTTTTCTTTGCGTTTCACGAGTTTTTACAACTATTTAGAGAAATCATGAAAAATCATGAAAAAAATGGCGCTTACGACGTTTTGCCATTAAACACGCGATATTTAACAGCACACATAACATTTTGTAGCACGTATGTAAGATTCATTGAAAATTTGAAAATAAAAACTATGCGTACGTCATCACGATATAGATAAAATGTGTTTTTTGACCGTTATGCTCTTTGGTTGGAACCATTTTATTCTCTACATTTTATGCTACACGGAACGTTTAAACCATTTTCAACGTGTCGGGTTCCACTCGATTCGTTGAGTATTGTCATGATATCCTGATTTTTGTTTCAGGAGATCACCCAGGCGGGGCTCTCAGAAACAGAAGTAAGTTAAAGATACAGAGATTCTCGATAATGACAGATATTCACTTGTTGTTCGAATTTATAACGTTATGCTCTTTGTTTGGAACCATTTTATTCTCTACATTTTATGCTACACGGAATGTTCAAACCATTTTCAACACGTCAGGTTCCACTCGATTCGTCGAGTATTGTCATGATATCCTGATTTTTGTTTCAGGATACAACCCAGACGGGTCTCTCAGAAACCGAAGTAAGTTAAAGATACAGAGATTTTCGATAATGACAGATATGCACTTGTTGTTCGAATTTATAACGTTATGCTCTTTGTTTGGAACTATTTTATTCTCTACGTTTTATGCTACACGGAATGTTCAAACCATTTTCAACACGTCAGGTTCCACTCGATTCGTCGAGTATTGTCATGATATCCTGATTTTTGTTTCAGGAGTCAACCCAACCCAGGCTATCATCAAAAGTGAGTTAAAGATACAGAGATTTTCGATAATGACAGATATTCACTTGTTGTTCGAATTTATAACGTTATGCTATTTGTTTGGAACCATTTTATTCTCTACCTTTTATGCTACACGGAATGTTCAAACCATTTTCAACACGTCAGGTTCCACTCGATTCGTCAAGTATCGTCATGATATCCTGATTTTTGTTTCAGGAGGTGACCGAACCAAGGCTATCAAACTCGAAGGTGAGTTAAAAATACAGATGTTTTCGATAATGACAGATATTTACTTGTTCGAATTTAGCTCAAGCGAGTCGAGCACCGCGGAATGACGACTTAATCACAGTCCTCTTCACTTAAATTTCAGATGAAGTGAAATCTGTCCAAAGCGAACTGGCAGAGCTTGCGGGTGATGTTGGACGGATGTCCGCCCGTAAGTTGAAAACAATGTCACCCAATGAAGATATTCAAGTCATAGCTACTTAAGACATGCGTCAAATATTGACAAAGTACAATGTTGTCATGATGTACCTATTTTATTTTCAGGAAGCCATTACCCGACCCCCGGAGACGCTGGTAAGTGATGAGTGGATACACTTACTTGACCAATTTATACGTCTACCAAAACGCTCGAATTATCTTTGTCTCCGTATTCTGGAAAAGCATTCCGTTTGATATTCAGGACCTCTCTATTTTTATTTCAGATACTTTGACGGGAGCCGGAACCTCTCTCGCAATCGCTGTAAATAATATTCTAAGCGGCAAAAGGAGTGAGTTGAAGACTACTTTTACCCTTCAAAAATGTTTTTGTGATCTACTGTTCGCTTCGCATATCAGGGTGAAGTCGAGAAATTGTTTGAATTGACCGAGATTTTTTATTTTGATTCTTCATATTTCATTCCTTTTCTCACTTACTAGCTCACAATAGCGCGCTTCGCGCGCTTCTGAAACCAACTTTCAGATCGTTATTACAGCGCTTTTTTCTTAAATTAGATTGCTGACCTTTATTTTTAAATCTTTACCAACCAATTCTAATTTAATCGGTGTATCATAAGCTGTGTAGGTTTAATTGAAATGTATTTGATTGAATACGATAATCTGCTCACCGAACGGATCACCATAATAGTATATTTCGATACAAGTGCGAAAAACAACTTTTCTTACACCCGGTCGCAAAATGCCACATACCTCTTGAGCGGGCGGAAAACAGATCTTTTCGCCCTCGGGCGGAAACGTGAAAGAGACTTTTTCCTGCCCTAGGGCGCAAAATCCTGTTTTCCGCCCGCTCACTCGGTCTGAAAAGAGGCATTTCTTCAGACCAGGTGATGAGAAAAACATCGTGTGCATCATGGGCGCAAGACTATTATGACGAGTCTGCTTTTACAGCAACTCGCCTTCGGCTCGTGCCGCAAATTGCATACTCGTAAAATAGCCTTTTGCGCCCTTGATACACAAATAACTATTCGCACATGTATCGAACAAAATTTTTCATCACAAACGCACGTAAAGTCCGATTACACGTACGCTTGCGTGCGTAAAATCGAACTTTACGCACGGCGTGCGGAAAAATATTTTTGTGGAGTTACCTCAAAATATGTTACGTTATATATTAAGAACGATTGATTCAAATTAATTTAAGCGTTTACTTGTTATCGAAAAAAAATCAAATAAGATAGTGGATCGACTACGACTACTGAATACGATACTATGCGAATAATTAACAGAATTTTGGATAGATTATCATGCCTATCGTTTGCGCGTTTTTTGCGCAAACAGCACCCACAACAATTTATCAGTAATTATTATCTGTACCATTGAATAAAAAAATTCCAAAGCTGCGAATCTGGTACCAAAATCCAGTATTGCCCATGCGCCGAGAGCGATCCAATATCCGTCCTCTCCAGTTCCCAGGCAAAGAAAGCCGTGAAAATGATAGTGAATTTAGGTGACCAGCGAAAATGGTGCATAATTCTGATAACTTTAGTTCGTCCGGTTTCATTTAGGTTGAATCAGCAGAAAAGAAGTTACATTTCAAAATCATTCATTTTGGAATGTTACATTTTTCTGTTTAATCAACCCGGTAGAAACTTACACTTCTGTCTTGAAATACAACGAAAAATATTGTGTGTAAGTTTCATTCAGGATTAGGCAGACAGAAAGTTACATTCCGAAATTACTAATTCTGAAATGTTACTTGTTTGCTACTTAATCAACCTAAATGAAACCGAAGGAACTGAAGTCATCAAAATTACGCATCATTTTAGCTATCCACCTTGATTCGGTATCATCTTCACGGCATTCTCTTGCTTGGCAACTGGAACGGATGGAATTGAACCACTCCCGTCGCATCTGCACTAATGAATTTTGGTACCAGCTTTGTAGATTTTGGATTATTAATTTTTCCATGGTAGCGGTAATGATTACTGATCAACTATTGTGGGTGCTGTTTGCGCACACGACGCGCAAACGATTGGCATGATAATTATGTATCTGAAATTCTGTCAAGCGTTTTTATAGCAGGTATATTGTATTTAAAAACCGAATGCTGAAATACAGCTGCCCCATTTTATTCGCATTTATTCGCGAAAACGAGCAAACGCGCAAACGAAATCGCGTTATATTCTTCATATTCAAGACATGCGCAAACGATCTGACTACAGTTTTAGACGATTATCTTGACTTCAGATGATAACTTAATGATAAACCTCAGAACTGTAGGCGACAAATGCATTACTAAATACGTTGCAGTTCACCTCAACGCGACACATTTCTAGATCTCGCATCATTTTCCATTCAATCCCAACTTCTTTTTGCTGTATTTTTAGCTCTGAAATACTTCTATGACTTTCAGGTGATTCTTTGAACCGATCCTTACTTTCAAGTACTTATTTTTCTTTGCACTTCAAACTTTAACCTTTTATAAGTTCTAAAAAGTTCACGAGAATTCTGTTGCTGCAAAACAACCATTCCTCATTACTTTCGCCATCAGAAACGTAGGCAGGTTGTTCTATATTTTCTTTTCAAATATTTATTAATTTCAAGTCAGTTTCAAAATTCTGACCGATAATCTTCACATCTTGATTCTCAATCGTATGTCAAGAATAGCCGAGCAAAAATAATGTGCTGGCAACGTTCCGGAATGACAGCTACTATTTTTCTTCACCTTTACCATCGGAAAACCGCTGATTCCGATATCTGATATTCATATAGTCATTGATTTTTCTGTGATCCCTGTGCTGGTCCTTGTGGTGACTGATAGGAGCAAGGTCGAACGCGAATGGACGGTGGCGTTTGTCTGGAATAGGAGCTGCGCTTTTTCTAGAATTCCAACATCCAGTAAACGTAGCCTCCATACCTGTCTTTTCTGATTTTTTGTGAATGTTCAAGAAACCATTGAACTGACCTACCTGACCTAACTTGAGTCGCGCAAGGCAAAGATATGGCTGAAGAAACCTGTCAAGATTGTTCATTCTTGAATCTTTTAGGTACTTCAAAACGAAAATAAGTTTTGTTTTTTGATAGACTGGCTTAAAACATTTACTTTTTCTTTCAATGTCAACCTGATTATGAATGTTACCGAAGAATCGTACTGTGTATTCCTGAGCATCACCAACGTTCATTTGCAGCAGTCGCACGGCGAAGTTCATGGTACAGAATCACTATAGTATCTGGGGCTGTCCACGTCAATTCACCTAGCCTCCAGACCGCAACATTTTTTATTTGCTTCTTAATTTTGTCTGTAGTTGTCCTTGCTTTGAAACATTTTTCTGAATTTTCTTCAGATTTTTCGGACAAATTAACCCTTTCCGAGTTATGATTTTTTTTTCGACCGAAAAACGAACCATTTTTAAAATCCCGAAAAAATTCACAAAAACCGTATGATAAACGGAGAACAGTCTCCCGCTCGCGAGAATATGGGCTGAATTTTTCTTTACACTAAAACCACGACTTTCATCCACCCACAAATATATCAATACTATTTTTGAACTGGAAAGGTGAAAAAAAAATCAAATTCACCTGGTCGGATACAAGGAATCAATTCGATCAAATATTCGCTATGTCAAAACTAACAAGGGGAGGGCCAACTTAGTAGGTTGCCGATTCGGTTCTTCTTTGGTACACGTGAAGGTTGACGTCACAGGTATAACAGGTGCAAATAACAAGGTGCGACGCTCAGCCGTTTCCGAGAAATAAATTTATGGAAATTTCCCTGCCTTTATCTACCTTCCACGTTAACGGCGCAACAGCGAGCGGCGTGGCGCAGCGGCAGCGGCTTCGCTTCATAAGCGCGCGGTCGCTGGATCGAATCCCGCCGCGGATTCTTTTTTTTTTTTCCTCCTTCAAATCAATCAAAAAATCATATATAATTTAATATTAATTTGTGTCTTCACAAATACGTGTACTTTTATACGTATATAAGGCACCGTTCGTTCCTTTCATCACTTCCGTGCCAAATTGTGCGACGACAGGACATCGTTCATGAACGTGAACCAAGTCTGTTTTGCGGTAGATGTTCTACAAAAACCCTGCGAGTGCGAAAAT
The DNA here is from genome assembly GCA_018257835.1 of Euura lappo. Classification (NCBI taxonomy): domain Eukaryota; kingdom Metazoa; phylum Arthropoda; class Insecta; order Hymenoptera; family Tenthredinidae; genus Euura; species Euura lappo. The sequence continues at coordinate 145,904 of JAEUYN010000970.1, read as the reverse complement.
ACGGCATTCATCACGTGCGCAAGATGCCGCAAGAATTACTGTTTCCCGTGTTTCTACGACCTGTATCACCCTACTTCGTGCAGTCCTTCGTCCCTCGAAGATGAAGATATTGAATAAAAAAAAAAGTTTACCGAATACTTATATACAATACTGGGAATAAAAGTATTCATTTTTCAACCTCCTGTACAGTTTTTTCAGAATCCTTTTCCTGTTACAAAATAAGGTGTTCAAATTATTTCCAAAATAAACATTTGTGAAGACACAAATTAATATTAAATTATATATGATTTTTTGATTGATTTGAAGGAGGAAAAAAAAAAAAGAATCCGCGGCGGGATTCGATCCAGCGACCGCGCGCTTATGAAGCGAAGCCGCTGCCGCTGCGCCACGCCGCTCGCTGTTGCGCCGTTAACGTGGAAGGTAGATAAAGGCAGGGAAATTTCCATAAATTTATTTCTCGGAAACGGCTGAGCGTCGCACCTTGTTATTTGCACCTGTTATACCTGTGACGTCAACCTTCACGTGTACCAAAGAAGAACCGAATCGGCAACCTACTAAGTTGGCCCTCCTCATGTGATCAAAACTTACATAACTATCGCCGTACCCCGTTACTTATAGAAAATCTACCTTTGCATATATTCTGCCACAAACGAAGACGACACAAATTTTCCTCGATCAAGGTTATGTGAAGACTATTAAATTGTACCTCAAACATACCTTTCATCGAAATCAATTACTGTTCAAAATTGAACTTAACCTTCAAAGCTTCGCGAACATACGCTTTCATCGAAATCAATTCAGCTGTTCAAAATCTTGAACTTAATTCGTTCGCCTCTTCAAAGCTTCGCGATACAGGTTATCGCTTCGAATCGCGCCTGTCAAAAATAACAGCTTTAAACACCGTGAAGTCAGATCCGAGCAGCGTCACCGCCGTCCAATCGGCATCGCGGAAAGGAGCTGTCGGAAATGCGACTGACCAGCGATAAATAATCGTGACAACCAATTTTTTATTAGGGATTACCATTATATCATGCGTCAATTGGTGAATTTACACTCTGTCATGATACGCCCATTTTAGTTTCAGAAACCAAAGATGAAGTTTTTGCCACATTCTGGAGTAAGTGACACTCATTCAAAAAATACATCGAGGGTAGCTTGATTTTCATCCAGCTGTTGTTAGATCTGAGTACGAGTCGAAGACGACTTGATCATAACCTCTGTATTCCAATTTCAGAGGATGTCGACCGAGTAAAACGCAGAATGACAAACCATCTGGAACAATTTGGAGAGACAGCCGGACGTGAGTTGAAGACGATTGTGCCCACCTAGAATATCGCGCCTCAATTAACACTTGAAAATTGTCTAAAGTATTGAGGTATCTTTCAATTTCCAGATACCAGCAATACTCTGACCAAAATTACTGAATCATTCGGCAAAATCGAGACCGTAGTCGATGCGCTTTTGGATGGTGCTTTCCAGCTTTTCCCTAGTAAGTTGGCAACAATCGTACCATTAGAAATATAATTGTCATACTGAGATCTATCGTTTGCTACAAACCAAATTCCAATGAGGCTTTCATATATTGATTCATTTCCTTAGCCTCTAGTTAGGCAAACGTATTCGATACTCAACATTCGATCCCTGATTTCAATTGTACCACCAGTTTAGTACTGCTAAACTTCGATCCTGAATATTTAGACTTTTTATATTATTTCCAACATCAACTAAAATATGATGATTTCTTAAATGATACTTTTAATGTGTTCTGGTAATCGCCATTAAATCGTAATTTCACTTTCTCAGGTGGATCTGGATAATCACAAATCCCATGTCAGTCCAGCTGAACCGAAGCAGCGGAAGAGACTATTGGTGAGTGTCATCGACAGTATATCTGCACCTGATACGAAGATGCTGAACATATTTATTCACTAATTTTGGTGAATCCATTCGCAGGCCACTTCTTAGCAGCTATCGCGGAGCGGAATATTCGGAACCGCTTGTGCTAATCTAAAGAACTTTTTGTGGAAGAACGTAAATCATCTGCTGGACGAGAGACTACCACTTTCTTCCGGCACGTCTTCCAATTCATTACTGAATATGTATATGTATACCAGTGAGAATAATGTAAAGCTGCATAAGATTGTGAGCAATAAAAATCAATTTCGAAAATATTCATTCGCTGTATCGTATAAATTTTCCATTTCCCAACACAGATTCCGAATACAAATGAATAAAGACATTCAGATGCCTTTATAAAAACGATTACTTTTTCCTTGCGAAACACGTGACATGTGAAAAGGTTTTTTTATTTGCAACACCTGCGTGAAAAGTTTGATTCCGTTCGGACCGCTAAACCGATTTGGATGAAATTTGCGAGGCATACCTACTGTTCTTATTCCGAGGCTGTGCCAATAAAGTTTTCAAACTCAGATTCTCAAACGATGAAGATTGTCTCATAACTTGTATCGCGGGTTGTCTTCCTTAGCGTTAAAATGGACTATTTTCAGAGCTGTAGGAATATAGTATTCGAATCGAATTGAATCGTATATTTAGTTCAAGATTTCGATTAATTCGATTTTCCGAGTAACTCGAATTTTCGAATAGTTAGAGAGTTCAAATAATTTGAATTTTTGAATAATTCGAGATTTCAAATAACTCGAACATTCCGAACTATCCGCACTATTCGAACTATACGTAATTTTCGAACTCTTCGAATAATTTGAAGATTTGGATCCTTCTAAAATTTTACACTTTCAAAGATTGAAATAATCGAGGAACTAATTTGAGTTAGTCGAGGATGCGTATTATTCGGTCCGAATTCAGAACATTTTATTGTTGTTTGAATCGAGAATGCTTTCTACGCTCACTCACTGAGTTGAGTTTTTTTCCTATGGGCCGTTGCTACACATCTGATAAATTTCGTACGTGTAGTTTCGAACCAAGAAACATATCCGCGCTCCATCAACGATCTACAACGAACAATTGCAAAGATGAAAATCAGCTTTGGTCTCATAAGTTCCAATTTCGCTCAAATCCGAATGAATCTTACAAAAACCCTTGTATTTTCTCAACGCGCACACCAATCTTCAAGATCCTATGTCGATTGATGTAGGGTCGAGTTGATCCATTTTGAGGAGAATAATTTTCGGACAAATTACAATTACTTCAGTTGAAAATTGATGAAAAAAATATGTCCCCAATTGTTCATCAATTTTTAATTTTCTGAAAAACCTTCCTTCTCTTCAAGTCTTCGAACTTTTTGCATCTCAATTTTTCCGGTCAAACCCAAACTGCTCGAGAGCTCTATGGTTTTATTTTTTTAAACCCATCTTTCTCAGCAAGGATTTTAGAGGTGAGAAAATGTATTATGGGAAGAAAATCTGTTAACGAACATCAATCTCTGAATTGAATGATCGATCTTTCTACGCAGCTTGGATATGACAAGAGGTATTCATGTACCCTATCGAAAATGACTAACAATGAGATTCGAACTTTACGTGAACAAGAAATCTCCCTCATCTTTCTCGAAAATGGACTGGCTCCCACATTGATGAATAGAATCCCTCGAAAATTGATGTGCACGTCCAGGGAACAGTTGAGAAAGGAGCCAGTGTAAGATTCCTGCGAAATTCGACTTTGGGCCAAAAATGATTTATATCTCCTGCCTGGTTTGTAGTAGTCGTTGTTTGAGTGCGAAGTACGTTTCCTGGTTGGATCCTCTTTGGAATGAAGACATAGAACGCAGAGAATCGTAAGGTATTTAGTTGGGCGATGTCAGCAGTCCCAGTTAAGGACGAATAGCCTGAAAACTTCAGATCATTTGTAAAAAATATATACGATTGTCTGTAAAGAGTCGCAATTATCCGGAACATCCTCATTTCCTGGAAGCTTTGAATTATTCGTCAGTAGAATCGAATTATTCGAAATTTGGACATTCGAATCATTCAAAGTTTCGAATAATTCGATTCGATCTTCAAATTGAATTTTACTATTTGATCCGCAACGAATAATTTAAGAAATCGAAAATTTGCACACTCCTACTATTTTTCTGTTACGACTTGCTCGTTGGCTTCCTCTGGGCACTTATGGAGGTCATTCGCACGAACCACGAACGACGATGCAGAAATCGTTTTCAATTCGACCCTGAAAATCGAAAAATTACTAATTTCACAGGGTTTATTTTTACGTGCTGAAGAATCTGATTACGAATTAACGTCTCAGGCCTTGATAATGATACGAAACCGACCTTTATTTCCCGTGTTCGATGAAGAATCAAACCTTAATCACGAATGAATGCACTTTTAACCCTCGAATCTGTCAGTCGTACACGAGAGCCAACTTCTTTCGTTGACTTGGAAAATCAAGAAAGCCAATATATTTCAGCAATCAAAACCGTAAGACGAAGATCATGAACATAACACGATGCGAATTGAATCCTTATTCATCCGAACGTCTCCCTAAGAGAAAAATGACTATAGGGTCTAAGGTGAACTGTTTGTTTCAGAAACCCAAACATAGAAGCCATGATAATGATACCATCCTCCGGTTACGTTGCGGTTTTTTTTTTAAGATTTTATCCGTAGCTACGAATGCGACAAAGTTTACAAAAGTGCACCAGTAATCGAGCATCATTTTGCCCCACAGAGCAAGGCAAAATGATCCCTTGAGTTCAATGTAAAAAACTATGCACATCTACCTACGTTTAAAAGTTGAATATTTGGTACCGAATTGTTATTTCAATCAAATTCTATTCATTGCAAAGTTATATATTTTTACAGTTGGTTTTTAGTTAGTTTTATAGAAGTTGTTTTCGAACGCAAAATGATCACCATGATAGTGCATGATAGTGCTAATCATTTTGACCCAGGTATAGCGTGTCGCAATCTTCTGGTGATCTCGATATTTTGTTTATTGAGATACAATGTGAGTCTTGGCTTCCGGGTTGGAGCCGCGTTGATGAACGGTTTGTTGCCGAAGTTTCGTAAACATTGCAGTTTACTTCATCAGGGCGAGAGGTAACCTGATACTGGTTACCCCCAGACAGGGTGTCCATATTTATCCGGAGCTGGAGTCATCGGAGCGTGACGTTCCAGTTGGGTGAAGTTGACCAATCAGGTGTTTTTAATTGATTGGCCAATCAATTAAAAACCGGGAGGATGGCGTCCCAAATTGGGTGGGTCTGATATCCTTTATCCCTATTGATGTTGTTGGGATGTTTTCGAATTTCGAGTGCTTCTCTGTATTTCCGAGGGAAGTACTGTTTCGAGTTTGCCAGAGATGTGGTCTGGTCAAACAGGATTTCATGACCCGTTTCCATTTTGTGTTCCGCCAGAGCTGAGATGGTGTGGTGTTTTAGCTTGACGCATCTTTGGTGTTCTTTAAGGCGAGTGCTGATCTTCCTCCCGGTTTCTCCGATATAGACTTTTCCACAGGAACAAGGGATCCTGTATACGCCTGATGAACTGAGTGGAGGGCGATTGTCTTTTGGAGAGGTTAGGATTTGTCCGATTTTTCGAGGTGGTTTGAAAATCGGTTTGATGTTATTTTTCCTTAGGATTCTCCCTATGGAGTCAGTTACTCCTTGAACGTAGGGGAGGAAGGCACATTTTCTTGTATTTTCAGTTGTTGTGTCAGTCTCGGGGTTAGCGGGGTTTTGGAGTTTTCTGATGGTACGCTTGATTTGATGAAGAGGGTAGCCGTTGGACTGGAGAGTTTTGTGTAAGTGATTCAGTTCTTGGTTGAGGCTGCTCGGGTCTGAGACTACTAGAGCCCTGTGTGCGAGAGAGCTGATACAATGTGTTTACACAGATCGACGTATGGCAATCTCAGAACTCTTCATACTCATTTCTGACCAGGGCCGGCGATCCCCCTATGGTTTTGGTGAGATACTCCATACCTCAGAATTTTGGCTCACTTTCCATAAAAAGAAAATGTACAAGTGGACGTGGCAACCAATCGCCACGAGAATACATTATTCTATAACTTTGATCCATATCCTATTTGTTATCAGTTATGTATTCCAAATAATTCCGCGCAAAACACGGAAAGTGATTAAACCGCAGTTTACCACGATTTACAGCAGTTCCTATATGCACTTTCATGTGCATCTCACGACTCTCACGTGGCGTCGAAGTGACTTTCAATGCCTTTTCCTTAATAAATATTTTTTACGGCACAGGCAATAAAACGGCACTTTACGGCACGGAAAGAGACGTTTTCAAGATGTCATTAATACAGGGTGATAATTCAGAATTCGTGACGAATCTTTCAGGGTCATTCTTAGGGGTTCAGCGCGCCACTTTACGCATCGAAAACAGGCATACAAAATAACTACTCTGCCAGTTATATATTTTTTTACCCCCCCTCCCATACATATACCACTAGTACTCCACGCCTGGGAAAATCTTACTTCGCCGGCCCTGTTTCTGACAGCAGCCACCCCTGCGCGATCATCTCTTTCCGAAGCTCAAAGTTCTGTTCCGTTAACGTTCCCTGCTCAAAATTCCCGAGAGGACCAGTCAGGACCTTGTTCCAAATCACGACGTGGGGAATGGACCTATGTGGACCCATGTGGTCCTGACTCGGGAGTTCACTTTTCTGAAGTGAAAAAGGGCCCTTCTCAAAATTGTTTGTTCTATATGGTTAATGTTTATCCTATGTCCTTCACCTCCCTTTTAAATCAGTTATCTCAATAATCATTCATCCCAGATGCTCATTATTTGAGGTTGCATCGCCCAAGTGCTGACAGTTCTCAGCTGTCTTCAGAATGATACCATTCTGACAGAAGCTGTGACAGTTCTAGCTATCATCTCACTTCAGACTCAGATCTGACAGCTGGCAGTATTTTCACCATCGGTTAGGTCAGGTTAGGTCAGGTTAGATTCATTAGAAGTTAATTTTCTGCAGTTTCATCATCAGCGTCGCATTTTTTACTACTACTCCGCGCCTCACCATCACAGTTTATAAGAAATGTATTATATAGCTCATGAATGTTTTTTCGTCTCCTCAGCAGGTATACTTTCGGTGGACTCATTTTATCAACGCAAATTTATTATGTTCATCGTCGTAGTTTTAGGTTTGACAGAGAGTGGACCCAAATGCTGACAGTTCTCAGCGTTCTAGATCTGACAGCTCTGCGTTATTTATCTTTGCTGTATGGTTAATGTTTATCCTTTGAAGTAGCATCGTCCGATTACTGACCGTTCTCAGCTAACTTCAGAATAATACCATTCTGACAGAAGTTCTGACAGTTCTCGGCTCACTTCAGACTCAATTTTTACAGCTGGCAGTATTTTCGCCATCGGTCAGGTCAGGTTAGGTCAAATTAGATTTATTAGGGGTTAATTTTTTACAGTATCATCATCGGAGGCGCAATTTTTCCCGTCGCAGATTTCAATCGCAGTCCCTTTCACGCATCGCAGTTCATTCGTCGCGGTTTGCGAACCTTTAAGGAATGTTGTCAGCTGTAATCATCCGCCATCAAATGGTTGCAATGTCCCCGGACCAACTGTTACAACTGACCCCAGACGAGTTTTTTTACTTCAAGTCAAAATTTCATTTATTCTGTCGAATCTATCAACTCAAAATACTGTGAATACTGACACAGAATTGGCCAAGGAAACATATGAACAAAAGAAAAATTGAAGATTTATCATAGAAGTCTAATTATCTATGTTTAACTAAGATTGTAAGAACTTACTTTAGGCCCGAAAATAACAATGGGCCTCGCTACCCACTTCCGCTTTGCACGGAGGACCGCCACCTACTAATCTGCTAGTTCGGACTACTTGCACGGATTATCAGGCAGCGGTATATAAATGTCCTACCCTTAGTTTTAGAGATATTAACAATGTCACAACCGTACCCTGTTACAACCGTCCCCAGTCTACCCTACACTGTAAAGAATGATTGTGAATTTACTGCATATTCACTACACGAAAGTCTTGTAAAATTACGAATTTGGTATAGCAAAGTGAATCGCTGTGCACGTTCTTTGAATTTATGAACAAATTTTTAATATCACTACACATTAATAGCAAAAATACGAAATTGTGTACGGATTCGACAAAATTGTGTAGTAAATTCGTCGTATTTGTAAACTAATCCAATCTTATTTTACTAAAATGTGAGGTGATTTTATGACTTTGTGCATAAAACTTCCAATACATGTGTTGGAAGCTCACACAAACATTTTTTACAGTTTACATGTTCATGTATGGCGCTTCTCAGTGGCTCACTAATTTATTTTGCCTTTTCGAATCAATTTCGTGATTAGCACAGCAGGCCGTGGATGAGCCAGACAAAACTTTGAACTAACCTTAGGAATCTTAAGAATTTGGTGTTTGATTTTTCGCATACAATGCGCGACTGAAATTTTCGGCTGATGGACCATCATTTCTGTAGGTTGTGTCGAAGAAACGATGATGTGGTTAACCTATAACCTACCTCTCAATCATAAGGATCGCGGAGTCTATCAACATTTGTGACAGAAATAAAAACTGTTGATATCATAGCTCTAAATCCATAATCTTTGCTGTGACTCTTTATTTAAAAAAACTCGCGACGGCCGTAGAAAAATGCACTCGCGGGCACAAACTATAGCAAAATAGCACAACTGACACGAAATCGGCAGAATCAAGGCCGAAACAACTGATACGAAGTCAAAATATCTTAAATGAAGTCGGCAGAATCATATCTTACATGAAGTTGGCAGTCCATATCGCAAAACGATAAATTGCCATCTACTTTTTATATACGGATCGGTCTTAGGTTCGATGTTTCAGACTTGAAACTCGATTGATTCGAATATTAGAACCGATGAATAACTGAAATCGAACAACGAAGTCGAATGTGAACTGAAATTCAATTTTAAACGTTCGAAATTACAGCTGCGTTCGATTGTTTTGACTATCCGAATCTCCTTTATCGACCGCGCAACGTTTTGTATGACAAATTCGACTCTTTTTCGTATCAAAACTACGTTAAAAATTGATAGAATGGTGAAATATCGCGTGTCTAATGGCATAAGGTCGTAAGCGCCAAAAACGCGATTTTGGCGGCAAAAGGTCGTATAATTTTTTTTTTTTTTTCAAGCCATTCGCTCTGAAAACGGCCAAAACGTATAGATCAATTGAAATTACAGGATCGAAAAATGTAAGTGCAAAAGCTCATAAGTTTGGCGGATACGTCGTTCTTTCATTACAATTTTTAAGGAAAAATAAAAAACAACGTAAAGGCAAAACGTCTCAAGCGCAATTCTTTTTCATGATTTTGAATGATTTTTCCAAATAGCTGTAAAAACTCGTAAAACGCAAAGATAAATTAAGAGAACGACCATTTAAAAAAATTCGATAAAAAAAATTGGTAGTCAAAAGCAGAAGGTCGTGAGCGCCATTTTGATTTTCTTTTATTTCTCATGATTTTTTTTCAAATAGCTGTAAAAACTCGTAAAACGCAAAGATAAATTGAAAGAACGACCATTTAAAAAAAATCGATAAACAATATTGGTAGTTAAAAGCAGAAGGTCGTGAGCGCAATTTTTATTTTTTATTTTTCACGATTTTTTCGAATAGCTGTAAAAAGTCGTGAAACGCAAAGATAAATTGACAGAACGACCATTTAAAAAAAATTCTATAAAAAATGTTGGTACTTGAAAGCAGAAAGTCGTATCCACCATTTTTTATTCTTAAATTTTTCATGATTTTTCAAAATAGCTGTAAAAACTCGTAAAACGCAAAGACAAATCGAAATCGACGTCGTTTCGAGATATCCGATAAGAGAAATCGCAGTTGAAAGCAGAAGGTCGTATCCGCCAAACATACGACCTTTTGCTCTTACATTTTTCGATCTCGTAATTTCGTTTCGAACGTTTTCAGAGCGATTGGCGTGACAAAAAAAAATTATACGACTTTATGCCATTATAAACAGCAAAACGTCGTATAATGGCGCTTACGTCCTTATGTCATTAGACACGCGACATACGTTACCAATGTTTTGTTCATCGCCTACGTTAAGTTATCCACATGGTAGGGGGTCTCTCTGCTGTGTATGAATACGACGGATCGGACGAATTCTAACCAGAAACCTATTTCTAACGGAGTAAGTGGCTACCTTCAACATGAACAAGATCGTCTGTCTTCTTATCGCCTCATTGCTGTGCGTGGGTGTTGCCAGCGGTAAGTTACAGACCATGCTCGAACGTTCTATTTTCCAATACAATGAAACCTCGCTTATACTTATTTCAATCGGGTACGCTGGAAAATACATACATATAAGTGAGAATAACGTAAAAAATAAAAACTGATTGAGAGTAAAGTGGTTCGATAGCTTCCACGTCAGCATTGCAATTATTCACACACATCATCAACATGTGAAAAAAACCTGTTCTGTAGATAAACGTACAAATATTTTTGCATCAAGGAGTAAAATATTCTCGATACATCAAGGATACAATATTCAAACTGAGAATATTTGAATTATTGATTTCAATTTCAACAGCCAAACTGGAACTCATGGACGTATATCGAAAGCAATCAATTTTTCAAGTATTGTGTCTCGAAATATTTAATACTCCGGTTCTTACGGGTCCAGACGTATTACCGGAAGGGGGTGAGGGAAGGGGATGAGGTTGGTAGCGGAGGAGATGGGACTCGCGGTACGCGGTTTCGATCATGGTGGTATTGCGACGGGATGACGATTGGAGCAGCTAAGGGAGGCAAACCGCGTGGATCCCGGAGATCCCGAAGTGAAACTCCGAAGCGTGGTGACGCTTGCGACAGGGCGTGGGCCAAAATACGAGGATAGGTTTCGAGGGAGAAGGTTTCGAAGCGGGAGGTTTTGGGTTGGTAGTTCAAGACACTGGTATTTGGAGACTGATGGATGATTTTAATTAACTGCCTGTTTGGCGGTGTATAAGACTTTGAGGTCACCCAGCGACAAGGGAGCCTCTGAGAGAGTTTTGGGCGAGAGAAAGATAGGCTAGAGGACTCGCGACAAAGTCTCACTGCTATCTTACTGGCACCCAGTAGCAACTAACTTTCGAGCCCTGAACCCGGTCCGTATATACCCGAAATATGCCTACGTACCGTAGGGGAAGGGGCACAAGTCAGGGAGGATTCGTGGTTTTTGGGAAAACCTCTGCAGCTGTCCCTGACTTGGATGACGTGGCACGTAGGCGAACCTGGGTATACGGGTGTGTGGGGTAATTAGCCACGCTGGCTAGTCTAGGGTAACGGTACTCTGGGCAAAGGGATGTGTTTATTTATGCTTGATCCGCGTCAGCAGATCGAGGCTATATGATATTTTTTACCACACATGCATTAAAAACTCGTGTTTTTTGCCCTCCTTAAGGGCATGCTGGACTCAGCCTTTTCCGTATTTAAAAAAAAAAATGAAGCCTGATATGAACGGGGGGGTGTTTAATGGGTTCCTTAGACGATTTGTATCAAATTGGTAGATGCATGAACGTGTATCTCACCAAAATCGAGTAAAATAAGACTTTTTTGTGTTGCGAAGCGTGAGAGCGTCACTTGTTTTCACTGATATCACCGACTACGCATCACAAGGGCGAAAACGAATGCAACAGCACCCTCGTCAATATAATTCCACTCACATATATCGCAAAACTTGTTCATTTCACCCAACGATGAAGCCTCAGAATTGTTTCCAGAAAAAGACTGTAATTGTCCGTATGAAGCGGTGGCCGCGGCCATGTTAGATCGTTTCGCCAACCTTCGTCTCGCGGTTCTGCGTTTCACGAACCGGAATTCCTTGTTCAGCGCTATGACAGTTGAGCGGGAATTCAAACGGAAATAATTCGGAATAATAATAGTTATAACAATGCATTGTTATTATTACCATTATTATTGTTATTATTATTATTATTATTATTATTATTATTATCCTTATAATTACAATTTCCGAAATAATGATAATAAGAATAATAACAATAATAATAATTATTATTATTATTATTAATTCTTATTATGATAATAACAATTATTATAATGATTATTCTTATTATTATCATTGAAAAAAATTTACTCGAAAGTGGTGACATTTGTGAACGAAAATGAAAATGTGTGCGCCATTTTTTTATTTTTTTTTTATCTAATAATAATTATTATTATTATTATTATTATTATTATTACTATTATTATTATTATCATTATTTCGGAAATTGTAATTATAATGATAATAATAATAATAATAATAATAATAATAATATATAAATATAATAAAGCCGTTGGCCAAAGATCGCATGTGTACGCTGCAGCCAAAGTCTTCAATAACCTGCCTCGAGAACTCAAAAAACTCCCGGCACAATGTAAAAATAAGAGAAAATTAATACAAAAATGGCTTGTGCAACATGAAGATTTTATAATGTAACCTCTATATTTTATTTTATTCATTCACGTACTATGTTCGTCCTTTACTCTGTTTTATTTTCTAACTTAATCTTTATTATTATTCATTATATGTTCTGTATTTCACGTACGTGTATCTTGTAATTTTAAGTCTTTTTCAGGCCTGCGCACAGAAGCTTAGCTTCTCAGCAGGGATATAATGTTCTCTTTGTATCTGTAAATCTACACCTGAATAAATCTATCTATCTATCTATCTAATAACAATAATAATGATAATAATAACAATGCATTGTTATAACTATTATTATTCCGAATTATTTCCGTTTGAATTCCCGCTCAGCTGTCATAGCGCTGAACAAGGAACTTCGGTTCGTGAAACGCAGGACCGCGAGACGAAGGTTGGCGAAACGATCTAACATGGCCGCGGTCACCGCTTCATACGGACAATTACAGTCTTTTTCTGGAAACAATTCTGAGGCTTCATCGTTGGGTGAGATGAACAAGTTTTGCGATATATGTGAGTGGAATTATATTGACGAGGGTGCTATTGCATTCGTTTTCGCCCTTGTGATGCGTAGTCGGTGATATCAGTGAAAACAAGTGACGCTCTCACGCTTTGCAACACAAAAAAGTCTTATTTTACTCGATTTTGGTGAGATACACGTTCATGCAGCTACCAATTTGATACAAATCGTCTAAGGAACCCATTAAACACCCCCCCGTTCATATCAGGCTTCATTTTTTTTTAAATACGGAAAAGACTGAGTCTAGCATGCCCTTAACGAGATGGAAGTCACAGTTTTCTGACCGGGACAATAAACCGGGATAAAAACTTGTCAAGAGGGATAAAAACTTGTCAACAAGGATAAAAACTTTGGCAGCAGGGATAAAAACCTCTCGTAACCATGGTAACGATGAAATAAACTAAGAAAGTGCTGCCCCCAGTGGAGAACACCGTTCTCGTGGTTCTAACCTCACTTTCTCTCGTTTTTAATGCATATGCGGTAAAAAATAACATATGTGCCTTGGGAAGGAAGCCGGCGATTTTTGGCGAGCGCGGATTTTGCAGAACGAGTTGCAATTCGAGGGCGCCAATGGCGCCCGAGAGTGAAGACGAGTTCTGCAAAATGCGCGAGACAAAACGCCTGCATAATATACTATAACAGCATACTCATTTTGTTATGCCTACATTTCCGTATCACAGAAAGGAAAATTAAAAATCGTAAAATGGTACCGAAGTGGAAAATCGACCATTCATCGAACTCATGTATATCGAGAGCAATCAACTTTTGAAGTGTTGTGTCACGAAATATTCAACAGCACACTTAACATTTTGTAGCACGTGTGTTCTGCAGGTGGTAAGATTCATTGAATCGTTAAAAATAAAAACTATGCGTACGTCGTCACGTTATCGCTAAAATGTGTTTTTTGAACATTATGCTCTTTGATGGAACCATTTTATTCTCTACATTTTATGCTACACGGAAGGTTCAAACCATTTTCAACATGTCAGGTTCCACTCGATTCGTCAAGTATTGTCATGATATCCTGATTTTTGTTTCAGGAGGCCGCCCACCCGGTAGCCGTAACAAAATCAAAGGTAAGTTAAAGATACAGAGATTTTCGATAATGACAGATATTCACTCGTTGTTCGAATTTATAACGTTATGCTCTTTGTTTGGAACCATTTTATTCTCTACATTTTATGCTACACGGAATGTTCAAACCGTTTTCAACATGTCAGGTTCCACTCGATTCTTCAAGTATTGTCATGATATCCTGATTTTTGTTTCAGGAGACGACTTAGCCACGGGTCCCAGCATCAACAGTCCCCCATTAAAAAGTTGGTTGTCACGATTATTTATCGCATCCTATCGCTGCTTCTCGCATCAATCGCTGGTTCTCGCATTTCCGTCACCACTTTTCCGCGATGCCGATTGGACGGCGGTGACGCCGCTCGGATCTGACTTCGCACCGCTCGGAGCTGTTCGCCGGAAATTCTGCTCGGGGCGCGCGAAAAATATGACTGCCGGCAGTCGCTGTCACATATCAGTTAATTGACACGGTTAGAAGCAAAATACTTCTCGCGATGAAGGTTAAATTCGTGCTACTTGCTCCTATGGCTGGCGGTGTGATCTGAAAAAAGTCTGTCTGCTGAATTCGCACCGTTTCAAGTTGTTGTTTTTCACAGGCGCGATTCAAAGCGATAACCTGTATCGCAAAATTTTGAAGAGGCGAACAAAAGGTCAAAATTTTGAACGGCTGAATTGATTTCGATGAAAGGTATGTTTGAGGTACAATTTAATAGTCTTCACATAACCTTAATCGAGGAAAATTTGTGTTGTGTTCGTTTGTGGCAGAATTTATGCAAACGTAGATTTTCTGTAAGTAACGGGTACGGCGATAGTTATGTAAGTTATGTAAGTTATGTAAGTTTTGATCTGACAGCTGACAGTTATTAGCACACTTGGATATGGGGCTGTCCACGTCAATTCACTTAGCCTCCAGACCACAAAATTTTTATTTGCTTGATGATTTTGTCTGTTGTTGTCCTTACTCTAAAACATTGTTCTGAATTTTTTCAGATTTTTGGATCAGGGTTTAGATCCTAGGAATGATTAATCACTCACTGAAACAACCCATATCTGATTTTTGGCAAGGCGAATATTTTATCGAACACTTGTTTATCGAATTGATGCCTTGTATCCGACCAGTTGAATTGAATTTTTTTTTCATTCTTCCAGTTCAAAAATAGTATTGATACAATTATGGGTGGATAAAAGTCGTGGTTTGAGTGTATTCTTGACAAAAAAAGTTTTGATCGAGTGAAAAAAATATAAGAAAAATTCAGCCCACATTCTCGCGAGCGGGAGACTGTTCTAAGTTAATCATACGATTTTTGTGATTTTTTTCAGATTTTGAGAGATTTTGAGAAATGGTCCGTTTTTCGGTCGAAAAATAATCATAACTCATCAGAAAGGGTTTGTCCGAAAAATCTGAAAAAATTCAGAGAAATGATTTAAAGCAAGGACAACTGCAGACAGAATCACGAAGCAAATAAAAAATGTTGCGGTCTGGAGGCTAGGTGAATTGACGTGGACAGCCCCACATAGGTACCTACTATAATGATTCTGAACCATAAATTTCGCCGTGCGACTGCTGCAAATGATCGTTGGTGATGCTCAGGAATATACAGTACGATTTTTCGGAAACTTTTATCATCAGGTTGACATTAAAAGAAAAAGTGAATGTCTGTAGTGACTCTATCAAAAAACAAAACTTTTTCCCTTTTTAAAGTACCGCACTACTGAAAATGTTGATGTGATAAATCGTATAATGTTATGAGCGAAATCGTCATGTCATTCATCATAAGATTTACCTTGTGATTTCGGACGAATGTATAAAAAATCACATGATAAATCATACAGGCACGCATCAGCAGATATAATGTATGGAAAATCATATGGTAAATCATATAGTTCATCACGTAATTTATTTTATAATATATCTGATGAGTCATGCATACATGAATTATTATATGATTTTCCACATATTTGGTCAAATTCACAAGATAAATCATATGATAAATGACGAGATGATTCCGCTGATAACATTATATGATTTATCACATCCACATTTTCAGTAGGGCTAAAAGATTCAAAAATGAACATAAGAATCCTGACAGGTTTCTCGTTCTCCAGCCATATCTTTGCCGTGCGCGACTCAGGTGAGAGCAGGCAGGTCAGTTCAATGGTCCTTTGAAAATTCACAATAATTCAGAAAAGACAGGGATGGAGACTACGATTACGAGATGGTAAAATTCTAGAAATATCGCAGCTCCTATTCCTGATAAACGCCACCGTTCGTTCGCTTTCGACTATGCTCCTATCAGTCACCAAACGGACCAGTGCAGAAATCGCAAGAAAAAATTGAAGACTATGAATATCAAAATCGGAATCAGTGGTTTTCTGATGGCCAAAGTGAAGAAATAATATTAGCTCTGATTCCGAAACGTTGCCAACACATTATTTTCGCTCGACTTTTCTTAACGTACGATTGAAAATCGGGATGTGAAGATTATCGGTTAGAATTCGGAAACTGACTTGAAATTGATAAATAGTTAAAAATAAAATATAGAACAATCTGCCTGCGTTCCTGATAGCGAAAGTAATCAGGAATGGTAGTTTTACAGCAAAAAACAGAATTCTCGTGGAGTTTTTAAAACGTATAAAAAGGTCAAAGTTTTAAGTGCAGAGAAAAATAATTACTTACAAGTAAGGATCAGTTCAAAAATTACCTGAAAGTCATAGAATTAATTCAGAGCTATAAAGACAACATAAAAGAATTGGGATTGAATGGAAGATGATGCGAGATCCAGAGATGTGTCGCGTTGAGGTGAACAGCGAACGTATTTGGTAATGCATTAGTCTATGGGGCATTCCATGCCAAATCGACCTGGATTTGACCCTTGACCTCTCGGACTTAGTCCGCGATTTTTTATATGATTGTTCTCACTTTGAAAGGGACTCAGTATTTTTTTTTTATTTTTTTTTTTCGCCACGATACGTATTGTCTACAATTTTTGAAAATGGTCATATTGGTCGACATAATTTAAAAATCTGAAAAAATTCTGAAAAATCGTCTGTCAGATATCAACATCTTTGAGCCTAGAGCCGAAGTGGGGACATTTTTCCTTCTCGATGTTTTCAAGCTTTTCCTGTTTATTATTATTTTTTTTAATAGCAGCGGGAGTTATTTCACTATAAATGGTTGCTGAAACATTTTCCCATGCCACACTGATTGATATGGATTGTTCAAAAAAATTTCTGATTTTTTTCAATATTTTTTATTTTATTTTTATTATTATTATTATTTTTTTTTTTGAAAAATCTGAAAATTTTTTGAACAATCCAAATCAATCAGTGTGACATGGGAAAATGTTTCAGCAACCATTTATAGTGAAATAACTCCCGCTGCTATTAAAAAAAAAATAAACAGGAAAAGCTTGAAAACATCGAGAAGGAAAAATGTCCCCACTTCGGCTCTAGGCTCAAAAATGTTGATATCTTTGTCACGTCTGGTCCCACGGTCCATACGACGCCTACCCTCACACACCCTCACACACACACACACACACACGCGCTTAGACTTAGACTTAGACTTAGTTAACTAGATCTTAGAATATCTGCACCCCGCTATCTTACTCTTTTCGCATAAGCCTGACGGCGCATCACTCGATACTTCGCGTACCGTGGGATAGCTTGGTCAGTCTTATGCACTCCCCTCACCCTTCCCCCTGGCTTCTTCAGTCTTGACTGAATTAGCTGGACTCACTTCTGTAACTACTCTCTTCAGAATGAGATCTCTCTTAACTAGTAGATATCAAACTGTTGTACACTCTGCAATAATCACTTGCTACTCTGAATAAAACTGTTATATGTATATAATCGCTACTGTTCTACGCGGAAACTCTCACTTACTTTATTTATATCTTAGACCTTCGGTATACTTCTGTATCTTTATTCGGGGTGAAACCTTATAAATATACTTGACTGGCTTAGGCTTGTTACATTTGACAGACGATTTTTCAGAATTTTTTCAGATTTTTGAATTATGTCGATCAATATGACCATTTTCAAAAATTGTAGACAATACGTCTCGTGGCGAAAAAAAAAAATTATTCCCTTTCAAAGTGAGAACAATCATATTGCGGACAATCGCGGACCAAATCCGAGAGGTCAAGGGTCAAACCCAGGTCGATTTGGCATGGAATGCCCCCTGTAGTTCTGAGGTTTATCAATAGTTAGCATCTGAAGTGAAGATAATCGTCTAAAACTGTAACGTTAGATCGGTCGCGCCATGTAACCCCTTAAATCAGAAGTAGTTAGTAAAGATTTGAAAAAGGTCAGCAGAATGAAAAAAAAAGCGCTGTAATAACGATCTGAAAGTTGGTTGCAGAAGCGCGCGAAGCGCGCTATTGTGAGCTAGTAAGTTAAAGATACAGAGATTTTCGATGATGACAGATATTCACTTGTTGTTCGAATTTATAACGTTATGCTCTTTGTTTGGAACCATTTTATTCTATACACATTTTATGCTACACGGAATGTTCAAACCATTTTCAACATGTCAGGTTCCACTCGATTCGTCAAGTATTGTCATGATATCCTGATTTTTGTTTCAGAAGGCCGCCCACCCGGTAGCCGTAACAAAATCAAAGGTAAGTTAAAGATACAGAGATTTTTGATAATGACAGATATTCACTTGTTGTTCGAATTTATAACGTTATGCTCTTTGTTTGGAACCATTTTATTCTCTACATTTTATGCTACACGGAATGTTCAAACCATTTTCAACATGTCAGGTTCCACTCGATTCTTCAAGTATTGTCATGATATCCTGATTTTTGTTTCAGAAGTCGGCCCAGCCCCGGGTCCCAGCATCAACAGTAAGTTAAAGATACAGAGATTTTCGATGATGACAGATATTCACTTGTTGTTCGAATTTAGCGCAAGCGAGTCAAGCACCGCGAAATGACGACTTAATCACAGTCCTCTGTCCTTAAATTTCAGATGGCGTGCAATTTGTCAAAGACCGACTGAAAGTACTTGCGAACGATGCTAGACAGATGTCCGCCAGTAAGTTGGAAACAATGTCACCCAATGAAGATATTCAAGTCATAGACTAAGACATGCGTCAAATATTGACAAAGTACAACAGTGTCATGATGTACCTATTTTATTTTCAGATAGCGATTCCCTGAAACCCGGAGACGCTGGTAAGTGATGAGTGGATACACTTACTTGACCAATTTATACGTCTACCAAAACGCTCGAATTATCTTCGTCTCCGTATTCTGGAAAATCATTCCGTTTGATATTCAGGATCTCTATATTTCTACTTCAGGTGCTTTGACGAGAGCCGGAGACGATCTCTCAAACGTTTTAACTCATATCCAAAGGGGTAACGTGCGTGAGTTGAAGACGACTTTTACCCTTTAAAAATGTTTTTGTGATCTACTGTTCGCTTCACATATCAGGGTGAAGTCCAGAAATTGTTTTAATTGACCGAGATTTTCTATTTTGATTCTGCATATTCCATTATTTTTTTCCCTTATTGCCATTATATCATGCGTCAATTGGTGAATTTCCACTCTGTCATGATACGCCTATTTTAGTTCCAGGAGACAAAGCAGAAATTGCTGCCAGTTTCCGGAGTAAGTGACACTCATTCGAAAAATACATCAAGCCTAGCTTGATTTTCATTCAGCTGTTGTTAGAACTGAGTGAGAGTCGAAGACGACTTGTTCATAACCTCTGTATTCCAATTTCAGGTTCTGTCACGCTGGTAGAAGTTAGAATGATAGCCCATTCGGCAAAAACTAAAGCGGAAGCCGGAAGTGAGTTGAAGACGATTGTGCCCATCTAGAATATCGCGCATCAATTAGCACTTGAAAATTGTCTAAATTATTGAGGTATCTTTTAATTTCCAGGTACCCGCGATCAGATCAAAGATGCTGTGAGCGCAATTATTGGTTCATTCGATGAAATAAAGATCCAATCCGATGCGCTTTTGGATACTGCTTTCGCGGTTGCGCCTAGTAAGTTGGAAACAATCGTACCATTAAAAATATAATTGTCATACTGATTGTGAAATCTATCGTTTGCTACAAACCAAATTCCAATGAGGCTTTGATAAATTGATCTATTTCCTTAGCCTCCAGTTAGGCAAACGTATTTGGGGGATTCCAGGTCAAATCGACCGGCTGATTTCCCTGACCCCTTTCGATCTGTTTGCCCTTTTACACAATGAAAGTACACGTTGAAAGGATCGACTGTGAATTTTGTCAGATTTTTCTGACCAAGTATTTTTTCACTACAGCTGGTCAAATAATCAGCTTTTAGCGTTTTTTTGATTTTTCAAGCCAACATAGCTTGAAATCCAGATGAGCAATGAAAAAAGTTCTCATACAAAAGTTTCGCGTCTTTCTTTGAAATTTCTGAAAATAATTTTTCGCAATTTTTTGTGCCTCGCGAAACTGTAGTTTTGGTTAAAAATCTTCGAAAATCTTCAGTAACAAAAAAGTGCCCTGATCGAATTGGCTGAAATTTTTACACAGCATGTCTTTTTCAATGCCAAAGGTTGTCTGGAAATTTCAAAGTGGGCTAAGCAGTGGTTCAAAAGATACATCAACAAATATTCGCAAGGTGGCGATAATTCGGCGATTATGAGGTCGCCAAAAAGTTTTTTCGGCCGCAGTTCAAAAATTCAAGGGCGATCACCAGTAGGTAGACAAGAATAATGAATTTTAATGTTGAATTTTCGAATCGTGGCCAAAAAACTTTTTTTGCGACCTTATAATCGCCGAATTCTTGCCACTGTGCGAATATTTGTTGATGTATCTTTTGAATCACTGCTCGGCCCACTTTGAAATTTTCAGACAACCTTTGGCATTGTGAAAGACGGGCTGTGCATAAATTTCAGCCAATTCGATCAGGGCACTTTTGAGTTATGAATGATTTCCACTCATTTTGTATTAAAACTACACTTGAACGGGGTATTAAAAATCTAATGAAAATACTCTCGAAAAGTTCACAAAAAGCCTCAAAATTTTGGTATTGGAACTTTTTTCATACATTGTTGACGTTTTGAGCTATGTAGGCGTGAAAAATAAAAAAAAATGAAAATAAATTTATTCGATTATTTTTCGTGATAGAATGATGAGTCAAAAAAATCTGAAAAAAATCACAGTTCATCCTTTCAACATGTAGTTCGACTGTGCAAAAGGACAAGAAGATCGAAAGGGGTCAGGGAAAAAATCCCGTTTTTTCGGTCGATTTGACGTGGAATCCCCCATTTACTTAACATTCGATCTCTGATTTCAATTGTACCATCAGTTTAGTACTGCTAAACTACGATCCTGAATATTTTGACTCGTGAAACGCAAAAATAAATTGAAAGAACGACCATTTAAAACAATTCGATAAAAAATATTGGTAGTTAAAAGCAGAAGGTCGTAAGCGCCATTTTGGTTTTTTCAATTTTCCAGGGTTTCTCCAAATAGCTGTAAAAACTCGTAAAACGCAAAGAAAAATCGAAATCGACGCCGTTTCGAAAAATTCGATAAATCAAATCGCAGTTAAAAGCAGAAGGTCGTATCCGCCCAACTTACGACCTTTTGCACTTACATTTTTCGATCTCGTAATTTCAATTCATACGTTTCGAACGTTTTCAGAGCGATTGGCGTGAAAAAAAAAATTATACGACTTTATGCCATTATAAACAGCAAAACGTCGTATAATGGCGCTTACGTCTTTATGTCATTAGACACGCGACATACGTTACCAGGGTTTTGTTCATCGCCTACGTTAAGTTATCCACGTGGTAGGGGGTCTCCTGCTGTGTATAAATACGACGGATCGGAAGAATTCTAACCAGAATAGTACATTGTGTATCAAGGGCGCGAAACACTATTTTTCGAGTGTGAAATTTGCAGTACGAGCCGAAGGCGAGTGTACTGCAATCACACTCGCCAAAATAGCCTTGCGCCCGTGTTGCACACGATTTTTTTCTCAACACCTGGTCTGCAAAAATGCCTCTTTTCAGACCGAGTGAGCGGGCGCAAAACGGAACTTTGCGCCCGAGGGCAGAAAAAGAGTCGTTTGCGCTCGCTATAGGCGGGCGCAAAGCACTTTTCCGCCCGAGGGCCGAAAAGATCTGTTTTGCGCCGGCTCAAGAGGTATGAAAAGTGGCATTTTGCGACCGGGTGTGAGAAATAGTACATTGTGTATCAAGGGCGCAAAACACTATTTTTCGAGTGTGAAATTTGCAGTACGAGCCGAAGGCGAGTGTACTGCAATCACACTCGCCAAAATAGCCTTGCGCCCGTGTTGCACACGATTTTTTTTCCTCAACACCTGGTCTGCAAAACTGCCTCTTTTCAGACCGAGTGAGCGGGCGCAAAACGGAACTTTGCGCCCGAGGGCAGAAAAAGAGTCGTTTGCGCTCGCTATAGGCGGGCGCAAAGCACTTTTCCGCCCGAGGGCCGGAAAGATCTGTTTTGCGCCGGCTCAAGAGAGTGGCATTTTGCGACCGGGTGTGAGAAAACCTATTTCTAACGAAGTAAGTGGCTACCGTCAACATCAGGAAGTGAGAGGGAAGGAGATCGATCCTCATGCTAGAAAACCTGCGATGATATTTACGGCTCTTTAGTAGTACACTATTCTACCACTCGTAGTATTGGTGACGCACGCCTGGTCCCACGGACTTACCGGGTCCTCGACCCGTCACGTGATCTTGGCATACGACCAATCAAAACGTAAACAAACCCCCACCATGGCACCAACTGACCCGGCGTGCATCACCAGCACTGCGAGTGGCAGAATACCGTACTACTAAAGAGCCGTAAATGTCAACGCAGGTTTTGGCGAGCGACCAGCATGGGGATCGGTCTCCTTCCCTCTTACTTCCTGTTCAACATGAACAAGATCTTCTGTCTTTGTGTCGCCTCATTGGTGTGCGTGGGTGTTGCCAGCGGTAAGTTACAGACCAATAGCACATGCTCGAACGTTCTATTTTCCAATGCAATGAAACCTCACTTATACTTATTTCAATCGGGTACGCTAGAAAATACATACATATATAAGTGAGAATAACGTAAGAAAAAAACTAATTGAGAGTCAAGTAGTTCGATAGCTTCCGCGTCAGCATTGCAATTATTCACACACATCATCAACAGGTGAAAAAAACCTGTTCTGTAGATAAAAGTAGAAATATTTTTGCATCAAGGAGTAAAAATATTCTCGATACAACAAGGATACAATATTCAAACTGAGAATATTTGAATTATTGATTTCAATTCCAACAGCCAAACTGGAACTCATGGACTTATATCGAAAGCCATCAATTTTTGAAGTGTTGTGTCACGAAATATCGCGTGTCTGATGACATAAGGACGTAAGCGCCATTATACGACGTTTTGCTGTTTATAATGGCATAAAGTCGTATAATTTTTTTTTTTCACGCCAATCGCTCTGAAAACGTTCGAAACGTATAGATCAATTGAAATTACGAGATCGAAAAATGTAAGTGCAAAAGGTCGTAAGTTGGGCGGATACGACCTTCTGCTTTTAACTACCAATATTTTTTATCGAATTCTTTTTAATGGTCGTTCTTTCAATTTATCTTTGCGTTTTACGAGTTTTTACAACTATTTGGAAAAATTATTTAAAATCATGAAAAAAAATGGCGCTTACGACGTTTTGCCCTTACATTGTTTTCTATTTTTCTTTAAAAATTGTAATGAAAGAACGACGTATCCGCCAAACTTATGACCTCTTGCACTTACATTTTTCGATCTTGTAATTTCAATTGATCTATACGTTTTGGCGGTTTTCAGAGCGAATGGCGTGAAAAAAAAATTACACGACCTTTTCCCACCAAAATCGCGTTTTTGGCGCTTACGACCTAATGCCATTAGACACGCGATATTTAACAGCACACTTAACATTTTGTAGCACCAGGGTATTTTCTGCAGGTGGTAAGATTCATTGAATCGTTAAAAATAAAAACTATGCCTACGTCGCGACGCGTCGTCACGATA
Source organism: Euura lappo (assembly GCA_018257835.1). Classification (NCBI taxonomy): domain Eukaryota; kingdom Metazoa; phylum Arthropoda; class Insecta; order Hymenoptera; family Tenthredinidae; genus Euura; species Euura lappo. Next base: position 121,937 of record JAEUYN010000970.1, on the reverse strand, counting down.
TAGATACAATGTGTTTTTTGAACGTTATACTCTTTGTTTGGAACCATTTTATTCTCTACATTTTATAGTACACGGAATGTTCAAACCATTTTCAACATGTCAGGTTCCACTCGATTCGTCAAGTATTGTCATGATATCCTGATTTTTGTTTCAGGAGTCAGCCGCCCAACCGAGGCTACCAAAATCAAAGGTGAGTTGAAGATACAGAGATTTTCAAGCGAGTCGAGCACCGCGGAATGACGACTTAATCACAGTCCTCTTTACTTAAATTTCAGATGGCGTGCAATTTGTCAAAGACCGACTGAAAGAACGTGCGGATGATGTTAAACAGATGTTGGCCAGTAAGTTGAAAACAATGTCACCCAATGAAGATATTCAAGTCATAGCTACTTAAGACATGCGTCAAATATTGACAAAGTCCAATGTTGTCATGATGTACCTATTTTATGTGTGTGTAGGTTATTGGAAATGAAGGTCTTGAAACAGTTTGTTTTTTTCAAAAAAACGTGACGTTTCGGCCCTGGGGAGGGCCCTCCTCAGACGAAAACATTTATTTGTCTAATGGAACAAAAAAAAAATAACAAAAAATCATAAACCATAATATAATTACATAACTAAAAAATATTTTGTGCAATTGCACGAGGTTACATAACCTCTAAATTTAAATTTTATTTTTTTTTGGAAGCGAAACCGAAATATTTACCTTAATTTAGAAAAAGAACAGGCATAGTAAGAAAGGATGCTCAGGAAGCCACACGGCAATCCTCAGTTCCCAATCCTCCATCGATCAAGAGTATTTTAGGAACGATTTTATATGGAAGACAGAATGGGACGTCCACCAGGTTCAACCATCCGGAGGAAAGAGGTAGAAAAATGACTTGAAGGAATTGACCATAGACAAAATCAAGATATGAGAGTTGAATAGAATGTGATCGATGGTAAAGTAGGAAAAGAGGACTCCCTAGGTACAAACTAGACTAATTAGTCTTAGAAATAGCCGCAGTGTATATGTCACTGAGATGTTCGACGTCTTGGCGCAAATTACAAGAATTTGAATGGCCGACAATGCTGCACATTTCTAAAAGTAACCGTTTATAGTGAGACGATTCATGAGCTACGATGCTAGAGTTTTCGTAGTCAAAACGGTGGTCTAAATCTACACAATGTTTAGTTAATGCGGTGTAATTCTCACTTTTTTCAAAGATGTTATTTTTATGTTCTTTAATCCTAGTGTGCAGTTGTCTTCTAGTTTGACCGATATAGATCGAATTGCAGTCTTTACAAGGAATTTTATAAACTATGTTCGAATGCTTATCAACCGGTAAATCGTCTTTGCCAGAATCAAACACAGAGCTTAGATCACGGTTGATCACAAGTAAATTGTAGTCTAGGGTGGTAACTATTGAAGACATGTAAAGTATGAATAATCGAATCTCTAGGAACAGCGGTTAAAATGTCATCGACATAGCGGTAGAAGAACGGAAGGTCAAATTCAAGTTGACTGATGCACGACTGTTCAAGATCATCCATAACCAAGTCTGACAAAATAGGCGACAGCGGGGAGCCCATAGGGAGACCAAATTGTTGTGCGTAGGTGACATCGTTAAATTTAAATCTAGCAGCTTTAAAGCAGATGTTTAGGGCTTTGATAAGCTCATCAAGCGGTATTGGAATTTTGTCTTTTAACTGGACCCAACGTTTCTTTATGACATCAATAGCTAAGTTTTGCGTGACATTCGTGAACAAGGACACTACATCAAGCGAAATTAGAATGTAGTTCGGTGGCAGAACTATATCTCGGATAGAATCAACAAGACAAAAACTATCTTTAACACGAGACAATGGTGGAGTGATGTTAGTACTAATCCACAGATTCAGAAGTTTTGCAAGATGGTACGTGGGGCTAGTGATAAATGAAACAATAATTCTGACCGGAGCATTGTCCTTATGAATTTTGGGTAACCCGTAAGCTCTCGGAGGAACACAATCGCTACGACCGATGGAGATTTTAGTTTTTTTATCTATTAGTTTTTCGTTCACCCAGCTAGAAGTCAATTGATTAACATCTTGTTGTAAAGTACTAGTGAGGTCATATCTGACAGTCTTATATGTTTTCACATCAGAAAGTTGTTCAGACATTTTTAGGTTATACATAGGTCTAGGAATGACAACGGTAGAATTTCCTTTGTCAGCCTTTACAAACATCAGATCTGGATGTGCATGACGGAAAGCTTTAGTTTCAGTGATTTTTTGGCTCAAGACCTTAGTGTTGTTGTTAATCGGAGGTTTATTTTTGAAGCTTTTGATTTCATTGGTAAATTCCAACCTAGCTTGGTTCCTATCCTCAGAGGGGATGGAGAAGATGTTAGATTCAAAGTGTGAAATAAGCTTGTTTGTAGGAATTTTTTGATTGTCATAAGGTAGACCAAATTTTGGGCCTAGTTGTACCACTTCTGCGACATTGTTAGGAATAGTTACATCACCAAGATTGACCAACCAGATTTGTCTTGTTGATTCTATCCGAGATATAGTTCTGCCACCGAACTACATTCTAATCTCGCTTGATGTAGTGTCCTTGTTCACGAATGTCCCGCAAAACTTAGCTATTGATGTCATAAAGAAACGTTGGGTCCAGTTAAAAGACAAAATTCCAATACCGCTTGATGAGCTTATCAAAGCCCTAAACATCTGCTTTAAAGCTGCTAGATTTAAATTTAACGATGTCACCTACGCACAACAATTTGGTCTCCCTATGGGCTCCCCGCTGTCGCCTATTTTGTCAGACTTGGTTATGGATGATCTTGAACAGTCGTGCATCAGTCAACTTGAATTTGACCTTCCGTTCTTCTACCGCTATGTCGATGACATTTTAACCGCTGTTCCTAGAGATTCGATTATTCATACTTTACATGTCTTCAATAGTTACCACCCTAGACTACAATTTACTTGTGAGACCGAACGCAACGGTGACATATGTTTTCTTGATGTCAAGATCTTTAATGACAACTCCTCTCTTAGAACTGATTGGTACCATAAAGACACTTGGTCGCAGCGCTATTTGAACTTTCAGTCTCACCATCCCAAGTCTTATAAAATCGGCACCATTTTGAACTTAGTAGACCGCGGTATTAGGTTATCTAGCCCTGAATTTCACGAAAAAAACTTGAATCTTATTTTTGATGTGCTCCGCTCGAATGATTATCCACCGTCACTCCTAAAAAAACATATCAGAATCAAACATAGTGCTATTGTCAATCGAATGGATCCTAACAACAATAACGACTCTGCTAACGACGCTAACGACGGTCCAAGGAAGAAATTTGTTTCAATTCCCTATGTTGCCGGGTTGTTTGAGTCCTTAAATAGAATTTTTGACAAATACAACATGAAATTTGTTGCCCAAAACAACCGTGATCTAAGCTCTGTGTTTGATTCTGGCAAAGACGATTTACCGGTTGATAAGCATTCGAACATAGTTTATAAAATTCCTTGTAAAGACTGCAATTCGATCTATATCGGTCAAACTAGAAGACAACTGCACACTAGGATTAAAGAACATAAAAATAACATCTTTGAAAAAAGTGAGAATTACACCGCATTAACTAAACATTGTGTAGATTTAGACCACCGTTTTGACTACGAAAACTCTAGCATCGTAGCTCATGAATCGTCTCACTATAAACGGTTACTTTTAGAAATGTGCAGCATTGTCGGCCATTCAAATTCTTGTAATTTGCGCCAAGACGTCGAACATCTCAGTGACATATACACTGCGGCTATTTCTAAGACTAATTAGTCTAGTTTGTACCTAGGGAGTCCTCTTTTCCTACTTTACCATCGATCACATTCTATTCAACTCTCATATCTTGATTTTGTCTATGGTCAATTCCTTCAAGTCATTTTTCTACCTCTTTCCTCCGGATGGTTGAACCTGGTGGACGCCCCATTCTGTCTTCCATATAAAATCGTTCCTAAAATACTCTTGATTGATGGAGGATTGGGAACTGAGGATTGCCGTGTGGCTTCCTGAGCATCCTTTCTTACTATGCCTGTTCTTTTTCTAAATTAAGGTAAATATTTCGGTTTCGCTTCCAAAAAAAATAAAATTTAAATTTAGAGGTTATGTAACCTCGTGCAATTGCACAAAATATTTTTTAGTTATGTAATTATATTATGGTTTATGATTTTTTGTTATTTTTTTTTGTTCCATTAGACAAATAAATGTTTTCGTCTGAGGAGGGCCCTCCCCAGGGCCGAAACGTCACGTTTTTTGAAAAAAACAAACTGTTTCAAGACCTTCATTTCCAATAACCTACACACACATATCTTTGAGGTCAAGAACACACACTTACGTACGTATTTTATTTTCAGGAAGCCCTTACCCGACCCCCGAAGACGCTGGTAAGTGATGAGTGGATACACTTACTTGACCAATTTATACGTCTACACGGAAAAAATGTCGGGTCGGTTCCTCGCCCGACGAGTACGGCCGCGCGCCCAAAAACACCGAGAGTGGGGCGACCACAGCTCGAGGCGGCTGCCTTCCCAGTTTGGGAGCGCTGCCGAGGTTCATAAAGTTAGCTCCCGAAGTCAATATACCTGAAACTACGTTAGATCGTTTGCGCGTGGCTTGAATATGAAGAATATCACTCGCTTTCGTTTGCGCGTTTGCAATTTCTTGAGAAAAATACAATTAAAGTGGGGGAGCTGAATTTCAGCATCCGGTATTTGAATACGATATTATGCAAATATTTGACGGAATTTCGGAAATATTATCCTGCCAATCGTTTGCGCGTCGTTCGCGCAAACAGCTCCCGCATTAATTTATCAGTAATTATCATCTATACCATTGAAAAAATATATATTTTCCAAATCTACAAAGCTGGTACGAAGTTCATTGGTGCGCATGCGCTGGGAGCGGTTCAATTCCCTCCGTTCCAGTTGTCCAGCAAAAGAAACTCGTAAAAATGATAGTGAATTGTGGTGAGCAGCAAAAATTATGCATTCTGATGAATTTCGTTCGTTCGATTGGTTTGCGCGTCGCTCGAAACTGAAGAATATGAAAACAATTCGTTTGCACCTTCACGCGTTGAGGCGAAAAATCGAAACTAAAACCGGATGCTGAATTTCAGCACCCGCGCTATTCAAATATCGATCGCGCGGACCCAATTTCAGAAATTTGGGGAATCTTCTTGCGATAATCGTTTGCGCGTCTTTCGCGCAAACAGCTCCCGCAATATTCTTTGAGGAAATTATGTGAAGCCGGTGTTATAAAGAGGAGCGATAACAATATCATACAGCGGGAGTTGAAAATTCAGCAGCCGCGCTTTCCACCTTTATATTCTGTGAATGATTTTGAAAATTTCAAATATATTATCATGCCAATCGTTTGCGCTTCGTTCGCGCAAACAGCTCCCGCAAAAGTGTTTCGGTAAATATCAACTTTACTACTGAATATAATAATTTTATCAAATCAACAGTAATACAGTATCTGGGACCACAATTTTCTTACTACGCGTGCGCCGGGCTCTGTTCGATTCCGTGTGGTCGGCCGTACATCTACGTAGGAACGTAGGAACAACGATATCACCACGATGTAAGAAAGACAGGTGGGTCGACTAGCCCCAAATCCTGTGATTTTTAAGTGAAATTTCCGATCGCTACATCCAGAGTGCGCTGGTGCGCGGGGCGACCAATCAGGTCTCGACGATTGTCACCTAACCTAAACCCTAACCTTACCTGTCAACGAACATCGTGGTTTAAACTTTAAGAGGAAATGACAGCTGATTTACACTTGGAATTTTCAAAACCTATTTGAGCAGCCAAAACACATTCGATTGATGTGAATTTGATACCAGTGACGTAGAAAAACGTAACGAAGGGCCTAAGAGTCTTGGATTTGCGAAAATCGAAAGACATAATCAGAATTTCGTGTAACAATATTGTTCTATAACCCAAGGAAGTGCTGCCCCTAGTGGAGAGGGGCAGCACTTCCTTGGATTACAGAACAATATTGTTAAAAAAAAAACTGTAATTACGTCTCGATTTTCGCACTACTTCGTAGCAATGCGTATGAGGCAATATGCGAAACAGATAACTAACCACACCACTACTTCAAACGGAGCAGGGAGAAAGAAAATGTCATAACTGTACAATATTTAACTAGCGACGTAAAGATATTTTTTAACCTTACACAATCTGTGATATACACTTTACAAGTGCAGTAATATAAGTAAATGTGATACTTGTGTGATTTAAGAATTGAAATGTATATTATATTGGCTTCTAGAACATCTCATTTCTAGTAATTAACCAAGTCGACATTCAAATTTCCCTCCATTCTATCGTCCTCCGTCGACGCGACACCTGGTGGAATTCGTGAGTAAACTCCACGTAAAAATCACAGCGCGTTATACCGCGAAACAGACCCTCTCTCTCCCTCTCGCAGGTATGCCTAACGCAGGCCTGTGGAGGGGGGCGGGTCTGTTTCGCTTCCTCAGAAAGGCTCAGTATGAGAAAAGGCTCGCAGTCGACCCACCTGTCTTTCTTACATCGTGACTAGAGGTGCATGCGCAATTCCAACGAACGGCAGTTGAAGAAAATTTGTGCTTCTACTGTAATTGTCTGATTTCGTGAATAATAATAGGGGGGGCTGTTTGCGCGAATAACACACAAACGATTATCACGATAAGATTTCCAGAACTACCGAAGTTGGGTTCGCGCGATTGATATTTGAGTAGCGCGACCGGGTGCTGAACTGAAATTCAGCTCCCGGTATCAGTTTCGATTTTTCTCCTCAACGCGTGAAAGCGCAAACAAATAGTTTTGATATTCTTCAGTTTCGGGCGACGCGCGAACCAACCGAACGAACTAAAGTCATCAAAATACATGATTTTAGCTCTTCACCACGATTCACTATTATTTCCACGGCTTTCTTCTGCTGGACAAATGGAACGGACGGAATTGAACCGCTCCCGGCGCATGCGCACCAATGAACTTCGTACCAGCTTTGTAGATTTGGAAAATATATATTTTTTCAATGGTATAGATGATAATTACTGATAAATTAATGCGGGAGCTGTTTGCGCGAACGACGCGCAAACGATTGGCAGGATAATATTTCCGAAATTCCGTCAAATATTTGCATAATATCGTATTCAAATACCGGATGCTGAAATTCAGCTCCCCCACTTTAATTGTATTTTTCTCAAGAAATTGCAAACGCGCAAACGAAAGCGAGTGATATTCTTCATATTCAAGCCACGCGCAAACGATCTAACGTAGTTTCAGACCGGTATATTGACTTCGGGAGCTAACTTTATGAACCTGCGCTGCCGCCCCAAACGGGCGAGCTGCCGTCTCCACGAAACGTCTACGGGCGGGCTGCCGTCCCTCACGGGCGCCCTGCCGTACCATAGTGGTAATGCCGCCGCACCGACGTGCGGTGGCGCTGTGCGACTATGCCATGGTGCAGCTTCTTGCCCAACATTTTTTCCGTGTACCAAAACGCTCGAATTATCTTTGTCTCCGTATTCTGGAAAATCATTCCGTTTGATATTCAGGACCTCTCTATTTCTATTTCAGATACTTTGACGGGAGCCGGAAACGATTTCGCAAACACTGTAGCTTCTATCCTAGACAGGAAGGTTGGGGAGAGGGGGGACAGGGGTGAGTTGAAGACGACTTTTACCCTTTAGAAATGTTTTTGTGATCTACTGTTCGCTTCAGATATCAGGGTGAAGTCGACAAATTGTTTTAATTGACCGAGATTTTCTATTTTGATTCTTCATATTTCATTCTTTTTTTCACTTATTGCCATTATATCATGCGTCAATTAGTGAATTTCCACTCTGTCATGATACGCCTATTTTATTTTCAGTAAACAAAACAGAAGTTTCTGCCAGATTTCGGAGTAAGTGACACTCATTCGAAAAATACATCAAGCCTAGCTTGATTTTCATCCAGCTGTTGTTAGAACTGAGTGAGAGTCGAAGACGACTTGATCATAACCTCTGTATTCCAATTTCAGGTTCTGTCACGGTAGTACAAATCAGAATGATAGACCATGCGCAACAAACTGAAAAGAAACGAAGATGTGAGTTGAAGGCGATTGTGCCCATCTAGAATATCGCGCATCAATTAGCACTCGAAAATTGTCTAAACTATTGAGGTATCTTTTAATTTCCAGATGGAGACTTTCGGATCAAAGATGCTGTGTCCAGAATTATGAGCTCATTCGACGCAATCAAGACCGAAGTCGATGCCATTTTGGATGCTGCTATCGCGGTTGCCCGTAGTAAGTTGGAAACAATCGTACCATTAGAAATATAATTGTCATACTGACATCTATCGTTTGCTACAAACCAAATTCCAATGAGGCTTTCATAAATTGATCTATTTCCTTAGCCTCCAGTTAGGCAAACGTATTTGATACTCAACATTCGATCCCTGATTTCAATTGTACCACCAGTTCAGTACTGCTAATCTACGATCCTGAATATGTGAAGAAAAACTCGTCGGATTAGGTCAGATAGATTTCTTTATTGAAAGCGACGTTTCGGCCGGCGCCGGCCGGCCATCCTCAGGCTATAATAACAAATATTCATTCTTATATTATAGATACAAATTAAGTGAGGTAGATAGAACTACTATTATTCTAATATACAGAAACTCTATCTGACCTAATCCGTCGAGTTTTTCTCCACTTGTACTCAATGGTCATGGAATACAAAAACAATCCTGAATATTTTGACGTTTTATATTATTTCCAACATCAACTAAAATATGATGATTTCTTAAATTATACTTTCAATGTGTTCTGGTAATTGCCATTGAATCGTAATTTCACTTTCTCAGGAAGACCTGTACCTTCTCCTGCACAATCATAAATCCCATGCCAGTCCAGCTGAACCGAAGCAGCGGAAGAGACTATTGGTGAGTGTCATCGACAGTATCTGCACCTGATACGAAGATGCTGAATATATTTATTCACTAATTTTGGTGAATCTATTCGCAGGCCACTTCTTAGCAGCTATCGCGAAGCGGAATATTCGGAACCGCTTGTGCTAATCTGAAGAACTTTTTGTGGAAGAACGTAAATGATCTGCTGGACGAGAGACTACCACTTTCTTCCAGCACGTCTTCCAATTGATTACTGAATATGTATATGTATACCAGTGAGAATAATGTAAAGCTGCATAAGATTGTGAGCAATAAAAATCAATTTCGAAAATATTTATTCGCTGTATCGTATAAATTTTCCATTTCCCAACGCAGATTCCGAATACAAAAGAATAAATTCAGAGGCCCTTCTAAAAACGATTACTTTTTCCTTCCGAGTCACGTGACATGTGAAATGGTTTTTTTATTTGCAACACCTGCATGAAAAGTTTGATTCCGTTCGAACCGCTAAACCGATTTGGATGAAATTTGCAAGGCATACTGTTCTTATTCCGAGGCTCAAATGTCGCTCGCTAACCATGTTTAAATACAAAATACCGTGGGGAATATTAAGATACAGATAATAAGTGATTAAACACTGATTATCCGAAAATAGTGATTCAAAAACCGAAAGACGTTCAGAACGATATCCAAACGAGAAGAGTCGGTGCCTCCCCCCGTGCACCCCTTCCATGGTTAAAGACATGACATGATGGATGTAGAACGTTTTTATTGAAAAAACCGATGAGAAAAATTAACGGACGATCCGGGAATTGAACCCGGGATCCACGGATGCTTAGCCGGAGACTTACTCCACTAATGATTTCCATCTTGGAGCGACACACCCGTCGTTATCATTAATATAAAAATGCAATTAAAGGCCGCGGTGTACATGTGAATGAATAGTCCTACTGGTGGCACACCCGTCTCACACATTCAATACATGACATGATTTTTCCGCTCAAAATTAAGTCACCTTATCGCATCAACGGGCCTTCTATTCGTTAATCTTCAGTCATTTCGTATCTAGATATGGTATAGAGAACATTTCAATGACGGGATTCGTTTACCCCGATTGTCGAGTCTGATATTGTATTCATATTGTATTGACGCAAGTACTTGAATCGTTAATTCGTGATCACTTCTGAATATTCAATAAAGTTTTATCATCGCCTGTACCTTATTGATCCAGTTGTGCATCGTGGCCTACGAATACCTAAATTCAAATATTATTTTGTTCAGAGGTGGATGCCTAATTGGCATTCACATCATCTGCATTTAACAAAAATTTCTTGACGTTCATCATTCTTTGTCACATTTTGTGCATTTTTTTTCACTTGCATTCCCTCAAAATCCGAAGAGAGATTTCTAGAATTCAGAAAATCAACCGAATGACGCACATTATCTTGAAAATCGGAAAAACTCATTTTCTTAAAAATGAAACTGCTTTTTCCAATAAATACTTCACGCAATATGTAGAATGATATGACTCATAGGTTCTGTGAGCTTCATTGTTGCTGAAGCATCGCTTCATACTGAAAAAATATTTTTTTTTCCATGCATGAACGGAAAGGCCGATTTTGCTACCTGTTTTCGGGGAGCAAATAGTGGTTTTACCGATCGGGAAGTCTTCTCTCCCGGTAATTCTTTCTTCCCTGAAACTCTTTCTTCCCTGAAACTCTTTCCTCCCTGCTTTTAGTTCCCGTACCGGCCGCGCTACACTTCAGCCACATAAACTCAAATGATCACGGTTTTGCCCGCAAAATCGACCTTTCCGTTCATGGTGGAAAAAAATACAGTGTTCACCGCGGTCGCAGGACTTTTCACTCCCTCGGTGTAGTTCGCCTTCTTATCTCGGTGCTCCTTCACGCACGCACGCACTGCACGCTTCCTGGAATGTATTTTGAAACAAGAGTCAGAGTCCCGGACACCTGCGAACACTTTGGGCCGTGACTACTTCGCGCTTGATGCACATCGGTGAACATTTCCGGCACATTTCCGGCTCACCCAGATTTAGTACCCGTGATCGCCACGCGGCGGCGTTGCTTCTCACAGCTAGGTAATCGCAGTGGGAGGATATATTCGAGCGCGGTGCGGTGGTCATGTCACTCGTTTCTGGACTACGGCTGAACCAATACCTCCCAGAGATTCAGGTCTTCACACTTCACGTAATCTTCATCCACACTCCATGCACACTCCACGCACACTCCATGCACAGTCCGTGCACAGTCGACGCACATTTCTGACTGCACATCTTGTCACGCTTTCCTTGTTTCAATTTACATTTCCAGCACACTTCACTTCAGACCTTTGTCACACTTTGGCACTGAGGCACATTTTCAAAACATTTGAATTCAACCTTCGGTCACATTCGGTTTCACACTTCATTTTCGCCAGGGGTAGGGTACGGTGGTGTGTGGAGTCTTTGTTAGTCCACCAGTATTTTTTATGGTCAAGTCTTGTGAAGTTGTCAATGTCTCTGTTTGGTAGGGCTGTCGAATATACGAATTTGTATGTGTCTGTTAAGTCCTCAGTTCCTGTCATCGCTATGCGTTTGTTAGCTCCATTTCGTCGCCAGTGATAGATTAGAGGGATGTTTTTGGCGTCTTATATGCAACCTTGGTTATCGAAGTAGGTAAATGCTTGTGGCTGTAAGTATCCTGTTCTGTTCCCGTCTGTGATCGAGGCTAGGTCTGTTACCGCAAGCGATTTTATGGTGGGGTTAGTTGATGAGGGGAGTTTGCTAAAGTAGTCCCTTGTGAGGGTGAGTATGAATGAGTCTATTCTATAAGGTATGTTTGCCAGTTGGTTTCTAGATGGGGGGAGTGAAATAATCTGCTGTTAGCTTTGAGGGCTTTTTTGGCTTTATCCAGTTGTGTCATGTGGTGATAGTTTCCTCTTATTAAGTGATCTATATGATACCCCAGGTATTTAACAGTTTTCCGGTGCGGTATTTGTACTGGCTCTTGTGTGCCTGGTTTGTGCGTTGTAATTCGGAAGTTTTTTTAGGCCTTTTAGGTTTCTTCCCGAGTAATTTTTAGTGTGTCCTCTGAAGATTATGGATTCGCACTTATCTGGGTTCATTTTCAGGCGCCAGGTGGTATAGTACCTATTGATTTTATCTGTTAGGGTGATGAGTGTTTCTTGTGTTTCTATGATTCTTTTTCCTGCGGTATAAATTATCAGGTCATCTGCGTATGCAATTGAGTGGGTGTGGTTGTCTTCTGAGTTCAGGTCGGAGGAGTTTAAAATGTCAGCCGTGAAAATATACGACGAAAAGCTACGACGCTTGATATAATAAGTATATTTGATTTTTGATTGTCCGTGAGGCGCGATTAAAGAAATTTTCTTAGGGTTTACTCGATTTACTTGAAAATTTTACTGAACGTAGTTAAAGGTATCACAAAATTATACCTATGGTATAATTTTCAGCCACCCCTTTTTTTTCTTCGTCGGCAATAAATTATTGAAAAAATTTTTTTTACGAACAATAAAATTTTTCGTTACCGGGACTTTATTGAAATGAGATACGTACGCCAAATACTAATACTAAACAGTTCAGAAACAGCCCCGATGGCATAGAATAATTTTATTGTTTCCAAAAATATTTTCAATAATTCATTGCCGGCGAACGAAAAAAAAGGGGTGGCTGAAAATTTTACCATAATTTTGTGATACCTTTAACTATGTTCAGTAAAATTTCCGAGTGAATCGAGTAGACCCTAAGACAATTCCTTTAATCGCTCCTCACGGACAATCAAAAACCAATCAGGGTCTAAAACTCCGGAAAACTTGTTGCAAGGTAGTAAGGGACGAGATTCTGGAAGGACGTCAAATTCGCCGACCCTCGGCCGAAACCTGTCCCGCTTCGCATGGAATACCCCATATAGTTTTAGACTTATCAACCTCAGCCGATACAAAGGAACTTTAATTCAACTTCCAATCACATCAAAGCTTATAAACCAAAACCTCTGACTATCTTACATCAGAGGGCGTAGCTCAGACAGTAGCGTGTCTGCTTCCGAATCCGACGGTCGTCGGTTCGATCCCAGCCCAGGTTCAACTTTTTTTTCTTCTTCCATCGTAAAATATCATCATGTAACAAATCATATGATAAATTATGAAATTAAGTATGCATTTTACACAAAAAAATAGACCCATGTAAGAAATCGCATGATGAATCATATGGTAAATCAGATATTAAACGTGAACCTGAAATCTTCCATAAGAGCATACGATTTATCACATGATTAATTACCTACTTTTTCATGACATTTATGACGTGAACTTTTTCAGTAGGGAAGCGCTAAAAACGTGATTTGCGTACCATAATTTTTTTTTTCACGCCATTAGCTCCGAAAACGGCCAAAACGTATAGATCAATTTAAATTACGAGATCGAAAAATGTAAGTGCAAAAGGTCGTAAGTTGGGCGGATACGTCGTTCTTTCATTACAATTTTTAAGGAAAAATAAAAAACAACGTAAAGGCAAAACGTCGTAAGCGCCATTTTTTTAAATCATTTTTAATGATTTTTCCAAATAGTTGTAAAAACTCGTAAAACGCAAAGATAAATTGAAAGAACGACCATTTAAAAAAATTCTATAAAAAATATGGGTAGTTAAAAGCAGAAGGTCATAAGCGCCATTTTGATTTTTTTCATTTTTCATGATTTCTTAAAATAGCTGTAGAAACTCGCAAAACGTAAAGATAAATCGGAATAACGACCGTTTCCAAAATTTATGAAAAAAAATACTAAGATAAAAGCAGAAGGTCGTAAGCGCACTTTTTATTTTTTTTATTTCTCACGATTTTTTTTTAAATAGCTGTAAAAACTCGTAAAACGCAAAGACAAATTGAAAGAACGACTATTTAAAAAAATTCGATGAAAAATATCGGTAGTTAAAAGCAGAAGGTCGTAAGCGCACTTTTTATTTTTTTTTCATTTTTCATGATTTTTTGAAATAGTTGTAGAAACTCGCAAAACGCAAAGATAAATTGAAAGAACGACCATTTAAAAAAATTCGATAAAAAATATTGGTAGTTAAAAGCAGAAGGTCGTAAGCGCTATTTTGATTTTTTTCAATTTTTCATGATTTTTCCAAATAGCTGTAAAAACTAGTAAAACGCAAAGAAAAATCAAAATCGACGTCGTTTCGAAAAATTCGATAAAAGAAATCGCAGTTAAAAGCAGAAGGTCGTAAGCGCCATTTTGATTTTTTTTATTTCTCACGATTTTTTGAAATAGCTGTAAAAACTCGTAAAACGCAAAGATAAATCGAAAGAACGACCATTTAAAAAAATTCGATAAAAAATATTGGTAGTTAAAAGCAGAAGGTCACAAGCGCCATTTTGATTTTTTTATTTCTCACGATTTTTTTAAATAGCTGTAAAAACTCGTAAAACGCAAAGATAAATTGAAAGAACGACCATTTAAAAAAATTCGATAAAAAATATTCGTAGTTAAAAGCAGAAGGTCGTGAGCGCCATTATTATTTTTTTTATTTTTCATGATTTTTTCAAATAGCTGTAAAAACTCGTGAAACGCAAAGATAAGTTGAAAGAACGACCATTTAAAAAAATTCGATAAAAAATATTGGTAGTTAAAAGCAGAAGGTCGTGAGCGCCATTATTATTTTTCTTATTTTTCACGATTTTTCAAATAGCTGTAAAAACTCGTAAAACGCAAAGATAAATTTAAAAAACGACCATTTAAAAAAATTCGATAAAAAATATTGGTAGTTAAAAGCAGAAGGTCGTGAGCGCCATTTGGATTTTTTTTATTTCTCACGATTTTGTTTATACATATAGCTGTAAAAACTCGTGAAACGCAAAGATAAATTGAAAGAACGACCATTTAAAAAAATTCGATAAAAAATATTGGTAGTTAAAAGCAGAAGGTCGTAAGCGCCATTTTGATTTTTTTTATTTCTCACGATTTTTTTAAATAGCTGTAAAAACTCGTAAAACGCAAAGATAAATTGAAAGAACGACCATTTAAAAAAATTCGATAAAAAATATTCGTAGTTAAAAGCAGAAGTTCGGAAGAGCCATTTTGATTTTTTTTATTTCTCACGATTTTTTTAAGTAGCTGTAAAACCTCGTAAAACGCAAAGATAAATTGAAAGAACGACCATTTAAAAAATTCGATAGCAAATATTGGTAGTCAAAAGCAGAAGTTCGTACGCGCCATTTTGATTTTTTTCAATTTTTGATGATTTTTCCAAATTGCTGTAAAAACTCGTAAAACGCAAAGATAAATTGAAAGAAGGACCATTTAAAAAAATTCCCTTTGGATGGAATGAAAATGGCTGGAACAGGGCAATAAACCGCCGTTTATATCCCTGAGGTGTATAAAAAAAATTATACGACTTTATGCCATTATAAACCGCAAAACGTCGTATAATGGCGCTTACGTCCTTATGTCATTAGACACGCGACATACGTTACGAATGTTTTGTTCATCGCCTACGTTAAGTTATCGACGTGGTAGGGGGTCTCTCTGCTCTGTATAAATACGACGGATCTGACGAATTCTAACCAGAAACCTATTTCTAACGAAGTAAGTGGCTACCTTCAACATGGACAAGATCGTCTGTCTTCTCGTCGCCTCATTGGTGTGCGTGGGTGTTGCCAGCGGTAAGTTACAGATCAATAGCACATGCTTGAACGTTCTATTTTCCAATACAATGTAACCTCACTTATACTTATTTCAATCGGGTACGTTAGAAAATACATACATGTAAGTGAGAATAACGTAAAAAAAAAACTAATTGAGAGTCAAGTGGTTCGATAGCTTCCACGTCAGCATTGCAATTATTCGCACACATTATCAACAGGTGAAAAAAAACCTGTTCTGTAGATAAACGTAGAAATATTTTTGCATCAAGGAGTAAAATATTCTCGATACAACAAGGATATACCATATTCAAACTGAGAATAGTTAAATTATTCATTTCAATGCCAACAGCCAAACTGGAACTCATGGACGTATATCGAAAGCAATCAATTTTTCAAGTATTGTGTCACGAATTATTTAACAGCACACTTAATATTTTGTATCACGTATGTTCCGCAGGTGGTAAGATTCATTGTATCGTTAAAAATAAAAACTACGCGTACGTCGTCACGATATAGATAAAATGTCTTTTTTGAACGTTATTCCACTCGATTCGTCAAGTATTGTCATGATATCCTGATTTTTGTTTTAGGAGGCAACCCAATCACGGCTAACAAAATCAAGAGTGAGTTAAAGATACAGAGATTTTCGATAATGACAGAGATTCACTTTTTGTTCGAATTTAGCTCAAGCGCGTCGAGCACCGCGGAATGACGACTTAATCACAGTCCTCTTTACTTCAATTTCAGCTGACGTGGCAAATGTCAAACGCCAACTGACAAGACTTGCGAATGATGTTAAACAGATGTCCGGTAGTAAGTTGAAAACAATGTCACCCAATGAAGATATTCAAGTCATAGCTACTAAGCATGCGTCAAATATTGACAAAGTACAATGGTGTCATGATGTACCTATTTTATTTTCAGGTAGCGATTCCCAGACCCCCGCACACATTGGTAAGTATTAATCGTAAGTGGTACACTTACACTTACTTGACCAATTTATACGTCTACCAAAACGCTCAAATTATCTTTGTCTCCGTATTCTGGAAAACCATTCCGTTTGATATTTAAGACCTCTCTATTTCTATTTCAGATACTATGAAGAATGCCGGAGCCCATTTCGCAGACGCTGTAGATTCTATCCTAAGGGGCAACGAGGGTGAGTTGAAGATGACTTTTACCCTTTAAAAATGTTTTTGTGATCTACGGTCCCCCAGGTAACACAACATTCTCGTTGACTTATACTAGGCCGTGAATTGACTGAAAGACGCCTAAAAGTCAACAAATTTTTCTTGACTTATATCGAGCCGTTTGCGGACTGAAAGTCGACTATTAGCCGCCGAACGCCCGCTTGTATGTCGACATCAAAGCGGACGTTCGGCGACTAATAGTCGACGTTTAGTCCGCAAACGGCTCGATATTGTTAGAATACAGGCAGGTTTACTCAATGATTCCAGTTTATATTTTGGATTACACTTTTATTGTTGTCTTCGACATAGCGCGTCGCTTTTACAGGAGACCGGAAGTCAAGTACGAGGAGATACAAAGGTAAGTATAGAGTAGCGACTCTCTTTTTCTTAGTTCCTAGGTTCTCCACAGGTGGCGCCAATATACTCAGATTACATCATATTTCAACACCCGTCCTTAATCTGTATATTTCACACTATCTTATACATACTTTCACAGTGTTATTTTTATACATTATATCACACGTTCCTTAGAAATAAGGCACAGGTCCTCTCTAAACCTTTTTGTTTTTGGCCCTGGCAAAACCTTAGTCAAAATATCAGCCACCATATTTTCGGTTGGCATATGTCTTAGCTCTATTTTCTTTTTCACTACAACGTCTCTTATGTAATGATGCTTAATATCTATATGCTTTGTTCTTGGATGGAACATCTTATCTTTTGCAATGTCCTGCGCTGACAGATTGTCATTGTGCAGTACGACACGCAATTCTTTGGTACTCAATTCTTTGATTAAGTTGCGGAGATACACAGCTTCTTTAGCACCCTCCGTCAAGCTCATGTACTCCGCTTCAGTACTTGAAAGTGCAACGCTTTGTTGTTTGCGACTTTCCCACGACACAATGTTTGGACCTAACTTGAAAATGTACCCTGTATACGATTTACGATCGTTTATGTCGTTCCCCCAATCTGCATCTACGTACCCGTTTATACTGTTTTCTGATTCAGATTTCTTATACACTAAGCAATCATTTATAGTGCCCTTTAAATAACGCAGTACCCTCTTTGCCCCCTTTACATGCTCCTCACTGTAACATGAATTAAATTGTGACAACACACTCATCGTATGAGCTATATCGGGCCTTGTGTTGATCGCAATATACATTAGACAACCCACTAGGCATTGATAAGGAAAATCAGTGTCGCAGCTTCCTTTTACAAACTTTGAACCTACTTCTAAAGGGGTTGACACAGGTTTACAATCCGTCATTCCAAACTTTGCCAAAACTTCGGATATGTAACTCTTCTGATCCAAGTATAGAGCCCCCTTTTCTCGTCTTAATCTGACTCCTAGAATTTGTGTAGCATTCCCCATATCTTTCATCTTAAAACGACTTGTCAACTCGTTTTTCAGGCTTTCTTTTGCTTCACGATCGTTACCAAATAAAAAGAAATCGTCAACAAAAACAGCTACTACTAACTTCTTGTTTTTATTTGATTTTGTGTAAACACAAGGTTCGTTTTTACATTGTTTAAAACCTTGACGCGACAACTCAGCATCTATTTCTTGGTTCCATACCCTTGAAGCCTGTTTCAACCCATACAACGCTTTTTGTAACTTGCAAACTTTATCCTCTTGCCTAGGTATTTCCATGCCTTCTGGCTGAAACATATAAACCTCATCTTCGAGTTTGCCATAGAGAAAAGCTGTGGTCACATCCCAATGATTGATTTCCCAGTTTTGTTCTACAGCCATTGCAAAAAGTATTCTTAGCGTAGAGCTTCTCACTAAAGGAGAGTAAGTCTCCATATAGTCGACACCGTACCTTTGAGTGAAGCCTTTAGCAACTAGTCTAGCCTTATATCTAGTTACATTTCCATCGCTATCCTTCTTAAGCTTAAACACCCATTTATTTTGCACAGCCTTCTTACCCGCAGGTAAATCACACAGCTCCCACTCTTTGTTCTCTTTTAGAGACTCCAGTTCATCATGCATCGCTCGCATCCACTTATCTCTATTTCTATTGCTAGTTGACAATGCTTGGCTTACAGACACTGGTTCACTATCACTCATCTCACTACACTCTGCACTGTACAGCACGTGATCAGGGAAACTTGTTGGTCTTCGGTCACGAAGTGGGTATCGTCGCTCTCCGTCGACTCCACCGACTGCTCCAACATTCTGCTGCTGTTGCTCTTCGTCACCCTCTTCTTCTTCACCTTCAGATCTCTCTTCGTTTTCAGATCTATCTTCGTTTTCAGATCTATCTTCGTTTTCAGATCTATCTTCGTTTTCAGATCTATCTTCGGACTCAGATCTATCTTCGGACTCACTGGATCTGATGCTGATCTCATCTTCCAGTCTCACCGCAGGTAGGACTTCTGGTGCGTTTCCGTTCAGCATGATCTCAACTTCCTCCGCTTGTTGCTGAGTTAGTGCCTTGCTTCTTGCACTAGCTGGAAATCTCCCTTCGATGAATACTACGTCTCTGGCTCGCGTCAACGTCCCTTTCTCGTCGACTAGACGGTACCCCTTGGTTTCGGAGCAGTATCCAGTGAAGATTAATTCACGACTCTTCGCGTCCAGCTTCAGCCTCTTCTCTTTGGTATGTCAACGTACGCTGAACACCCAAAAACTCTGAGACCAGATAAATCTACATCTTTTCCTGTCCATACTTGTTCAGGGACAGCCTTGTGAAGACTTCTGGTGGGTGAAAGATTCAACAAGTGTATCGCAGTATTGACTGCCTCACCCCAGAAACGCTTATCCATATGTGCCTCGTGAAGAAGAGTTCTCACCTTCTCGATGATCGACCGGTTCGCTCGTTCTGCTGTCCCGTTCTGTTCGGGTGTATACGGCACTGTCTTCTGATGCTTGATTCCCTGTCTTTCTAGGAACTGTTCGAATACTTTGCCACAGTATTCACCCCTGTTGTCCGTTCGCAAACACTTGATTCTTTCCCCAGTCTCGTTCTCGACTCTGGCTTTGAATGTCTGGAATATCTTCAAAGCTTCAGATTTATTCTTCAACAGATATCCAAAAATTTTTCTTGAATAGTCATCGATTAGGGTTAGAAAGTATCTTGCACCGCTGAAAGATTCAACTTCTATCGGACCGCAGACATCCGAATGTACGAGTTCCAGTACCTTCGTCGCTCTCTTGCCTTCGTTTGTGAAAGGCTTGCGACACATTTTGCCTTTGAGACAGGCAATGCACGGCTCCGTTTTCGTACTATCTTGAAAGTCCATACCTTTTGCTATTCCTTTCAACTTGTTCATGCCCTGTCTGTTCAAGTGTCCTAACCTTTTGTGCCACAGATCCCGAGACGACACACAACTGCTTGGCTTGTGATCTTCAGCTCCGTTTGCCACAGATAGGTAAACTACATGCGGTTTCATCTCTGTTACTGCTTCATCGGCGTCATCTTCTTCGTCTTCTTCCAGTTGATAAACGCCCCCAACATCTTTGGCTTTAGCTACAACCTCACCTGTAACCTTGCAACCTTTGTCCCGGAAAAACAAACAGCCTTTGTCCGCGGAGAAAAACACACTGAAACCTTTGTTTACAGCCATGCTCACTGACAGAAGATTCGCTGACAAATCAGGTACGTATAATACCTCTGACAGCTCCCTAACGCCACCTTTTCCACACAGTTTCACTGGTACAGATCCAGTTCCCACGCACTTCATCGGCTCATTATTTGCAGCCGTTACGACTTGTTCAGCGCCCGCCGAGGAAAAGTTTATCATCTTATCTCGATCAGGTGTCATGTGTCTGCTGCAGCCACTGTCCACGTACCATTTTCCTGGACGCATATTCACTGACATAGCGGTCAGCATGGCTTTCGGTTTCTTGTCGGGACACTCAGATGACTTATGCCCTTCCTTGTGACATCTAAAAATTTGAAAACAAACTTCTGTTTCTCAGTTGTCTTCGCATTGTCCGCTTGTCCAGCCTGTTTTCCTTTTCGATGTTGGCCCTTCTTTGTGTTAGTAAACAGCGCAGCTTCGCTTGTCGATTCACTCGCCTCAGCTCCCAGCTGCCTGCTTGCCTCGTGTGTTAGCTTCGTTATGACCTGCTCGCTCGTGATCTGCTGACCACTGTTGTCTATCGCCATCACCATCGGTCGGTACTCTGTCGTGAGTCCGCTCAGCAATATCGATATGAGCCAATCGTCGGTAACTCTCGCATCAATATCCTCCAATTGATGTGCTAACGACATAACTTTTGAGATGTATTCGTCCATGCACTTGAAATCTTCTAGTTTGCATTTCCAAAGTGCCCGCTGCAGACTAATACGTCGTCCCCAGCCCTTGTCTTCGTACGCTGCGCACAGATTTTGCCACGCTTCTTTGGCAGATCTTGCGTTACATACCTTGGAGAAACAGCATGGATCAACTAATAGGCAAATCGTTGTTCTTGCTATTCTGTCCTTCTCAGCGTCGACTGGTCTCGGTGCTCCCTCGGCCGTAGTTCCTGGTTCAATCGCTAACCACAAGTTTTTGTTCTCTAGCAGATTTCTAACTTGGAATTTCCAGTCCTGATAATCGGGCACACCTTTTAGCTTCTTTATACCAGCTATCGCCGACCCAAAGTTCGTGTTCGCGCTCTCGTCAGCCATGGCGTTCTTTTACACCACGCCGTGGTGAACCTCGAAGAACACTTTTTGCACTCCCGCACTCAGTAAACCACGAGTTTTCCGCAATATTAATCGTTCATCATTTACAACGTTGGCCTGGGCCCATAACCTGTTAGAATACAGGCAGGTTTACTCAATGATTCCAGTTTATATTTTGGATTACACTTTTATTGTTGTCTTCGACATAGCGCGTCGCTTTTACAGGAGACCGGAAGTCAAGTACGAGGAGATACAAAGGTAAGTATAGAGTAGCGACTCTCTTTTTCTTAGTTCCTAGGTTCTCCACAGGTGGCGCCAATATACTCAGATTACATCATATTTCAACAGATATAAGTCAAGAAAAATTTGTTGACTTTTAGGCGTCCTTCAGTCAATTCACGGCATAGTACAGGTCAATTAGGAGAATGTTGTGTTACTTGGGTCCGCTTCACATATCAGGGTGAAGTCGAGAAATTGTTTTAATTGACCGAGATTTTCTATTTTGGTTCTTCATATTTCATTCTTTTTTTCACTTATTGCCATTATATCATGCGTCAATTGGTGAATTTCCACTCTGTCATGATACGCCTATTTTATTTTCAGTAAACACATCAGAAATTGGTGAAAATTTTCGGAGTAAGTGACACTCATTCGAAAAATACATTAAGCCTAGCTTGATTTTCATCCAGCTGTTGTTAGAACTGAGTGAGAATCGAAGACGACTGGATCATAACCTCTGTATTCCAATTTCAGAAGATGTCTCGGCAGGAGAAGTCGGACTGATAGCCCGTTCGATAAAAACTGGAACGGCAGCCGGACGTGAGTTGAAGACGATTGTGCCCATCTAGAATATCGCGCATCAATTAGCGCTTGAAAATTGTCGAAATTATTGATGAACCTTTTGATTTCCAGATACCATCGATGAGATCAGAGAATCTGTGTCCAAAACTATTCGTTTATTCGACTTAATAACGGACCTAGTCGATGAGACTTTGGAGGCTGCTATCAGGCTTTTCCGTAAGTTGGAAAAAATCGTACCATTAGAAATAATAAATTAGAAAATAATTGTGATTATTATATTATTATTTTTAGTATGGAAAAAATTGAAATTCCGATTTTCACAACATTTTCAAGATTAAAAAAAAAAAAATAAAAAATAAGGGGCGTACACGACCGAGGGGCTGTTCATTCTCGGATTTAACGTTTTTAGTGCTCGAATCTGTATTTAATCAACTGCAAATAACGTCGAGTTTTAAAATACCGTATGCATAACGTTCGGAATTGAGGAATTTAGTGAAAACAGTACAAGCCTTGGGTACTGCGTTACAATCACTAACACAATGAGCGAGTAGTGTGTCTAAGTAGCGAGTAGCGCGGCCTAAGGAGCGAATAGTGTAAGAATAGTGTGTCTAAGGAGCGAATAGTGCGCTTAAGGAGCGAGTCACTACGTCTAAGGTGCGACGTTGTCCGTCAAAGGCGTCAGCGAGCGTGCGTAGTGAAAGTGCGGTAAGGTAACAAGAAAGGTCGCTCGCTTTCTGAGTAAAGAAATAAAAGTAGTGAGGGCGCCACGTGTGGCTGAGATGCCCACTGTTACAACAATTTTCGACTTCAGAGTGAAATAACAGTTTTTGACAGTATATTTTTATGTTTTGATGAAAGTATCTCACAGTTTTGTTTAATCTTCTCATAGTAATGTATACGTACATCCTTACAACAGTTTTCTTGTTTGATTTATTCATTTGAATTTTTCATCTCAAATATATTTCATAAAACTCCAGCTTGTTATAAAATGATCTGTGGGGTAAATAGAGACCAAAGCGCCGATTTGGCCTTAATTTTTTGTTTATGAGCCACGAGCATAGGTATACTGAAATGTACATTTTTATTTTATATTTTGAAACCTCCACAGCATAAGGATCATTTCAGTTACCACGGGACTGGCAAGGTATAACGAAAGAGAACGGAGCGATAACTGTGATTTCTTACTTTGATGTTATATCGGGAAATAGTATATTGTGCAACTGGTGCGGGAAGTTGGCGATTCTAGATGAGTGAGAGTATGGCGCACGAGCCGTAGACGAGTGTCGACATGCTCGGACGATTCGGGGATCGACAACCCGCACGCGTTGCATACTATGCTTTTTGTAACCCCTTGCAATGGGTAGTTCGATTTCGCCGCCGCGGCACTCGGCACTCTAACCTGAGCGTGGCGTAGAGCAGCACACGCGATCGTAGTTACCAAGTGTCCCGTCTGATGGCGCTAGCTAACAGAGTCTCGCTGAGACTATTATTTCACGCTAAAACCGTCGTGTGCTATATTATTTCACGCTCTCCGCCCAGCGCAGTAATCGACCGCTTCGCGCACTTTCCGCGGTGCGTGAAATCGAACTTCCCATGCAAGTGTTGCAAAAAAGTACTTTTTGACAAGTGTTGCAAAAAAGTACTTTTTGCAACACTTGCATGGGAAGTTCGATTTCGCGCACCGCGGAAAGTGCGCGAAGCGGTCGATTACTGCGCTGGGCGGAGAGCGTGAAATAATATAGCAGACGACAGTTTTAGCGTGAAATAATATGTTTTAGCGTGAAATAATGAATATTATTTCACGCTAGTCTCAGCGAGACTCTGTTAGCTAGCGCCATCAGACGGGACACTTGGTAACTACGATCGCGTGTGCTGCTCTACGCCACGCTCAGGTTAGAGTGCCGAGTGCCGCGGCGGCGAAATCGAACTACCCATTGCAAGGGGTTACAAAAAGCATAGTATGCAACGCGTGCGGGTTGTCGATCCCCGAATCGTGCGAGCATGTCGACACTCGTCTACGGCTCGTGACACTCGCCTGCGGCTCGTAACAACTCGCCTGCGACTCGTGCGCCATACTCTCACTCATCGAGAATCGCCAACTTCCCGCACGAGTTGCACAATATACTATTATTTCACTCCGTGCGCAAAGCGCGACTTTTCGCACGCAAGCATGCGTATAATCGGACTTTACCCGCGTTTGTGATACAAACTTTTGTTCGATACATGTGCGAAAGTTGTTTTTCTACTCGCGAGATTGTCACCCTCGCACGGGCGACAAACCTCCCACTCGTACCAAAACAAACCTTTCGCACTTGTATCGAAATATACTATTAGGTATTTGATGACGTTCGTATTACAATTGCCAAATAGGTAAAGGATTTTACATGAATCTGACCACAGTAGGGGAGACCGGGGCTAGTTGTCACACGGGTTAGTAATTGTCACAGTGTCTATATCTCCACCGCTAGATAACAGATCGAACGGTGCTATAGATCAAAGTTGTAGTTCAATGTTTGAAACAAACTAATGTCGTTAAATTGAATACCGCATCATATTCGGCCTCGCAGTGATCGATAAACTGAAATCGAACCTAAAAAGTAATTATTTTCCATCTTCTAATATGTTTTTTCTCATTTTATAGACTGCCTTGAGAAATTTCGCTACACGATATTCGGAAAGGTTATTCTTAACGCTTTCATTTGATGTACATATTGTTGATATTTGAATGGCGGGTCAGCAAGATGTGCAAATTTTTAAACAAAATAGCGGGTTGGGGCAGGTTGTCACAAAATTATTGGGGCAAGTTGTCACGTGTAAAAACTCACCCCATTTTGACTGACCATGGTTTTTTGAGTTGAGGTCAACTTTCTCAAGATTCTCGGAGTCTGGGTGGGATTTCGCATGGTTTGTGGGGTATTCGGAGTGTAGGTTGACTGTTTCGTGGTTTCCAGGAGACAATACAATGAACCCGTTTTCGTCATTTAAAATACTCGGCACAACTTACCCCGGGGTCTGTGACAACTTACCCCGCCTCGGGGCAAGTTGTCACACTCCGCGAATTTTTTTGAAAATTCGAAAAAACCTACTCAGACTTGCTTTAGAATAACCAAAAATTTTCTATAGGTGCGCAAAGGATGCATCTACAATACCCAGTCTCAAGAATTGCGAAAAAAAAAATTGGAAAAATTCTAAAAATCAGAGAGTAAAAAGTGTGACAACTAGCCCCGGTCTCCCCTATAGCAGCTCATATATCCCAGTAAATTACTAAATCGAATTGAGGATGCTGAAATCGGAATTGAAACGAATTGAATCGAATTAAAAAAAGTCGGGCGCCAATTTTTTGAAATTGCAAATAATGTAAAGGAATTGGTAAACAATTCTATACGATTCGCGTAAGTTCCGTTTTCAACATACTCAATTCGGTTAACTTCGTTTCGGTTTACCGGGATTTGTTATAGAGACGATCCACGTGAAAGACTGTTATATATATATATATATATATCAATGTTGAAAATAATCACGAAATCATCACTTTTTCACAACAGCTTGACTGATAATAGAGTTCTCAGAAAGGTGGGAATTTTTCATTTCATTGCCAAGAAATTGATAATGAATAATGACAATATGTGATGTGCGGAACTAATTGAGCTTGATTTTTATACTTTTTCTCTAATTCTGTACCGAAAAACATCTCATGCGACTTTCTATACGTAAAGGAAATCGTGTGCATTCTCACTAAACCAGTGACTAAGTTCGGCAAGTTGAATGAAAAATCTCAGTGTTGAAATGGTAAAAAAAATCACATTCAGGAAATTGATGATGATGAGTTTGGTCAGAAATAGTAATGAACAATGCAGAACAATGACAATCAAGCAGAGCATGAAATTCGTTCAGCAGAATTAGGAATGATAGATACATCTATGTGATGAGTGATATGGAACTTCGGCTCTGACCTAGCTGACATAAGTGCAAAAATTGAATGGTGATGTAGGGACTCAAAATATTCCTGCTGCATTATTTTATGTATATTTTAACGAAACTATTTTGCATTTTGTAGACCATTTTAAATACCTATTTTCCATTTTCCATTTTAAATGTGAATCCGCAAAACCATTTCCATTTTACATTTCAAATATATTTCCGAACCCGGGAAAAATGGATTAGATCCAATTCGCATCTCCGGAGACCTAATTTAGATCTAAGTAGATCTAAATTTTGGAAAATCGTAGATCTACCTAGATGTACCTACCTAGATCTCCGAGGATTTTCGTAGATCTACGTAGCTTCGAATTGATCTACTGACATGTTCGAATGCCCATGCTTGTTAGATATATGTATACCCACCTAGATAACGTTAGATCTACTTTAGATCTTGGTAGATCTGAGATGAGTAGATGGAATAATCGCAGCAAAACGTTGTTGCTCATTGAAGCCAAGTAGATCTCATTAGATCTACTCCAAAATCTAGATCTACGTAGTTCTAAAGCACTTAGATCTACGTAGATCTAACCGATTTTTCCCCAGGATTTCATTTTCTATTTTACATTTCAAATGGTTGTGAAGATTTATTTTACCCAGCCCTGGCGATAAATTGAACTTAGAATTTGAAACACGATTTTCGAACTTAGAAACTGTATTGTTGAACTGGTATAAAAAGCTTAACTCAGAATAGTTTGAAGGAATGTTTTGAAATATTAATATTGTATAATAAAATTTGTTTTTCTTGAATATAATTTTTTTTTTTTGTGAATCCTAAGGATTATTACAATTTTTTTTTTTTTTTGTAAATTTTGTTTTTGTCACTGGTCAGCGACCAATACGAGATATTTCTTTTGAACGAATCTGTTTTCTTTTGTTAAAAACTATCAAAATTTCCTATTATTTCAACGGAACACCCTTTTTTTTGTTCATATTTTCAGAGATTTTGTCAGCATAGGAAGTGCAGCTTTCGGTGACCCTAGAAGGCCACTCGAAAGTCTGACGGGAATTTCATGCAGCCTCGGCAATTAACTTTGTCCAGGTCTGTTTAGGGAGTGCGGCGACGGTGCAAACCCGAGTCCGACAAGGGGGTACCAGGAGTAGATTATCAGTTAGGTGCTGCTCAGCTGACGGAAACAACACGCATTCAAAGGCGACCTTGCTACAGAGTTTCATCGAAAGTAACAAAAATTTTATGTACGAAATTGTGCTAACATCAACAAAAACGTTGCAACATCATCAACAGATGAAAAAAACCTGTTCTGTAGATAAACGTAGAAATATTTTTGCATCAGGGAGTAAAATATTCTCGATTCAACAAGGATACGATATTCAAACTGAGAATATTCCAATTATTGATTTCAATGCCAACAGTCAAACTGGAACTCATGGACGTACATCGAAAGCAATCAATTTTTCAAGTATTGTGTCACGAATTATTTAACAGCACACTTAACATTTTTTAGCACGTATGTTCTGCAGGTGGTAAGATTCATTGAATCGTTAAAAATAAAAACTGTGCGTACGTTGTCACGATATAGATAAAATGTATTTTTTGAACGTTATGCTCTTTGGTTGGAACCATTTTATTCTCTACATTTCATGCTACACGGAATGTTCGAACCATTTTCAACATGTCGGGTTCCACTTGATTCGTCGAGTATTGTCATGATATCCTGTTTTTTGTTTCAGGATTCAACCCAGCCGAGGCTAGCAGAATCACAAGTAAGTTGAAGATACAGAGATTTTTCGAATTTATAACATTATGCTCTTTGTTTGGAACCATTTTATTCTCTACATTTTATGCTACACGGAATGTTCAAACCATTTTCAACATGTCAGGTTCTACTCGATTCGTCAAGTATTGTTGTGATATCCTGATTTTTGTTTCAGGAGTCGGCCCAACCGAGCGTGCCAGAATCAGAAGTAAGTTAAAGATACAGAGATTTTCGATGATGACAGATATTCACTTCTTGATCGAATTTAGCTCAAGCGAGTCGATCACCGCGGAATGACGACTTAAGGTGGCTCAAGCACGAACACGTTCAGCAACAGAAAAAAATAATTTTTCAGTATATTGTAGATAAAGTACTCATCTTCACGTATGCAAAATCTCAGACCAGGTCATCGACTAGATAAGAGAGATAAATATTGTTGAAATTCGACTTTTTAACACGCGGCTTATGGGAGGATCGCGCCGAAAGACTTGGGCCGGGTAATATCTCGATATTTACGCTAGAGATGATGTCGAAAAACTAGATAAATGTCGAATAGATCACGAGGATTGCAAATTCAACAATAGAATATGGGGTCATTGACTCCTGTTATGAGATATTCAATGTCAATGTTTCGAAAACTTTGAAATTCAGAAAGGTTATGGGACCGCGTAGAAATTCGGCAGCTGGATAGAATCATGATGGCTGAGCGCATGCGCGAGAATTGAAGCTCCGGCCGTCTGTCACTAGAGAGAGTGAGACAGATAGTTGCGATGTTGTCATACTTCTGTACGCAGTATCGTAACATGAAATTATTCTTATTTCACGGTCTTTATTTACCGGCATACAACTAATAACTTATGCACGGAATTATCAATAATTTGATCGCGAGTACCTGTATGATGGCAATCTTGCATTTTCGAGGAAAAATAGAGGGCCTTGCTTTAGCCCCCGCAAAACTCGGGCCTTCGTGCTTGAGCCACCTTAATCGCAGTCCTCTTTACTTAAATTTCAGATGACGTGGCAACTGTCAAACGCCGACTGACAACTATTGTGAATGATGTTAGTAAGAAGTACGCCAGTAAGTTCAAAACAATTTCACCCAATGAAGATATTCAAGTCATAGCTACTAAGACATGCGTCAAATATTGACAAAGTACAACAGTGTCATGATGTACCTATTTTATTTTCAGCTGGTAGCAATTCCCTGACCCCGGCAGACATTGGTAAGTGATAAGTGGTACACTTACACTTACTTGACCAATTTATACGTCTACCAAAACGCTCGAATTATCTTTGTCTCCGTATTCTCGAAAATCATTCCGTTTGATATTCAGGACCTCTCTATTTCTATTTCAGCTACTTTGAGGAATGCCGGAAGCGCTTTCCAAGACGCTATAACTTCTCTCCTACGGGGTAACGGGGGTGAGTTGAAGACAACTTTTACCCTTTAAAAATGTTTTTGTGATCTACATATCAGGGTGAAGTCGAGAAATTGTTTTAATTGACCGAGATTTTCTATTTGGGTTCTTCATATTTCATTCTTTCTTTCACTTATTGCCATTATGTCATGCGTCAATTGGTGAATTTCCACTCTGTCATGATACGCCTATTTTAGTTTCAGTAAACAGAGCAGAAGTTTCTGCCGAATTCCGGAGTAAGTGACACTCATTCGAAAAATACATCAAGCCTAGCTTGATTTTCATCCAGCTGATCATAACCTCTGTATTCCAATTTCAGGTTCTGTCACGGTAGTAGAAGTCAGAATAATAGCCCATTCGGCAAAAACTGGAGCGGAAGCCGGAAGTGAGTTGAAGACGATTGTGCCCATCTAGAATATCGCGCATCAATTAGCACCTGAAAATTGTCTAAATTATTGAGGTATCATTTAATTTCCAGATACCATCGATCAGATCAGAGATTCTGTGACCAAAACTCTTGATAAATTCGACGGAATAAAGAGGCTAGTCGATAAGACGTTGGATGATGCTATCAGGTTTGCCGAGAGTAAGTTGGAAACAATCGTACCATTAGAAATATAATTTTCATGCTGAGATCTATCGTTTGTTACAAACCAAATTCCAATGAGGCTTTCATAAATTGATCTATTTCCTTAGCCTCCAGTTAGGCAAACGTATTTGATACTCAACATTCGATCCCTGCTTTCAATTATACCACCTCCACCAGTTTAGTACTGCTAAACTACGATCCTGAATATTTCGACTTTTCATATTATTTCCAACATTAACTAAAATATGATGATTTCTTAAATTATACTTTCAATGTGTTCTGGTAATTGCCATTGAATCGTAATTTCACTTTCTCAGAAACTCCTCCACGATCATAAATCCCATGCCAGTCCAGCTGAACCGAAGCAGCGGAAGAGACTATTGGTGAGTGTCATCGACAGTATCTGCACGTGATACGAAAATGCTGAATATATTCATTCACTCATTTTGGTGAATCTATTCGCAGGCCACTTCTTAGCAGCTATCGCGGAGCAGAATATTCGGAACCGCTTGTGCTAATCTGAAGAACTTTTTGTGGAAGAACGTAAATCATCTGCTGGACGAGAGACTACCACTTCCTTCCAGCACGTCTTCCAATTGATTACTGAATATATATATACCAGTAGGAATATTGTAAAGCTGCATAAGATTGTGAGCAATAAAAATCAATTTCGAAAATATTCATTCGCCGTATCGTATAAATTTTCCTTCTCCCAACACAGATTCCGAATACAAAAGAATAACGACATTCAGAGGCCCTTAGTAAAACGATTACTTTTACCTTCCGAGTCACGTGACATGTGAAAAGGTTTTTTTATTTGCAACACCTGCATGAAAAGTTTGATTCCGTTCGGACCGCTAAACCGATTTGGATGAAATTTGCAAGGCATACCGTTCTTCTTCCGAGGCTGTGCCAATAAAGTTTTCAAACGTCGCTCGCTAACCATTTTTAAATACAAAATACCGTGAGGAATATTACGATACGGATAATTAGTCACTGATTATCCGAAAATAGTGATTCAAAAACCGAAAGACGTTCAGATTGATATCCAAACGAGAAGAGTCGGTGCCTCCCCCGTGCACCCCGTCCATGGTTAAAGACATCACATGATTCTTCCGCTCAAAATTAAGTCACCTTATGGCATCAACGGGCCTTCGATAATCTTGAGTCATTTCGTATCTAGATATGGTATAGAGGACATTTCAATGACGGGATTCGTTTACCCCGATTGTCGAGTCTGATTCATATTGTATTGACAAGTACTTGAATCGTTAATTCGTCATCACTTCTGAATATTGAATAAAGTTTTATCATCGCCTGTACTTTATTCATACAGTTGTGCATCGTGGACTACGAATACCTAAATTCAAATATTATTTTGTTCAGAGGTGGATGCCTAATTGGCGTTCACATCATCTGCATTTAACAAAAATTTTTTAACGTCCATCATTCTTTGTCACATTTTGTGAATTTTTTCTTTTCACTTGCGTTCCCTCAAAATCCGAAAAGAGATTTCAAGAATTCAGAAAACCAACCGAATGACGCACATTATCTTGAAAATCGGAAAAACTCATTTTCGTAAAAATGAATCTTCTTTTTCCAATAAATATTTCACACAATATGTAGAATGATATGACTCATAGGTTCTGTGAGTTTCATTGTTACTGAAGTTTGAAGCTGAAGATATTTATAGGCATCATGGGGCTCCCGCCTGATATCCTCACAGAACTTCGTCAATGAAACGAAAGCTCCGCAGCAAATATGGTCGAAAACTTACTTCACTTTTTCTAACCATGTCTCAACGTTTTCAAGTCGATTAAATAATTCTTATCAACCGTTACTTCGAATGACGTGATGTTTGAATTAATCGCGCGTAACATCATCTGATCAAATATTACCATAATCTCGTGTGCTGAAAGATATTTAGGAAAACTTGTGCAAACTTTGTTACATCGCGTGTCTAATATGGCATAAGCGTAAGGTTGTAAGCGCCAAAAACGCGAATTTGGTGGCAAAAGGTCGTATAATTTTTTTTTCTCACGCCATTCGCTCTGAAAACGGCCAAAACGTATAGATCAATTGAAATTACGAGATCGAAAAATGTAAGTGCAAAAGGTCGTAAGTTTGGCGGATGCGTCGTTCTTTCATTACAATTTTTAAGGAAAAATAAGAAACAACGTAAATGCAAAACGTCGTAAGCGCCATTTTGATTTCTTTTATTTCTCATGATTTATTTTAAGGAGGTTGGGGACTAATATCAAAACGTAGAGAATCGCTTCAAATTTGTGTGAGGTGTTCATCGATGTGGAATACAATTTGTTGTCAAGTTTCAATTAATTCGTCAGTCTCGTTTCCGAGTAATCATTAATCAAAGTTACGTTCTTATACACGGGCGCTTATGGCGGTACGTGACGAGTATCGTGAAAAAACGTCGTTTATCGTTTGAACGCAGGGGCGAAAACGTAGAGATCTCTATAAAAAAAACATCTACATGGTTAATGATACTTTTGAGAAGATTCTCGCGAAAAATGAAGTATCCTTGCCAGCTTCGTTTGCGAACCATAGTGAAAAACATGGAGCGTTTTGTAGGGACATTAACCTAGAATCCTCGAACGAAATCGCATAAAATATATTTTTGTGACTAAAAATCGGAAAATACAGTACAGTTGATGTTGACGAATGTAATTAAACGACAAGTGATGCATATTACATCAAGATTTCATCAAAAGTCTTCTTTTCGAAGTAAATTTTGTTTTTCGTTGCTCTCAAATGAGGTTGAGAACCACCAACCGGGCCCGTGTATAAGCATAGGCTTACCCCTCTCACAGCTCGCCCCGCGAGCGGGGTAGCCAACCTCCTTAAATATAGCTGTAAAAACTCGTGAAACGCAAAGAAAAATCGAAATCGACGTCGTTTCGAAAAAGTCGATAAAAGAAACCGCAGTTAAAAGCAGAAGGTTGTATCCACCCAACTTACGACCTTTTGCACTTGCATTTTTCGATATCGTAATTTGATACGACTTTATGCCATTCTAAACAGCAATTACAGCAAAACGTCGTATAATAGCGCTTACGTCCTTATGTCAATTCAAATTTTATCGTCAGTACACCGATAAATAACTGACATCAAGCAACGAAGTCGAATGTAAACTGAAATTCAATTTTAACACAGCTACGTTCGATCGTTCTGACTATCCGAATCTACTTTATCGACCGCGCAGCGTTTTCAACGACAAATACATGTGAAAACTACGTTAATAACCGCTAGAAGGGTAAAATATAAATTCAGAATTCACCGTAAGCTACGTGACACTGTATCGACGATAGAAATCTACGTTACCGACCGAGTATATTCACGGAGTGTGTATGCGTCGATGCCCGTCAGATATCATTCCCATCGAATAATCTGTCAAGCCCAGCCCAATGAATGTGTCATATATTCCTCGAAATCGACGTTAAAATAGTTTCACTGTGTTTACCTCGACGAAAAAAAAAACTCCTAGAAAAGAACAACGAAGAATCTCAATCGTCGCGTGATCGGGATTGGATAATAAATCAAAACGATGGTGAGTGGATTGTTTCAGTTTATTTGAGGTTATGTATACGTAGATCGTGGAATCGTTAGCGGTTACCGCCTCGTCTTATCTCTATGAGAACGGAAACGCGACCGCGATACATTTTCTTGTTCTCTCTTTCTCTATCTCGTTGTAAAAATTCGTATGTTCATTGTTTTTTGGTTTTCGATCCCCAGTCAGCAACGTTGAAGCCCTACCTGATGGCGGTGCGTCGAACGCTGACCGCGGCCATGTGTCTTGAGAATTTCTCGTCACAGGACGTCGAGAGGCACAATAAACCAGAGGTCGAGGTGATGTCGAGCAAAGAGCTGCTCCTGACTCCGGTGATGATAAGCAGAAACGACAAGGAAAAAGTGCTGATCGAATCGAGCATAAACAGCGTCAGAGTCAGCATATCGGTCAAACAGGCCGACGAGATTGAGAAAATACTTTGTCACAAGTTCATGAGATTCATGATGATGAGGGCGGAGAATTTTGTCATCCTCAGAAGAAAGCCTATCGAGGTTCGTCTTGCGAGGCCGCGATGATCCTCCGTCCCGTTGTTTACGTTCCGTTTACTTCGTTGCAGGGATACGACATCAGTTTTTTGATCACAAACTTCCACACGGAGCAGATGTTCAAGCACAAATTAGTCGACTTTGTAATTCACTTCATGGAAGAGATCGACAAGGAAATAAGCGAGATGAAGTTATCGGTGAACGCGAGGGCTAGAATTTGCGCGGAAGAATTTTTGAAGAGGGTTTGTATTGTTTCTGTTCTCGCCCTTCTTCCGATTGCCTAATATCTAAGACTGATATTCCGATTTTTCTCTCTTTCGCAGTTTTAATCTTCGATCCGAATACGTAAATTTAGCAAAAATGAAGACCAGAGAGGATTAATTTATCGTTGAAAAAATAACGCTCAAGAAAAAGAAAAACGGTATAAAAACAAATCCCATCATAGCATCATTCTTCGTTAATTTTACGATTTTTACTTCATATTTTCTTCTTTTCTGTTATATTATATGTGAAAATATACATAATGTAATATTAATAAATAAGTAAAGGTAATAATAACGATAATAATAAGTCCAGCATGTTTTTCGTATCATCCTTCCTTCCTTACCGACAGACGGGATCAATTCTCCTGTCTTACCATCGTGAAATAATACAGATAAACTACCGCTCCGTCGATAATTAATTTCCAGGGTTATTTGCATGAATATCTGTGAATAATAATAATAATAATAATAATAACTGAAGTAATAATGTGATATGACATATTATCTGTGAAAATATACATAATACATTTTCGTATCATCGATTATCCTCACTTTCTACATCCTTCCTTGCCGACAGTTGGTATCGATCCTTCTGTCTTACTATCGTGAAACAAAACAGATAAGCCACCGCTCCATCGATAATTAATTTCCAGGGTTACCTAAATGAATATCTGTGAATACTAATAATAATAATAATAATAATAATAACAGAAGTAAGAATGTGATATATTATCTGTGCAAATATACATAATGTAATAATAATGAAGAAGTAACGGTGATAATTAGTAATAGTAACAAGTCTAGCATGTTTTTCGTATCATCGATTATCCTCGCTCTCCACATCCTTCCTTACCGACAGTTGGTATCGATCCATCTGTCTTACCATCGTGAGATAAAGTAGATAAACCACGGCTCGCTCGATAATCGATTCCTCGAGTTACTCAAGTGTCCGAGTGGAAACAAAAGATCGTGATGAACGGAAAGAAGAGAGCAAAAGGAAAAACAAAAGAATCAACCCCGATTTTCGCGCGCACCTAACCCCATTCGGTGGGGAATCCCCTCCCTTCTAGCCAAACGACGCGCCGTCATACCAGAGAAAGAGAGAGAGAGACAGAGTGCATTAAAGCTCTGGTTTTGATCCGGGAGTACAGCGCGGACTCTTCCGTTGGTACAGAGCTTGCGCTTTGGGAACCTGTGGTGGAATCCCCCCTCCCTCCCTACGTCATCGCTACCCCCGTTTATCGTACGTTAGTACGAAACGCACGCCGACGCAAGCGGCGAGCGTCAACTATATCCCTTCACCGTTAGAGAGCCGAGGCTCCGGGTGGTTTCGTCCGCCTTATTCACACACTAGTAGCTGGTACTGCGTCTTCCGTAACGGCAACGAGGGTACAAGGTGCTCGTAGGCATCAGCTGCGGGTCGGTCTGATAAACTAAAGAGTTGTAAATCCGTGTAGTGGTCGCAATTTTATTTATTTTTGGGACAATTTTTTCAAAAAAATTTTTTTTTTTTTCGTGACTTCATTTCACCTCAAGAGAAAACCAAAAATTCGCTTTTTGTTTTTTCAAATTTTTTTTTCTTATTTTTATTTATAGAATTTTTTTTTTTCTTTTTGCACAGTAAATCTTCTTTTGTTTTAAAATCATAAAGTGTTACCCCCCCCCCACAACCCGTGTGTGTTAAGAGGAGGGTAGGATGCTTGTGCGTGGGTGCGGTGTTGCACCACCCGACAATAATCAGCACCTGTACCGATATAATCATCATCGTTGCAACCATCGCAACAACAACAAGAAGGATAATTATCACGGTGCTGAATTAAGTGGTGATAATAATAATAATAATAATAATAATAATAATAATAATAATAATAATACGACAAAATTAAACAAATATTGTATAGACGAAGAGTTGAAGAAATTCAGATCGGACATATTGAGGATCTTTATAAGGGATCTGTTAAACAATTTTTTTTACAAAAGATTATTATTATTATTGATAATAAATAATATCGTTGAAGAAGAAGAGGTAAAGTGGTTTATTTTCGTCCAAGGATATTCGATTTTTAATAAGGTGTTGTTGTTAAATTTTATTTTTAAGAAACTTCAGGAGCTTCAGATATTAGATAGTATTTTAGTATCTTTATAATTGCAGATATAATAATGATATATTTTTTTCTAATCTAAAAAAAAAAAACGAAATTGAAACAAATTAAACAAAAGATATAATACCGAGTTTCAATATAAACCGGCAATATTTACGAGTGCCTAGATCATTATTGTGGCGGTAATAAAATAAACATATTTGATAATTCATTACCGCCAACAATTATACCTAATGTTAATGTCAACGTTAATAAATCATCGTCGTCGTCGATAATTGGTAGCGACTACAATAATCAACATCGTCAATTAATCTTCAACAACAACAACAACAACAACAACAACGAATCGACGAGGGGTTGCGGAATTGATAACAATAATTACAATAATAATAATCGTCGTCGTGATTTCGATAACAGTCTGACGCAACATCAACAATATCAATATCAATACCAACAACAACAACAACAATCAGGACTGACTCCGTCTACACATCTCCTCATGTTCATCCCGGATACTCTAAGGAGCTGCATGGTGGAACCGGATGTGTCGACGTATCTTCAGGCTCCTTCCGTAGGACAGGTGAGCATAATTATCGTCATCGTTATCGTCACTTCTTTATCTCTCAGAAATGAGCTTCGTTGATTCATCGTGGGGTCAGAGAAACCGAGACGACCGGATCTTTGATCAAGAATCGCCGCCAAGTACATTAAAAAAGAAAAACAAGCAGGTTTCGGCTATTTGCTATTTTGCCATTTTGAATATTGCAAATCCGAGCTCAGATTCTTGATCAGAGGTTCGAAAAACCCTTCGAGTAACAATTTTCGTGAGATTTAGAATGTTTTTAGTGTTTTCCCGAAGCAAATTGGACCCATCAGTTTTAAACTTCGCTGATCTGACTTCAGATTCGTGATTGGAGACCCGAAAGACGTGCGAGTACAAATTTTCATCGAGATAAAAACGTTTTGAGTTTTCTTGGAGCACATCGAATGCGCGAAATTAAAATTTTGCAAAACTGACTTCAGATTCGTGATCAACGACCCAAAAAACTAGGTGGTACCAAATTTTGTTCCAATACGTTGATCCGTTTTCAAGATATCGTCATTTTTATTCTATTTCTGATAATTTTGTTTTTTAGATAGTTTGAAAACTCCTGAACCGATCGAAGCCAAAATTTAATCAGTTCTAGGTTCACAAAATCCGCGTCGATTGAGTCTAATTTGCTGAAAATCCGCGCCCTCGTTCTCTCGATATCGTCAGACAAAAATTTGATGACAGAAATTGCTAACCTCAAAACGTGGAGATCCAGTAAAAACTCAAATTATCGTTCTCGATGTGCTTTCAATAACTTCCTTCTTTCTCTGAAGACAGAGAAACGGGGAGTTAAAGATGCCTGCGATTGTCTGCTTAGTCAGTGTAACTATTTTGTCGTCATCGAAAGCTGTTTCATGATAGCAAGATTGGTGCATTGCTGCTGCAATGTGACGTTTGCACGTAAATAATTCTAGGGAATCCCCTTATCGTGAAAGTTGAAAGTTACATAAGCATATTATGCAGTGTAAGACCTTGCCAGACAGATGAATCGTCCAACGGTATCTGATTAAACCCTGAAAAAGAAGAAAAAAAAATGGAGAACATGAAGTGGGTGGAGGGGGAATGTGGATTCCGTTTCGGCTATAAAGTCTATCGGTAGGTTAGGGAATAGGGAACGCAGGGTTGGTCGCTGCAGCGAGCCGTTTGTCAAACCGTTTTTGCCGAGATACGGTCAGATGGATGATAAAACTTTTTCGCTAACTGCAGACAGGGATTTCGTATTTTTTTTTTCTCTGCTATACTCTCTCTCTTGGCTTTTGCTACCCTCCTTTTTTCAGTTTTCTTCTTCTTCTTCTTCTTCTGCATCTTTCTCGTTTTATTCGATCTCAGAGGCTAAAAACAAATTCGTGTAATGTATACATATCGGCCCATTGTCTAGTCTACCAAACGTCTAGACAAACAAACCGCGCAAGAGATTCACAATCATGGATGAAATATCGTTATCTTCGAGAATATCGTCTTCTCAATGTAGTTCTTACTAGTTTTTACATTTGAAACTGAGAGAAAAGAACAATATATTATCCATATAAGCTGAAAATTCGATGCTAGTACTTGAGCGATGAAGTACTCGAGTCACGGCAATCTCAATTTCTTTTCCAATATCAGAATAGAAAAAAATAGTAGATTCACGTGAGGAATTTGTTGTACAGTGACAAAAGTTCTCTGAAATCGAGTTCGAAACGATCATTTCCCCCAAAAAGGCACTTTTTTGTCGTTTTTTTCGTTATTTTTTCATAAATATGAAAGTAATTCACCTGGATTCAGTGACCCGACCTAAAAAAGCTCTCGTGGAATCGTTCATGATGTATCAAAGAAGATACCTGTGAAGCTAGAAGTCGATTCGATTAATATTTCATCGCCAGTCACATTTTGAAATCTGAAAAGTAGCTGAAAATTCGTTTTTGAGATAATCGAAGATTTGTAAAAGGCTGCATATCAATTGAGAACTTAAGAAAACGACTAGTCCAAGGATACTCATATCCTTTTACGTTCGGTGTTAGTTTGGTCCGATGACAAGTTCCAAGTTTCTCATCACTCTTGACTTTTTGTGACACGTATCACTCTCATTCTGAGCTGTGAAATTGGATCATTTTCACAGATCATCACCGTTGGGCCTGGATTAGAAAACTTTAAAAATCAGATTCGGATCGGATCTGCTGCAGATATTGATAGGCGAATGTATTCAGTAGAGGAACTACATCCTTGTTGATACACTTGACTTCTCCTATTTCGAATTATTCATTGAAGATCGACAACAGGAAGCGTTCGTTTACTCAATCTTGAGAAAGAGTCTAGACACAAACACCCTTAAGGGGAGGCTCTACTCGATTGTTACCGACATTCAGATATCTCCGAATATCCAAGTCCACGGAAGTAAATCGCAAAATACAGCTCTGTAGCGGAATTCTACACGTGATTCCGCACAGATATGTCCAAAAATATTTTGGATTTACTAAAAAATGGAGGAATGGCATGGTTTCTACGAAATTACTATCATGACTTCGTAGAAACCATGCCATTCCTCCATTTTTTAGTGAATCCAAAATATTTTTGGACATATCTGTGCGGAATCACGTGTAGAATTCCGCTACAGAGCTGTATTTTGCGATTTACTTCCGTGGACTTAGATATTTGGAGATATCTGAATGTCGGTAACAATCGAATAGAGCCTCCCCTTAATATTTCACCAAGTTCGATAGTAGGTATATTGCGCTTCGAGTAAACTTCTAAAGGACAAGCGAGCTCTTTTTTTAAGAACGATCAAACAAACGACCGTGTATAAAAATTCCATTTTCTTATTTTTCTGCTTGTTTTCTTCCCAAAAGTCACTTTTTCATATTTTACCTACAATGTTCTTAACACGATTTTTGGGAACACATATTTTTTTCTTTACGATGCACTGAATAAATAATCTATCGGTGGATCGATTCAAGTGTTTCGGGTCTCAAACTGTTCAGCGAAGAAGGTTTCTCAAAATGAACAGAGAACTTCTTGATCGGATCAAAATTTTACCAGATATTCGGCATTTTTTCTGTCTTCATGCGCGACTTTTCGTGATAACTCGAGTAAACCTAAAGTTATGAAAAATTTATCTGCTCATGTCGAAAAAGCCTCTTTACTGAACAGTTCGAGACCCGAAAAACTAAAATCGGTTCACCGGTAGATTTTATTTCTTGCCTCACAGACAGAACGAAAAAAAATAAAATCGCATTCAAAAGTCTAAAAAAATGACTATCGGTGGTTTTTACATTATTGAACAACACAATCATCTCCCCGCACCGGGAGTCTGCCGAGACGCGACGTAGAGAGGATAGAGAAGTTTGGGTATCGATTGGGTGCAGCAGCCTAGTGGTCGCCTACTAGAATGGGATCGGAAAGTCTACAGTACAATTCCGTCTTGCGTAACGCGTTTCAAATATCCCGCGCTCGAGGCAGGATAAAGAAAATAAAAAAGAATAAAGAGTAACAAACAAGAAAAGTAAAAAAAAAATCATCGAAGAGAGTAAAATAGTGGCGGATCTCGTCGTTCCGGCGGAGCCGCGTGCGGCGGGCAGCAGCGGCGAGGCCTGACGTTTTGGTCGTCGTCGAGGGCAGCAATCTAGCAGGCTAGGACAACGGCTAATAATAGACGGTTTCGTTTGGGGTGCCATACCTGTGTCTGTATAGAGAGTGAGAGAGAGAGGAAAACCGAATAAGAAAATCCCGAGGCGGCTTGTTTCTGACCAGATCGTCATTGCTCAGTGCCGTCGCGACTCCGTCGTCGTCGATTCCGCGCTTGACGCCCTCCGACGATCAAACGATATACGCGATTTCTTCCTTGATTTTGCAAAATCACACGGACAGAGACGTTGGGGATGATAGCCAAGAAACAAAAAGAATCACCTTTCGTCGTTTAAATTATACTCAAAATATGAAAAAGTGATGTGACAAGCGGACGAGAATAGATACGACTGGGTATAACGAAAGTGGCTGCTGCACGAGAGACTCTTCCAGCTAGTCAGACGCGACTCGCGACTCAGAGTTGTGTAAAAGTCAGATCAGTACCAATTTTGGACGTCTTTCGGTAGTCTTCAGGAGTTGAGACGTCAAAAAGTTGGACATACGACTTTTAGACGACTCAGAGTTCCCTCTGCTCGCTGAGTTAATTTTTGAGACGCTTTTTAACGCTACCTGTTCCTAATTTTGGGGATTCGACAAGAGATACTGTGGTTTTTTTTTTTTTTTTCATCCAAAAGAGTCAAAAGAGTCGAAAAAAATATTGTAATTTTCGAGTATCTTGTTCATTTCTTTTTGTTATTTTATTTTCTTGTTGCTCCAGTATTTAAAAATAAATTTCTACCACTACCACTACTACTACTACTACTTCTTCATCTTCTTCTTCACGGAGTAATTTCGTGTATCTGTGTGTCTGTGTACAGTGCACGTAAATATAGACCGTTGAGAAACACGTATAATTCCTCGTTTTAGTTTCTTATGAGAAAAACTATACATGCAAGTGTGAAGATCAATTTAATTTTGAACAATTAACTGCTACAGAGTGTCTGTGACTATAATCTGGTGACAGTGTTTGATTAAAGAAACTCGAAAGGATAATAAAAAAGAAATAATAATAGAAAAAAAGTGCGGCAGATGAGTCGAAGGTTTTCAATAAAAGAGGGGCATGAGCCGGAGGTCTTCAGCGACCACTTCGCTCCAGTCCTCTTCCTCTCTGCACCGTCGGCACATAGTTCTTCAATTTCGACGGGAATTCGTCTTTCTTGAGTGGGAAGAAAACTGTTTGAACCGATGCTGACGGTTTAGAAACGGGGTTTTAATATTCTACGATTAATTATACGTTCATTTGACGATTGGAAAGGGATAAAACAACGTTTGGAGGGACGGTTGTGGTGCGACACACAGCGGCCAACGTGCTTGTCACTATTCGATGGTTCGTGTCTCTTCGGAGTCTCTATCTCTGTCTCAATATCGTTAACACTTACTTTTTTTTGTTTGCAGGCTTTGATAAAATATATTCGCAATCATAATTGAATTAATATCGAGCAATAGTTGAAACTGATAGAAAAAAATTCAATTTTTGTCAAACAATTGAGGCTCTTTTTTTTCCAATCTTAAGAAATTGAGGAATTGGCTTTTTTTTTAACACAAATCCAGGATGTCTACCTCCTTGAAAAACCTGAAGGTCCTCGAAATCTGAGGGAATTTTTTTTTCACTCCTGGAATATGCTCTAATTTTAAGG
Source organism: Euura lappo (assembly GCA_018257835.1). Lineage (NCBI taxonomy): Eukaryota > Metazoa > Arthropoda > Insecta > Hymenoptera > Tenthredinidae > Euura > Euura lappo. The sequence continues at coordinate 79,802 of JAEUYN010000970.1, read as the reverse complement.
GAATATTTGGTTGATTCGATAAGATGACAAAAAGTCGTCTAGAATATCCTCTAATTCTCAGGGAATTTTATATGGTGACACAAGATCAAAATTCCTCAATTTTTCTTCGGAATAAATGATTAAATCGAAGAATGATCAATTTTGAAGATTAGTCCAGTTCATTCCGGAATAAGATGACAAAATGTCGTCTAGAATATCCTCTAATTCTGAGGGAATTTTATATCCTGACACAAGATCAAAATTCCTCAATTTTTCTTCGGAATAAATGATTAAATCGAAGAATGATCAATTTTGAAGATTAGTCCAGTTCATTCCGGAATAAGATGAAAAAAAGTCGTCTAGAATATCCTCTAATTCTCAGGGAATTTTATATCCTGACACAAGATCAAAATTCCTCAATTTTTCTTCGGAATAAATGATTGAATCGAAGAATGATCAATTTTGAAGATTAGTCCAGTTCATTCCGGAATAAGATGACAAAATGTCGTCTAGAATATCCTCTAATTCTCAGGGAATTTTATATCCTGACACAAGATCAAAATTCCTCAATTTTTCTTCGGAATAAATGATTAAATCGAAGAAGGATCAATTTTGAAGATTAGTCCAGTTCATTCCGGAATAAGATGACAAAAAGTCGTCTAGAATATCCTCTAATTCTCAGGGAATTTTATATCCTGACACAAGATCGAAATTCCTCAATTTTTTTTTCGGAATAAATGAATAAAATGAAAGAATAATCAATTTTGAAGATTAGTCCAGTTCATTCCGGAATAAGATGACAAAAAGTCGTCTAGAATATCCTCTAATTCTCAGGGAATTTTATATGGTGACACAAGATCAAAATTCCTCAATTTTTCTTCGGAATAAATGATTAAATCGAAGAATGATCAATTTTGAAGATTAGTCCAGTTCATTCCGGAATAAGATGAAAAAAAGTCGTCTAGAATATCCTCTAATTCTCAGGGAATTTTATATCCTGACACAAGATCAAAATTCCTCAATTTTTCTTCGGAATAAATGATTGAATCGAAGAATGATCAATTTTGAAGATTAGTCCAGTTCATTCCGGAATAAGATGACAAAATGTCGTCTAGAATATCCTCTAATTCTCAGGGAATTTTATATCCTGACACAAGATCAAAATTCCTCAATTTTTCTTCGGAATAAATGATTAAATCGAAGAAGGATCAATTTTGAAGATTAGTCCAGTTCATTCCGGAATAAGATGACAAAAAGTCGTCTAGAATATCCTCTAATTCTCAGGGAATTTTATATCCTGACACAAGATCGAAATTCCTCAATTTTTTTTTCGGAATAAATGAATAAAATGAAAGAATAATCAATTTTGAAGATTAGTCCAGTTCATTCCGGAATAAGATGACAAAAAGTCGTGTAGAATATCCTCTAGTTCTCAGGGAATTTTATATCCTGACACAAGATCAAAATTCCTCAAATTTTCATCGGAATAAAATTGAATAATCAGCATCTTTCGTTTCTCTTCTGTTGCATAACTCGATGAATATTGATGAATGAATGAATGAATAAATAAATTAACAAAATTTGGGGGGATAAAAAAAACGTGTGATATTCGTTCGACGGTATACATATATATTGTGATATGATAAGGCACGCATAACGGTGTTATAGGCCAATAAAAATTTTGTCAGTCGTGAAAAGAATGTTGGCAAGAACTTGAGCCATTCGTGCTTCCACCAGCCCCACCAGCATTATTATTGACTAAACGGTTGCCAACAGATGTCAGGAGTTGACTCTAGTAAGCTTTTGCTCGCGATTATTATACTGATTATTACTGACAGAACGGCGGGGGGATGAAAATAAATGAAGCTGAATAATAAAAAACGTCATCGTTATCACGCGTCTTGTGTGAATGACGAATTTTTATGCAGAAAAAAAAATTGATTCTATTGATTATTTTGGCAAACAAAAAAAAAAAAAAAATGGTGTATAAAATTATGACCCTTTTTTGCGTCCTTTCAATAATAGCGACTGACGATTGCAAATATTTGATCAGATTATACGTTACGTAGGTGGAGTGGAAAATTTATTTTTCGCATTGTTTGAACTGCACGGTAAACAATGACGATTTTTTTTTTTTCTTTTCGGTTGTACGCAATTATTGAACGGCTTTGACATTTTTTTGGAAAAGAATGAATGGATGAAAAAAAATATGCACACAGAATTTTTCTTTTTTTTTTTTTTTTTTTTTTTTTTGTTAACAAAAAACGCGACGAGGAATCGAAATCATTGTGTCAATTTGCAGTTTCGCAACTGTTTGGAAACTATTCAGTATCCACAAAGTAGTTTTGATACCGTGTAGAAGATATATAGGTATATCCTATCTACTGCCTATTATGTCGAATAGTTTGTGAAGTGATAGCCTGAGAATCGACCAGAATCACTAGATGTTAGCAAGTTGGGAAGTTAGAAAGTTAGACGTTAGTAGAAGTTGGTAGTTCATTCGATTTATAGACTAGACACTGAATAACTTGTACGTATACATAGATTGTTGACAGGGATCTAAATTATAAACGATCTGACGAATTACATGGACTGAATCTTTTTCCTTTTTTTTAAGGAGATTTTTCGAAGTCGACTGACTTTTTCAGGCCTTTGTATCTTTTCAACTGTTAATTATACGAGAAACATTGTTGAAACCGTTTTTGTAGAGAATCCTACGAGCTTTAAAATTAGTCCATATCATTTTTCACGTAGAATCAACCGGAAGAAAGTTATCAACGGAAATGTAGAACGTGGGTAGAAATTATCATTTTGAATCCTGGCTTTCAAGCCTGTACATCTTTCGAATTATGAATTTCACGTGGAAAATCATTGAAATACTTTTTGTAGAGAATTTTACGAGCTTCAAAATTAGTCCATATCATTTTTCACGTAGAATCAACCGGAAGAAAGTTATCAACGGAAATGTAGAACGTGGGTAGAAATTATCATTTTGAATCCTGGCTTTCAAGCCTGTACATCTTTCGAATTATGCATTTCACGTGGAAAATCATTGAAATACTTTTTGTAGAGAATTTTACGAGCTTCAAAATTAGTCCATATCATTTTTCACGTAGAATCAACCGGAAGAAAGTTATCAACGGAAATGTAGAACGTGGGTAGAAATTATCATTTTGAATCCTGGCTTTCAAGCCTGTACATCTTTCGAATTATGAATTTCACGTGGAAAATCATTGAAATACTTTTTGTAGAGAATTTTACGAGCTTCAAAATTAGTCCATATCATTTTTCACGTATACTCAACCGGAAGTACGTTATCGGCCAAACTGTGGAATGTGGGTAGAAATTATCATTTTGAACCCTGGCTTTCAAGCCTGTACATCTTTCGAACGATGGATTTCACGTGGAAAATCATTAAAGCACTTTTTATAGAGAATCTTACGAGCTTCAAAATTATTCTATATCATTTTTCACGTATACTCAACCGGAAGTACGTTATCGGCCAAACTGTGGAATGTGGGTAGAAATTATCATTTTGAACCCTGGCTTTCAAGCCTGTACATCTTTCGAACGATGGATTTCACGTGGAAAATTATTGAAACACTTTTTGTAGAGAATTTTCCGAGCTTCAAAATGAGTCCTTATCAATTTTCGCCCAGAAGCAGCCCGAAGTGAGATATAGAAAAAAAAGGAAGTTTTCGTTGGATCTTTCACCAATCAAATATTCCGGATCTAGTTTTCTATAATCTTTGGAACTCCGCAACGTCCTGCAATCTGAAACATTTTGTTTTAAATTAATTTCGTACGTTTCCTACGTCATACTGCAGCCCACGACGCTGCGACGCAGGATCGTATAGACAAGAGACGCAGGAGGCTAGGCCGGAGGTTGAGAAAGAGGGAAGAATCCTCTCTTGTTGAGAGGTCAACGACATTTCAACCCTCGCGAACTCCATTTTCTCTGTCTTTGTGCGCTGGAAAATTTAAAGTTCCTAAAATAAGAAGAAAATAATCAGAGTTAAATCAATTGATCCCATATATTCGAGCTCTTTCTTTCCCCTTCTCTGTATTTTCCGAAAAAAACCTGTCGCAATTTTTTTCCTTTTCTAATTCATCATTCATTTTAATTGATTTCAGGATGAGTTCCATCCGTTCATAGAAGCTCTGCTACCGTTTGTCAAATCTTTCTCGTACACGTGGTTCAATCTACAGGCAGCCAAACGAAGATACTACAAGAAACACGAGAAACGAATGAGTCTAGAGGAGGAGAGACAGTGCAAGGAGGAACTGCAGGTGAGTTTTTTTTTTTTTTTGCTCGTTGATAATGATTTTTTTTTTAAATCGAGGTTGGTAGAGTTGAACTGAGATTCCTTTATAACCCGGAACTATGGATAACCGAATATAGTGGTATAATTTGGCTAAAAGCCACACCTGACATCCGCACGAGCGTTAACACCGATTTTCTGAGTAGTCGTGACTCGGGCTAAATTAGCCTGATGTAGATTGACTAACGAGAGTAATAAAAAATTTGAAAAATGAGAAACTGATTAAAAGAACCTCGTAACGGTCGAACGAGTAGAGATGGAAGAAAATTCCTAGAAGATAAAAGCTCCCTCTTAGTGTCATCTAGAAAATTTGTTCGTAACATTTTTCTGTCAAACTAAAATCCACTGAGATACAACCTCATAAAGCACGAGGTGAAACACGTTGAAACAGAAAGAAAGAAAAACGACTAAATTATAAAGTGTCTCGTACCGCTCGATAGATTAGAGATAGAAGAAAATGTCCAGGGAACAAAAGTTGCGTCTTACTAAATCCCACAACTTTTGTTCGAAACATTTTTTTGTTTATCCAAAATCTACTGAGATATACCCCATAAAGCACGAGGTGAAACGATTTGAAACCAAAAAACGACAGAATTAAAAAAGTGTCGTGTACCAATCGACCCATTAGAGATAGAGGAAAATGTCAAGGGAACAAAAGTTGCGTCTCACTAAATCCTACAACTTTTGTTCGAAACATTTTTTTGTTTATCCAAAATCCACTGAGATATACCCCATAAAGCACGAGGTGAAACCATTTGAAACCAAAAAACGACAGAATTAAAAAAGTGTCGTGTACCAATCCACCCATTAGAGATAGAGGAAAATGTCAAGGGAACAAAAGTTGCGTCTCACTAAATCCTACAACTTTTGTTCGAAACATTTTTTTGTGTATCCAAAACTTGATGAGATAAAACCCCATGAAGCCCGAGGTGAAACGTGTTGAAACGAAAAAACGAAAAAATTAAGAATCCCCTCGTAACGATCGACCAATTAGAGATGGAAGAAAATGTCTAAGGAATAAAAGTTGCCTCTTACTAAGACGTACAACTTTTGTCCGTTTTCCTCAATCCCTCGGAGATACAACAGTGAATAGAGAGTAGAACGTTCGGTAACACAGAAAAAAAAAGGACGAGGGTGCTTTACAATAAAAAAAATGGAAAAAAAATCTCTCGATTCCGCTACTTTTCCCATCACAATTTCCCGCATTATATACTATTTTTATCCGTGGTTTTTGCTTGATCAATATTTTAATCCCGCGATGCTGCTGATCATCCAGCGTTCCTGCCCCGGCTTCCACTGCAACCAGGCGAGGGGTGGAGGGCTATAGGTATTTAGCGAATGAAACCTGACGAACTGGCGAACGGATGAGACCTATACTACGTATAGTCAAACTATATACATATAAACCAAACGTTATATAGACGAAGCATTACTCTGGATAGAAAATGGTGGAAAGGTGCTGCTCCATGCAAGCCAGTATAGTATAGCCGTTTATGAAAAGCCAACGAACGAACACCGCCGCGAGTTCTCTTATATACGAAATCGATACCTGCAGTCTAGTCCCTACGTCTGTCTGTCCGTCTCTATATCTATCTGTATACCTCTCTATACCTATATTCCACATTTTCATCGGTCTACCAAAAAAGAGAAAGAGAGTCTGAGTGCAATTTTCAAAAAATGTATCTCATTCCGGTGGGTTTCTCCCCCCCCCCCCCCTTTTTTTCGCTCCTTTTTTTTCCAGGTTCAATTGTGAAAAAGTTGAAAAAGTTTCATACATTGCGATTTTTTTTTTCTTCTTTTTACACTGGCACCCAACGTGGGGGTTTGACCACAAGCGATGAATTCAACATATGTTATATACAGTTGGATATTCAAAAGTTTTAGATTTATATTATATTTTTTTCCAGTTTATCTATTTTTAGTATATAATCGAAGGAATTCGTCAGATCAGGTTTTTTTTTTGTCCTTTTTGTTCTTATACACTGCATGTGTAGGGGATAAAGAGGAAGAAGCGATAAGACGAAGAGTGTACTAGATGCGAATATTTCTCTCTACCCATACTACAAACATGGCTATTTTGTGTATGTAGTATATATAATGCAGAAGTAGAGGATAATATATAGGATATATGTATGTATGTATGTGTGGAGGACGTAGAGAGCAGCGTCGGGGCGACGGAGGCTGCGGCTATGTGGCGCCTACCGTCCACCATCTATAATCTCTATGCGGATATCGATTTTCTTCCTTGTATTTCCTAAATTTATGCAAACTAGCATTCTCTCTCTCTCTCTCTCGCTCTGTTCGCTGGTAGACGTATAACGTATATCAGACGATAGTCTCATTCCATACGTGGCACTTATAACTTTCTTTAATGGTAAATCCCAATTTTTTTTTTCGTCTTATAATTAGTGAAATTCTAATTTTTTTTTCAAGATTTTTCAATTTCGAGAAGTGATGTCGTCATTCCGGACTGATTGACACGATTTTTTAATCTTATGGTCATTTATTATAGCGACTATCAAGGAGTGATCCAGTCACTCTTTTCACTTTCTTGGAGTGATTTTAGTCACACTTTTTACTTCCATTGTATGATTCAGTCACTCTCTTGTACTTGGATATTTTCACTCTGACGGAGTGATCCGGTCACCCTCGTTGTGTGAATCAGTCACTCTAGTCCTACTGGTATTATTTTCACTTTCAAGTAGTGAAATTGATTAGCACTCCTATGAAGTGACTCTTTACAATCTCATAGAGTGATCGTATCACTTTCATGGTGTGAATTAGTCACTGTAGTCACTCACCGCTCTCATTTCCACTCTTATGACGTGATCTATCACTTTTTACACTCATGGTCTGATCCCAGTCACTTTTTTGGAGTGAATTTTATTAACTTCACTCCGATTCACACGATTTTCACTCTCGTCGCGTGATCTTGGCACTCCGAAAGAGTGAATGATTCAATTTTATGAAGTCACTCTTGTGGAATGATACAGTCACGTTTCACACTCTCACGGAGTGATCCGGTTCACTCTCATTGTGTGAATCAGTCACTCTAGTCCTACTGGTATTATTTTCACTTTCAAGTAGTGAAATTGATTAGCACTCCTATGAAGTGACTCTTTACAATCTCATAGAGTGATCGTATCACTTTCATGGTGTGAATTAGTCACTGTAGTCACTCATCGCTCTCATTTCCACTCTTATGACGTGGCTAATCACTTTTTACACTCATGGTCTGATCCCAGTCGCTTTTTTTGGAGTGAATTATTATTACGTTCACTCCGATTCACACGATTTTCACTCTCGTCGCGTGATCTTGGCACACCGAAAGAGTGAATGATTCAATTTTATGAAGTCACTCTTGTGGAAAGACACAGTCAACTTTCACACTCTCACGGAGTGATCCGGTTCACTCTCATCGTGTGAATCAGTCACTCTAGTCCTACTTGTATCATTTTCACTTTCAAGTAGTAAAATTGATTAGCACTCCTATGAAGTGACTCTTTACAATCTCATAGAGTGATCGTATCACTTTCATGGTGTGAATTAGTCACTGTAGTCTCTCATTTCTCTCACTGTCTCAGTCTCTCACTGTAGTCACTCATCGCTCTCATTTCCACTTTTATGACGTGATCTATCACTTTTTACACTCATGGTCTGATCCCAGTCACTTTTTTTGGAGTGAATTATTACTAACTTCACTCCGATTCACACGATTTTCACTCTCGTCGCGTGATCTTGGCACACCGAAAGAGTGCATGATTCAATTTTATGAAGTCACTCTTGTGGAATGATACAGTCACCTTTCACACTCTCACGGAGTGATCCGGTTCACTCTCATTGTGTGAATCAGACACTCTAGTCCTACTGGTATTATTTTCACTTTCAAGTAGTAAAATTGATTAGCACTCCTATGACGTGACTCTTTACCATGTCATAGAGTGATCGTATCACTTTCATGGTGTGAATTAGTCACTCCAGTCCCTTAAATTCTTATGAACTGATCTGATCACTGTCATTAATGGATCTATCTATTCACACGAGTCCAATCGTCACCGTTTTCACTCTCACGGAGTGATCTAGTCACTCTCAGGTGAAAAAAATACACTATAGTCACTCCCATGGAGTGATCGAGTGACTTTCTACAATCTCATGATGTGAATTAGTCTCTTCAATTCAGTATTGAAGACTGAATCAGTCGCTCAAGTCTGTCTGGTCACAATTTTAACTTTCCAGAGTGATCAAGTCACTCCAAACAAACGCATAGAGAGTAGAAACCGCACGTATCATCAAAATATTCTAAAATTGTGTTAAACTGGGTTGATGAGGGTTGTAAAACGATGCGGTTATGCACAGTATGATAATATGGCTAAATAAGTTTTATCTTGTGAAACGGTTTTTCCTTCAAAAAAAAAAAAAAAAAGACACGAGTGTGTCGCAGTTATTGTACATATGTACATACGTACCGTATATTCTATGTAAAACAACTGAATTCCTAATGTAGTTGTGTAACAGTTGTAGTTGTAGTTGTAGTTATAGTTGTTTCCGTCTGTCTGTGAAATCCCGAGTGTGTGCACCAGGGCTTAAAACCGCGTTCCATTTTGCAAACTCTGTCTACATTCTGTAGGTGCAGGAGGGGTTTTAAAAGTTTCTAGCCGTGGAATTAGGCGGGATGTGACTTTCCCTCAGCTACGTTTTCGGTAGCACCGGACCTTTTAATTCCTACGATTAAGTCTCTTAACGGAACCAGAAATGGAATTTTTTCAAAAATCACTTGTCGCAAGGTTTCAGACACACGGTTGACCCGATTATGTCTATCGACGTCTCATTTCGTCTTCAAAGAGCAATTCTTCATCGTATGAACGAGGGAAACTGAGAAAAAAAATCCTGTGATAAGTTATGGTCAGTTATCGAAATTTAACGACAATCTAGTCACTCTTTTGCTGATAACGTGGTCCAAAAAATTTTTTCTCTGATTTCCCTCATTCATACGATGAAGAATTTCTTTCAAGAAATTCGTGTGTCTGAAACCGTATATGACAAGTGATTTTTGAAAAAGTCCTTTTTTCGATGTGTGATGAAGTTTGGATAAGATTTTGATGATTTTTTTGTTTCGTTTCACCCTGAACTCCTCCGGGCACGAGTCAAGAGGAATTAGAGTGCAAACGAGAAGGACGATAAATTAAAAGTCCCATTACTTTTCTATCTTCAAGTTTTCTAATCTCTAGACCATTTTTTATGTCTCTCTCTTGGTTGCAGGGTCTGACGTTGCAGAAAGTTTCATGTATGCCAGACATCGCAGACCCCATTTTACTTGTAATATATGAAAACTGGTTAGCATAAATCCGCGATATGCGTGCGCGACTTTAGAAACAGAATTGCAACATGTTTCATACGTTGTCTGCGGAGATTGGTTTCGGTTCATGCTTTATTCTTTATTCTTTATTCTTCATTCTGCATGTTTATATGGATTGTGGAGTCGCGCATTATAATATGTTGCAGAGTGAAAACGAAAACTCGGTGCGGATGCAGAGGCTGTTAAGTCTGTCAAATTGACTGATGGCCAGAGGCTAAGCCTTACGATATACAGACGGAGGCGTAGCACCCAGACTTCTATTTATCTTCATAAGAAACCCTTTGCTTCGAGACCGGAACATACGGTTCTGCCATTTTCCACGATCCCCGAGATTTTATTCTTGAAAGGATACGAAAGTACGTGTAGTTTTGTTGGCTGATCTTTTTTCCGTTGTTGTTAGAGATTGCAAACAAGACTTTTTGCTGTTTTTAATGGAACAACGGAAAACTGTCAGGTTATGAATTTATCAAATTTAACCAATATCACAACGCCTTTGCCAAGGATGACCGAATTTTCTTGATGATTGAATGCATCTCGATATCTGGGTCACAGATTCAACCACATTCCTTAATGCTAGCTGCAACTGGGATTCATTAGCATCACATGAAAGAAATTGATTTTTTTTTTTTTTTTTTGAAAATATAGTTCAGAACGATTTTTTGGGGATTCGAGGTAGTGCAGCCGTGTGATGTTTGTTCAAATATCTCATCAACCGTTGGTTATTTTGAAAAATGTTTGAGACAAATTTTATAGCTCTTTGAAAACTGCATCTTTTATGTTCCTAGACATTTTTTGATAGGGTCAATCGTTTCCGAGAAAAATTAGATCTTATCTTGAAATGTATAAAAAAGAATCTCAATACTGCAGGAACGATTGTCTTCTTATGATTTGCGTATATCTCAGGAACCGTAAGATATTTCGAAAAATACTTGGGACAAATTTTTTAGCTCGTGTAAAACCGCATCTTTTATGTTCAGAGACATTTTTTGATCAGGTCGATGGTTTCCAAGTAATATTAGATCTTATCTTGACGTGTACGAAGGAGGTTTTTCATAGTGCAAGAAGAACTGTTTTCGCTTGACTAGTGTGTACCTCGTGAACCGTTCGTTATTTCGAAAAATACTTGAGACACATTTTTTAGCTCGTGTAAAACCGCATCTTTTATGTTCAGAGACATTTTTTGACCAGGTCGATGGTTTCCAAGTAATATTAGATCTTATCTTAAAGTGTACGAAGGAGGTTTTTCGTAGTGCAAGAAGAACTGTTTTCGCTTGACTAGTGTGTACCTCGTGAACCGTTCATTATTTTGAAAAATACTTCAAACAAATTTTCTAGATCTTTAAACAACGCATCTTTTATGTTCATAGAAATTTTTCGATAGGGTCAGAGGTTTCCGAGGAAAATGGAATTACATCTCACAATGTGTGAAAAAAGATTGTCAACACTGCAAGAATGACATCAATAAAATCCGATGTTGAGCATATGATGTAAAATAGGCTCACGATCATGATACGGAATATTCGGTGTCGTTACGAGTGTGGGGATTCGGAATTTCTTTCTCCCTCACCCCCACTCCCATTTTAAAATATTTTTTTTATTCTTTCTTGGTTCTTTTTCCTGTATTTTTGGGTGATAGAGTGTAGAGGATAGGATAGGATGGAATAGGGGTCGGGGGAAATAGACTGGGGATATATTTATTAATTTGGCACTGAGCCCTGCAACGGATAACCTTACGTTACAACGTTATGACGCGTACCGAAACCTCTGCTATAGGTATACACATTATACGTACCAACCTATACGTACGTATGTACGTAGTAAGTACGCCTCGGATTTCTTTATAGGCAATTCCGGAGACTGCATAGAGTGTTGTAAATATTACCCTCACATTCTATACCCTATTCTATTCTTTACTTTACTTTGCTTCATTTCACTTCACTTTACTCTCAACTTTATTATTATTATTTGAAATTTTTCTCTTTTCAATTTTTATTTCTATGTTCTATGATCTTATATATAGTTTTTCTGTATATCAATGAATGAAAATACATTTCGATCTTCAGCTATAAAAAATTACAATAATAATAATAAATCGTCCAATTCAATCCTATATGTATAATAAATTGTTTATTATAAACTTTGTCAATCAACACTCATATCGCGGTTCCAGTTTAAATAAGTAGTGTAACCGTGGGTCGTGTCAGACGCGTCCGACCCAAACCCTGCAACTTCTACTCACACACTCCTCGCATGATGCTTGCATCGTTTTCTTTCACTACATCTTTTTCTCTATACTTTTTTTGCTTGTTTTTTCTCATTTGTTTCAACAATGATAATTTTTTTATTAATTATCAATCAATTTTCAAATTCTTACCGGATAAAAAAATGTTTTCTACGCTCGTAGATAATGATAATAAACATTGAAGAATTTGATTCTTTTTTTCTTTCTTTGTTTCGTTGTTGTTGTTGCGACAATTGATCAATTTCTTAAATATTCTTTATATATTTGTTACAAAATAAAAGTAAAATAGTTGATATTATTATAAATTTAGCGTGCAGGCTGCAGCGAGCCGAAAGCAAGAGAGAGGCTCCCTGTGCACAACCGAAAAACAAAATCGATAGACTCGTAGCGTAGCATAGCATAGCCTATATATATATATATATGTACAGTGTATATTATAGTATATGCATCTATATCTGTACATATTGCGTTTATATGTATATATAGTTATAATACATTGTTAACGTACATACGTACGTATGTTGGTACCTCAGGGGTTGCGGAGGGATGGTCTGAATCCGTCCCCCCCCCCCCTCATGCTATTTTATTTCATTTTCTTTTATTCTATTAATTAATTAATTAATTATGACGTTCATCGAAACGAGACCATTTCTTAAAATTGTGTGTGTGTGTGTGTTTTTGTAATAAAACTGAATACTAGAATCAATATTATAATAAATATATGTATGAAAAATATTCCAAATAGTGAAATCAACATTCTTTTGATTCTAGTGACGAGTTTTATTGAGAAAAAAGAACAAAAAAAACACAATATTTATACAGTATATGTAAAAAAATTGGAATTTTTACGGTTTTTTTTCCATAAAACATCCCTGAGCGGAGATAATAATCGAAAGTCGAGCATCGGTATAATAAATCGACTAAAAAATCGCCTTAATTAAAAAAACTAGAACATTTGATCAAAAAAAAATATATATAAAAAATCTTCAAAAAAGATTGCAATTACCGCATTAAAAAGTAACAAATAAGATAAGGTAATCACTGTCTGTGTGCTTTATGAAGGTACATATTATATCTATGTATTTATGTATATATATATATATATATATATATATATCTGGATGTAATTCGAGGGATTATTCCGATCGATTAAGATGCGGAACGCGGTGGTTTACCGAGTACAACAGGCTCACCTCCTTTGCATAGTAAATTTCTATTTATTCGCTTCACGTAGTAGTTACATACATATACATACACTACTCGCAAGCGCGTTTACCTCGCTGCAGGTTTTACACATTGAATTTTATTTCATTTCATTTCATTTCATTGCATCTCTTTTCTGTCCACCGCGTGTTCTTCGACTATATACTGGACTTTGAATATGACCATATACATATATTACCTAACATGCACAAAAAGAAAATAAGAAAGAAGAAAATCCAAATTTTATGTAGCATATAGACAGCAACATACCTAAAACGAATAGATATATAGATATAGATATAAGAAGATGGCTGCACCATGTCTCTCTGGTCTGATGCGACAATTTGCCGCATAATGGCGCCCCCCTCGCCTACTAGACTGGAGCGAGTTTTCTTTCCTTTAATTGAATATAAATATTAAACTTTCATCTTCCCCGTTTCCGCTAACGAGAAAGAGAGAGATAGATAGAGAGAAAAAGAACGATATAACCTCAAATGGGGTAACCGCGCCGCTCGTTATACACCAACGCCTTCAACCTACGTGGCAATTGCGATATATCTACATAACCTCTAAAGATTTTCAAGATTCTAATAAAGATTCTAAAAAAAAAATGGCGACCAAGATAGCGACGATTGTAGGTTGAATTTTTTTTAAGGGTAAACACCGAATTTCAGTTATCAGAGTCTTGATATCCAATTTTTTGTCAAATTCGCCAGATTCGGAATAAAAAATATGAAAAAAGAACCTCAACACTGCAAGAACGATTGTTTCCTCATGATTTGCGTATATCTCAGGAACCGTAATATATTTCGAAAAATACTTGAGACAAATTTTTTAGCTCGTGTAAAACCGCAGCTTTTATATTCAGAAACATTTTTTTATCAGGTCGACGGTTTCCAAGTAATATTAGATCTTATCTTGAAGTGTACGAAGGAGGTTTTTCGTAGTGCAAGAAGAACTGTTTTCTCTTCACAAGCGTGTACCTCGTGAACCGTTCGTTATTTAGAAAAATACTTGAAACAAATTTTCTAGATCTTTGAACACCGCATCTTTTATGTTCAGATACATTTTTCGATAGGGTGAAAGGTTTCGGAATCGGAATACCTTTTCTGTTCTGCTCCGGTAAAAAAAAACTCGAGGCTAGTCCACGCGAATGGATCAAAAAGTCCCGTTATGCGATCTAGCCACACAAATAACCAGTTTTGTCTTCAACATCAAAATTTCAACGTTGAATAACTTCTACAGTTTTTTATATTTTCGTCTGAAATTTGGTGTACACGCTCAGTTTACTGTCCCGAACAATAAATCATGTCAGATTTTTCACATCCCACTTTGGGACGCGTGAGAAAATTCGTCTAGATTAAAATCTAGTTTTCTCGCGTTGGGCGATACGACATGTTTTTCAGAACACGAAACAGCATTCAGGAAAAGATAGCCAGATATCTGCGACCGATCTTAACGCCTGTAGGACCTAAAAGTAACTTTATTTCTACTCCGCGCATGCGCACTAGCGGATTCACCTAACCGTCGGTAAGGTAGCTGCTTCGGGTACAGAATACGGACTGGGGAGTAAAAAAAAAAAAACGAAAAATTGTGTGTAACAAATTTGTATGTTTATGTTTTATGACCAATCTAACGGTGCAGTGTGACTAATAATATACGGTTTATACCCCCGCGTGATGCGAGAAGTGTGTTTCTAAAGCTGTGTGACCGTCGTCCTCGTCGTCGTCGTCGTCGTCGTCGTTAGTCTAAAAATGCAAGCTGCTCTTTATTTTCCGTGGTCTACAAATAACCTCTGAGAGCTCTGAAAAGAGCTGCTATACCACCGTTGGTCCGACGACGCTATGCTGCTCCGTCCGCGCCTAGAGTGAGTTAGCCGAGTCGTTGGGGTGGGAGGGGAAAAGAGTTGCAAGCGTCATGTCAAGAACATTGGCTCTATATCTCGAATGCTACACGATGCGGTTGTGCCCGTGTATTTGGGAAACTTCTCACCAGTCACCGCACAGGGCCAAAGATGCGTTTAGCGCTGGCGAGGCGCAGGAGGACGCATATTTGTCTATTAGCATATTCGCGAAGCGATGGTTTATGAAGGGACCCGGGACGGACACGCGGGGCACCAGGAACCAGGAACGCGACGCGACGCTGCGCTAGCTCTGCGGACGAAATCCAAAATAAATTGCCGGCAGCTGTTGCCTTCGCGATCGCGATTCGTGTACTCGTGTCCTCGTATGCCTACCTATGACGCCTAACCAGTACCTAAACGTATTTTCAACTTTTTCAGACTCTTTATACCCACTTGCCTAAAAAAAAAAACAACAGGTTACACTTTCTTTTCATATCGTCGAAGGTTTAGGCCGAAAACTGGATTTGCTTAGTGCAGCCGTTTGATGTTTGTTCAAATGTCTCAGCAACCGTTGGTTATTTTGGAAAATGTTTCAGACAAATTTTGTAGCTCTTTGAAAACTGCATCTTTTATGTTCTTAGACATTTTTTTATAGGGTCAATCGTTTCCGAGAAAAAATTGATCTTATCTTGAAGTGTATAAAAAAAGAATCTCAATACTGCAAGAACGATTGTTTCCTCATGAGTTGCGTATATCTCAGGAACCGTAAGATATTTCGAAAAATACTTGAGACAAATTTTACAGCTCGTGTAAAACCGCAGCTTTTATGATCAGAGACATTTTTTGATCAGGTCGACGGTTTCCAAGTAATATTAGATCTTATCTTGAAGTGTACGAAGGAGGTTTTTCGTAGTGCAAGAAGAACCGTTTTCGCTTGACTAGCTTGTACCTCGTGAACCGTTATTTAGAAAAATACTTGAAACAAATTTTCTAGATCTTTGAACACCGCATCTTTTATGTTCAGAGATATTTTTCGATAGGGTGAAAGGTTTCCGATAAAAATGGAAGTACATCTCACGGCGTGCAAGAAATATTGTTAACGTTGGAAAAAAAAAATCCCAGAAGCAGAAAACAAATAGACATGAAAGAAAACAAAGTGGATGTACGGTACACATGTCAAAGTGTCTTCGCCCTCGAATGTGCAACGTTGGATCCTGATCCCATACCTACCTATACTCGCGGGTTTCCACGTTCGCGATCCATTTCTCCATGCGCTGAATACACGATCGACGATTTTACGCGTCGCGAATAGCATATTCTACCCACCAACACATCCCAACAATGTGCCATGCCTTCGCTACATACCTGCATATGCAAAAGTGCAGAATCAATGACGAGTGTGGTCTGCAGAAGCCGGAGAATCTCTCAAATCGTCTAAAAATGTAACTAAAAATTTAGGAAGTCACTCGGTTATGCGAAATACTGCGTTACACACTCGATTGGTTGTGTATCGTCGGCACCTCGCAACGTAAGAAAAGAAAACAAAAACAAAAAAACGTTACCAGTATAAAACGCAAATTACATTTCGCTTTGACTGTCAATGCACTGCATCATCAAGTACTGGAAGGGTTTTGCTATTCTGCATGTGCAGCAACAACAGCACAGAGGCTGTTCCCCGCTTGCGTGAATCGCATATATTTTCCTCTCTCTCTCTCTCTTTCTGTACTCAAAGAATTTCTACCAACTCGACCGCAACGATTGTTATATATGCTAGATAAAACATAATCAACTAACTGAAAAGAAAAACGTCTCGTGTTTTTAGAACGAAAAATTGGAGGTGAAACAGAAATGGGCATCGAGATTGTTGGGAAAATTGAGAAAGGACATCACCCAGGAGTATCGGGAGGATTTTGTGCTTAGTATAACGGGGAAGAGGCCGGCGATGTGCGTCCTCAGTAATCCCGATCAGAAGGGAAAGATGCGTCGAATAGACTGTCTTCGGCAGGCCGATAAGGTATGAGAAAAATGTTACGCACACAAATGTTTCGGGTAATTGTGATATAGGTGATCTATAATTGTTTCATTCATCCGTACCTTCACCAGGTATGGAGACTGGATCTGGTGATGGTGATACTCTTCAAGGCGATACCTCTAGAATCTACGGACGGTGAGAGGCTTGAAAAAACTGCAGAATGCGCCCAACCTGGATTATGCGTCAATCCCTATCACATCAACGTCTCCGTCCGAGAGTTGGACCTTTATTTGGCCAACTTCATCACCAGTCACGGTAAGGAAATAAGAATGGTGTACGCGATAACTCTATCACGGTTTGTCCAATCGATTTCAAATTTGTACACTATCTTGATTTCGTTATTATGCAACTCTTAACCCAAGGGTTTTTCAGACCGGTCTGTCTTCTAGTCTTTCTAAAACGGTTAAAAAAGTATCTAAACATGACAAAAAACTTGAAATTCTGATATACAGTGTCGATATTTTGGACCAATTTGAATCTATCAAAAATCGCTTCGGCATCGACTTAGAGAATTCCAATAGAAAGAGAATAACACCTCGTTTAAGTCATTGAGACACTCGGTGTGACTGGCCAACTTCAACAACATTCTCAGTAGGCCAAAGTTCATGGTGTACGCGATAACTTTGGAACAGTTTGTCCAATCGATTTCAAATTTGTACACTATCTTCATTTTGTTATTATCCAACTCTTGACCCAAGGGTTTTTCGGTCTGGCTTTTAGTCTTTCTAAAACGGTCAAAAAAGTATCTGAAAATGACGAAAAACGTGAAATTCTGATATACAGTGTCGATATTTTGGACCAATTTGAATCTATCGAAAATCGCTTCTGCATCGACTTAGAGAATTCCAATAGGAAGAGAATGACATCTCGTTTAAGTCATTGAAACACTCCGTGTGGCTGTTATTGGCCAACTGCAACAACATTCTCAGTAGGCCAAAGTTCATGGTGTACGCGATAACTTTGGAATAGTTTGTCCAATCGATTTCAAATTTATACACTATCTTCATTTCGTTATTATCCAACTCTTGACCCAAGGCTTTTTCGGTCTGGCTTCTAGTCTTTCTAAAACGGTCAAAAAAGTATCTGAAAATGACGAAAAACGTGAAATTCTGATGTACAGTGTCGATATTTTGGACCAATTTGAATCTATCGAAAATCGCTTCTGCATCGACTTAGTGAATTCCATTAGAAAGAAAATGACACCTCGTTGAGGTCTTTGAGACACTCCGTTTGGCTACAACTGTGGCTGCCACGATTTTTGCGAGCGCTACTTCCGCGAATTTTCGAGCCCACTCGTAATTAAATTCTTTCAAAATGAATTCAAAATCTTGTCTTACTTCCAAATTCGGTTTTCCGATGCGTTTTACTCTCCGTTCTTGAAAAAGTTATTGTATTTCGAATTAGGACTATAAAAGATTTGGACAGTATCCCGATCACTTGGCCTCCCACTTCCGCGTGGTCTCTGCGGGTGTCAATCGGGCGATATTCTTTCTTGGCATCAATGTTACCCAATGTTTACAATCACTCGATGTATAAAGGAACTTGGGAAAAATTGGCTAAGCCACCAAAGTCTGAACGTTTACTCTAGTTAACAAGATCAAGAAATAGATAGACGATGCTACACAGCAGGAAGGTTAAAAAAAAAAGAGCGAGAGAAAGAGGAAAAATTAAAACTACCGGTAGTCTACTAGAATGAAATGAATCGCTCCGTTGCCAAGACATGGGGTAGGTTAGGCACTCGTTCCAGTATTATTTCTATTAATACAGTTTACAAGATTTCTTTCATTTTCTTTCTTTCCTTTTTTTTTATGAATGAGAATATCGGACCATTTTGTTGAAAACTTTGTTTATTCACGCGAGAGACGTGATCGGTAACGCGAGTTCGCAAATGGCCTTGAAAAAAACTACTGCTACACCTAGACTCTACATCAGCGTCTGGGTTTAGATTATTCTACCCGTCCCCGTCTCCCCCACCTCATCTGTATATTTTAAGAAGAGTAACCAAGGAATTTTCATGATGTTGATCATACAAGAGGCTTACAGCCCATTCGCTGTTACCGGATTTCGATCCATAACTCAAAACGAGGCAACTTCATCGAACCAACCTCTTCTCGAAGACCGAGAAACCCTGGTTCTTCGTATCTCGAATTCTAGACTCTGGTTATATCTAGAATCCCCCGAGCCTCCGCGGTCATCCGATAAACGAGACTCGCACCTGTTTCGCAGAACCAGAGGCTAGAAGAGATAGGGAGATGGACTTGCGCAACCGGCAAGCTGAACGGCGATATTTAGCTATTAGGTCAATTCCGAGATCCGGAATATTCGATCTTTCGGGGGTTGGGTTTGATTTCGGGAATTATTCTGAATTCATACTTTCGTATTTCGGGGTTAGGAGTACTGCGACCAGCTCACTAACAGCTGATGGTTTTTTCGTGCAGAGACTCTAACCCACGATGTCTGCCTCAGCCTCTATAAATAAATAACCGAAGTTACTATGTGTGTAACGCGATTTTAGAATCTGTGTCTGTAGTCTCGTTACACCAATAGCCGCCAAGTACCGGAGGGAAATAACTCAAGATTTGACTGACACCTTATTTTTATTTTTATTTTTTTTCTTTTAGTGAATTAATACTAACTATTCCAATTTATTGTTTCTATTCTCGTTATTTCATTCATTTCCTCGGTTATTTCTCAATATTTCCCCCTCTGCGAAGTATATTTGATGACGAGGTCTTGTTATTCGCAATATTTTTCGCGATGCATGGCATTCGATGCCACCGCGTTGTATCTCTGACGCTGCCATCTTGTCCTCGTTTTTGTAAACAAAATGGCGGACGCTCTAAGGCTCTAAGGACTCTGATCTGGCTACTCAACGCATAGGCGGTATTTACGCTGCTATTATAGTCCTAACAAAGAATCTACGTAGTAGGTCCGATGCCGTTTTTCTACGTGTTTGGTATATGTGTATGTATAACCCCCCCACCCCCCCAAAAATCTTCTGGGCTAGTGTATTTTGGTAATATTCTATTGCGTAAGTGGTGTGTGCGAAGCTGCAGAGAGACGCCTCACGATCATTTGCGTAAGGTCGAAAGATATATATGTATCTAAACTTATATACCTATATATCATCTACGATATATGACGGGATGACACGACGTTAATTCTGTTATAACAATATATATACATATGTTTATGTACACGTAGGTGTATTTTTTTTTTTTTTGGGCACATAATATTCGAATGTAGAAAGCAATGAGCGAAAGTTTGGTACAGGAGGCAGTGCATAAATGACGTCACCATAATTTGCCCCCCCTTTTTTAATTCCCCCAGAATCATGAAAAAAAGCAAGAAAAACTTTTGTTTCTAAAAAAAAAAAAAAAACTGATTCTGTTATAGATTACTTTTGAATACTTGTAATAATAATATTATCGGGCATCAAACTTCAAGCGCGGGTTTTTTAAACTTGGAAGTGATTTTTCGACTGAATATTGAGAAGCATGTAAACATTTTTAAATGTGACGTCATTTATGCACGGCTCCTATTGTTTTTAGAAATTCATTTCTAGTGCAGGTCGATTTGAAATTTTACAAAAAACGATAAAAAAGAGACTCTGTAGAGTCTCGCGCCAATTGGATTAAAAAAACACATTTTTTTTCTAATGTGCTATATATGTGGGTATGGACAAATTTTTCATCCAAATTTCATTATTACTCCACAAAAATTTAACAATCAATGTTATTTTGGATCTGATACAATATAAATTAGATTGTTCCTTTTTCTCTATTACAGAGGTTCTCAACGGAATCTGCAATACCAACAAAGACGAGGATAGAAGAAGAAAAGGTATATATTTATATTCTAAAAACAAAACAACAACAAAAAAAAAGTACTAAAATATATTCATATGAAAAAAATAACAACTATCAAAATGTTATGAAGAAAAAAGTATTCACAATTATTATAGTATTGTTTTTTTTTTACCTCTCTCTCTCTCTCTCACTCTCTTTTGATACTCGTTTCATTTATTTTGAACAATTTTTTTATTTTTTTTTTTCATCTTCCTTCTCGCTGGATTTTTGATGCAACAAAAATCATGAAGAATCAAAAAAATTATACTTATATATACACTTTACGTCTTTATATATACTGATTAGTTGAAAAGATTAGTTTAAATATTGAGATCTTATGCGGGGCCTGCGTTTCTTTGTTTTCTCATTTTCACGTTTTATTCATTTATTTATTAATTTTTCTTCTTATCCGTTGCCGATTAATTTACTGTGCAGTAACTGCAATAACAATAATAATAATAATAACAGTATTAACAATGATATTAAATTCGCACCATTTCCCATATATCATCGCAATTAATTTCCTCGATTATTGCTTTCGATCTTTGATTAAAATAAATAAAAATGGGGTCTAAAATTGATTAAAAATTTATAAAACTGTATAATTTGTTTATGATTAATTATCAAAAACGCATGGAAGTCGTCTTTTGATCTAATTAATATTGTTATTATTATTATTATTCGAAGAAGAAAAATCGCCAAGCAAATATGTTGTCTCATAAAATGCGCGCTTAAATGAATCTACTGGGGGTGGGGGGGGGGATGCCACGTGCGCATTAGTGCAACCTTGCATCGCGCTGGTGGAAACTGAATTATCTTATCTTGGCAGATGGGTAGAAAACACCCGCTGCAGCCTACTTCGTTCACTTTGGGAGCTACGGGAGTTATAACGATCTTAAAATAGTATACCTATATACGTATGTATATACGTGTATGTGTATATGTCTATGCATCAGAGAAAAACCTTCTGCATAACTAGCATAATAAAGCCTCTATATATACCTAAACGCTAAACAGTCATTGTCCATATTGAAAAAAAATAAAAAAGTGACATAAAAACTTTTTCTTCCATCATTTATAATTGTTTTAATTTTTTTTTTTTTTTTATATACCAATTTCACATGAAATTAATTATTAATAAACGAGAAAACAAATATTGAAAAAACAAAAAAAAAATTATTCAAAAATTGATGAGTAGATCTATTTTTTCTATTTTCTTTTTCTTTTTCTTCTTCAAATGTAATGAGATATTTGTGGGATTCGGTTCTGTTCCCAGGTGGCTATCACGAACTCTACAACGGAGTCGTCTGCAACGATACGATCCTAGCAACCGGTGTCTTCAGTTCCAAAGAGTTATGGATGCTCTCAAAAGGTAGGATTTTTTTGTTTCGTTTTTCGTTTCGTTTGTTTCAATTTTTCCATTATACTTCATGTTTTCATTAATTAACTTATATACATATACATGGAAATAGAAATGAATTTTGTTTTTTCTATTCTTCAATTAATAAACACTAACAGCTCTGCAATATTTATTTATCTATTCATTTATTTATTTCATTTATATTTTATTTAAAAAAAAAAGATAATCATAAACACTGTAACATAACAATGAAAATAATCCGTCTCTGCTCATAATAACAGCGCACACAGACACAGCCGCCATTACATGCAGTATTTACACATAATTATAAAGTAGATACCTGTTAAATTATATTATATACAGTTTATGTTATATCACCGCATAAGATCTTAGTAAGGGAATTTTGACAGTAGATTTTCTAGTTGTTTATTATTTTACACATAACAATAATAACAATAATAATAATAATAGTAGCAAATTTAGATCGTGATCTCCTTGCCAGTAGAAATTAGTCCGAAGTTGTCCAAACTCCTTCGAACCCGTCCGAAACGGTCTTTTGCTGTCCGCAAGTTGGTTATTTCGCTGGTTCGGACCGGTTCGGTCAATTTCGTACTAATTCGGACGAATTCGATCCTCTTCGGACGAATAGGGACAAGTTCGGATAACTTCGGACCGATAATTCGAACGATTTGACGCCCCTGAGGGTTTCACAATGTCTGTAATAGTCAGGCTGACTTTCTAGCAATTTTAGTCGTTCTCTATATCATCGCGCTTTAACTTTCTTATTTTTCTTTTGTTTCGCGTGCCTAATAATATATCGACCCAGTTACACTTTCTTCAGGGTCACATAGGCGAGCTATCTGATGCGTTTCTTTACTATGTCGACGCCGTGATTTTTAGGTTATGTACCCGAAGGATTAGGCTCGGCGTGAATAGAGCTAGGCTAGCAAACGATCCTGCTTATACTCGCATACACGTATAATACGTATATAAAAGTACACTACTAGGTGTGCAACTTCATGAGATGGGGAAAAATTCATTAATAGAACATCGAACAATGCTCACTACGGAGGTAGATATACGTGGATATAGTAGATCCAGATAGGTGCATATAGGAAAAAAAAAATCTGATCCATATAGACACATAGATTCTCTGCCCTGAACTGTAATATCCACAATGCACTGCACATATTCAGTATATGAGCGAGACAGCAAAAAATCTCGTGCGATCCTCTTTAATATAGAAGCTATCATCAAATATTACAAAAATAATAATAATAATAATAATAATAAGAATGAAAAAATGATAATAATTAACAATACTAAAATAATATTATGAGTTTCTATTTTTTTCTTTTACTTGTTTGGATTTTTTTTTATTTTATTTTTTTATTGTGCTTTATATATGTTTTTATATATATTTTTTTTTTTTTTGCATTGCTAAAAGGCTTGAGGACGTTATTGCAGAGGTTGTAAAACACACAAAGGACACACACAAACAATACTACATATTAAAATTGCATACTTGAAAAGAGAAAGACCAAAAAAAAAAAAAACAACAACAATAGATAGTACATATACTAATACTATACGGGCGTGTGTCTGGTTTCAGCTTCCATACTGCATGACCTCAGCGACATGCAGCCCCAAATAAACGCGATCAAAATAGAGCACCCGCCGTACTACTGCAGCAGTTATACACCGCCGTCGGCCGCTTCTGCAGAACATGCACAACCTGCGGCTAGCTTCAGTAAGTTCAAATCTGATAGCATATACACATATATATACATATAACGTTTATATTATATATTTTTCATCTTCTTCGTCTTCTTCTTCTTCTTTGAATTCGATCGGTAAAGAGATTTTTTTATTCTTCGAATCGTTTCTACACCACGCAAATTATTTTGGGTTGTCTGTCGTTCTGTTTTACCGACGTTTACACATGTTTCCACGTTCCCTGTTTTACCGACGTTTTCGCTCTGTTTTACCGGCATATAGAAAAACGCCTATTTGTGTGTTTCCGTGCACATGAGACACATATACTAGTAGTTGGTTAAAAAAAAGATGATGATCCTATATTACCGACAGAGATCGGTAAAACAGGTTTGTGAAAACAAAATATTACCTGTATTACCTAATGACATTGTTTTTCTTGTCATAACGTTTCTAATTTGAACAAAATATGAATGAATAATTGGGCTAATTATTGTTATGTGATAATTAGGTCCCCCACCAGTACACCAGCTTATAAGAAACGACAAGACTGAAAAAGCACCGACAGTATCTGTATCAAGTGCTTCAAATTTTTCACCTGTATTAAGGCCTGACGATGCTCATCGGGGTGGAGTTGATTCTCCACATTCTCAGACCGGTATGTGACTACGCAGATTAATCAATTATATTAATTAATCAAATTAATCTATTAACATTAGATTATTTATTATAAAAATCGATCACACAGTTTAAAATAAAATAATATATTTATAATAATAATAATAAAGAAAAAACAAAGGATGCGGGAAGGATAGTATAAATTACATACTTTTCTTTTCTATCGTTTATTACTATAATAATAATAATAATGATTATTATAATGTATTTAATTATTATTATATAAATGAAATGATCAACTGTATGTATATATACATTACATACATACTATATTCATAAGATTATCATAATATTAATAATATAAAACTTATCATTAATATATAGATTAATATATCGAGTAAAAAAAGAAAAAAATATTAGTCGATCGAACAAACATCTAACATCGAATTCTGACGCCACTTTACAATCGCCAGCTAACAAATCAACGAGTCAAAAAAAAAAAACCATATATATAACAATGAGTTTTTTTTGTGTTAAGTTTATATACGATATTGTTTTTCTTTTTCTTTTTCAATACGTTTTTCATTTTTCTTTTGTTTTTTTTAATTGTTGTTTTTTGTGACTAACCCAATACCGTTGATATATTGTTGTCTAGTGTCCAGTGTGCGATAGACCCAATACTGAGCTCATCTCTCCCCCCAACAGGGCATCATGTAAGTAATCAAAAGTTAGGTGTCGAAACAAAAAAAAAAAAAAAAATGCAAACAAAAACAAGAAAAAAATAATATATATACATATAATTATCACGTTACTTTCCATTCATTTCTTTTATTACTTATTTGTCTTTCTCTCTCTCTCTCTCTCTCTCTATCTTTCTCTATCTCTCTACTCACTTAATTCTATTATCATATACTATATGAATAATTATGTAGTACAACAGAGGCGTCGCAGTGCAGCGTGTGTTATATTAAAATTGTCGATATTTCTACCTAATATACACCGTTAGAAATTTTTGTATGAAAATTTCGTAAGAATGTATACTTTTTATATATTAAAATTCAACTCTTTCAATATTTAAATATTCATATAACAGTTTTGGAAATTAAAAATCATTCGGAAATTTCATAGCCAAGATTTTTTTGTACTAAATTTCATTTACAGAATGTTTCGAAAATTCGGCTGAATGATCATATGATATGAAAATTGATGATAATTTCATTCAAAAATTGGTTTCCACTGCAATAATTGCCGAATCGGGTCACAAAATATTGCAGAATGAACAAAAAAATGAAAATTCTACGCTTTTAATTGGATGGACCGTTGATAATTGACTGAAACACCGCTTTGTCATGAATATATTCATAAATTCATAAATTTAACAGAACCATATCAATATTGATTGTGAGATACAGTAATTGAAAACTCGATGTCGTTTTCATATTAAGACACAAATATGAAATGTTCAAGATATTTCATATTTTTAAATTTCATTCCTGTTTCTATAACAAATTTCAAGATATATTTAACAGTGATACATATGCATACGTAGATTAGGGGATGATGAACAGGATGACGAGGATTATTTCATTTTCTCGGAGCAAACATTGCAGAGAAAAAAAATACAGAGAATAAATTCAAATCGAATATAAGATATATGGCGAGAAATTAGGACAATCGATCCAATCAGGGGTAAAAGATAAACGAAACATGAAAAAAGGAAAAAAAATCACACTAATCGCGGATTAAATGTAATGTCTGTTTCAGTCTGATCCCAAGCGTAGAAAGAAGGCTTGCTAAAAGTTACTCGGCAAAAAGGTACAATTATATCTGTGATTGGTTATGATGTTATAGTACTATATATATATAGTATATATATATATATTATTCTTACATTGCGTATTTTTTTACAAACACACCAAGTTGTACCTTTGATCGCGGATATTTGATAACGATAATTACAACAAAATCAAAAACAGCAAAGACAAAAAAAAAAAAAATTGTACGTGCGGAATGAATTTGATAAAATTGAAAAAAGGAAAAACCGAAATCGAGGGAATATAGAAAGCATTGAGAGAAAGTCATAATAAAATATATAAGGTAATCAAGATCATATGTAAAAAAAATTTCTTTCAAATTGAATTACATGAGGACACAAAATTATATACAGTGAAAAAAACACTTGAAGAGAAATTTGAATATTAGTTCTTTTTTTCTACTTTTTTTTTTAATCGCGAATTTGTACAAATATAAATCTAGTGCGTATAACTTGGTTTTGTTTATATATACATATATATGTATGTATGAATATTTAGTTATTCTGCACATCGTAATTGGTCTTAAACTATTCGTTTCTTTTTTTCTTTCTTTGGTCTCTGAAAATGTTAGCGAAAAACAAAAAAATGCAAGCCTGTGATGTATACCTAAATATATGTATATTCTATCCACGCATATCTCTGTCTCACATATATATATCTCTCTGTATATTCACTATCTCTGTCTCTCTCTGTGGCCCGATTTTTTGTGATAATATACAATTATCGTTAATATTCTATATAGATCTACGTATCAAATATTTATGAATATAATAAATTGTATAAATTATTACAGCGAGATTTTTGTGAATTGAGATTGCAGTAATAATTCTATTTTTTTTTTTTTACTCAATTTTTTACTGTCTTTATATTAGCGCCGCATGCGCATAATGCTGCACTTGCGGAATGTATCTTTTTATATACATATACATATATACCATATACATATATCACAGAAGGAAAAAAAAATCTCTCGATGTTTGATAATTGTCAAAAAAAAAAAAAAAAAAAAAAGAATCACGTAGACCGTATGATATTCTAATCGATGTTACCCATAGGGTAGGCTCAAAACGAATTGATTATCTTACTCGCGAACTTTTCACGATTTACCTATATTCGACAATTTTTTTTTCCTGTAATATCACTAAAAAAAATATTGATGATTTTTATCGATTCTAAAGATCGTGAAAAGTGGGGTATAAAAAAAAAAAAAAAAAGTGTTTTTGGCTAACCCGAAGTATATTTATCAATTATACACTGCGCTCCTGATTGACGTTGCATCGTTGTGCCCCCCATAGCTGCCTGCACAGCATTATTTCATTTCATTTATTTTTATTATTATTATTTCAGTTTTTTTTCTCATCAAACTCACGTGTACAGTGCGAATTTTTAACGATCACAGGCTCCAAAGTAGTCCGAACTTGTTCGACTGTAGTCGAAGTCTTACGAATTTGTCCGACGGTAGTCGAAGTTTGCCGAAAGTCCGGATTTTCGCCACGCACAGTCTCAGTTTCTCTGGACTTTGAATTCATTTTCTCCAATTTGTACTCATCATCGTTTAAAAAAAAATGTTTTCAATTAATTTTCGTTATTAATATGCAATTTTTTAAGCCACGTTGCATCATTGATGTTCGATGTTTAACTATATATACATATTTATCCATAAATGACCTGTCAAAAATAAATCCAAGGGTTCAAAAAGGAAAAAAGGAACCGTCATAATATTATAATAAAAAACAGAAAAAAAAAGAAAATAAATTTTCTACAATTGTAGATATAATAATTACGACTATAAATAAATTATAGCCCTAGGATAATTTTTTTGACGTGGTCCGCAATTACTGTCTGCAAGAAAAAAAAAGAAAGAGAAAAAAAAATTATACGTATATCACTGTGCCTCTTATTATTATTATTATTATTATTAATTGTATTATATAATTTGTGTTAATATTTCAAACATGAATTATTATTATTATTATTATTTCTTTTATCGAATATGAATAGAGTCCCATATTTTTTTTAACTTTCTTTGTTATTCTTTTTTTCTCATTCAAATATTAATCATGTCTTCTGAATATTATTAATTAATTAAATATAAAAGTTTGCTCACCGCGTACGTTCGCACCGCCACACACCACTGTTGTCTGGTAAGCTAGTTGTCGCTGTCACTGTCTCTCTATATATACATATATATATATATATCTGTCTGTATGTCTATTACCACCCCCCTGGAAACCCACCCATTGAATTGATGACACCATTAAGTTACAATTCGATTATCAATTATTATTATTCCTTTGTTCTCAAGAGACTCGGTAGAGCCTCGCGCTACGAACGTGAAGAAAAGAAAAATGTGCGCTGCGCGATACTCGACCGAGTCTCGATCTCCACCCGAATGGTATTTATGATCGTGCTGATCGATCAGATCCAACAGAGTTCCGTATTGCCACGCGATCTCAAAGACAACGATGGATAATTGTTATTCCGTCGTTGAGAATCTATGAGAATCAACGCATGCGAATCTGTTAGACAAAAATCCTAAATATTAGTCTGGTCAAATTGAAAGCTTGGCTTATTATTGAACGGACTCGAAGCCCTAACCTCAAACTGGACGGCTCGATCCGCCATTTTGAGTGAAAGGTGATCGAATTGAGTTTTTTCATCATATCTCGACAACCGTTGATTATACCGTCACGGAGGTCATTACAAAAAATGAAGCTTACTAAATTCTCTACAACAAATGTCTGATACATTTTTCTCCTATCTTGGATAGTTTTGCTCTAATACGCTGGTGAATACGTACATCATTCTCGCAAGGTTCCATACAAACATCGATACTTTCAGCCTGTATTACGCAAAAACTATCAAAGATATGGAAAAAATGTATTGAATCTTTCTTGTAGAGAATTCAATAAGCTTCATTTTTGATAATCACCTTCGTGACGATATCATCAATGGTTGTCGAGATATGACTAAAAAACTGAATTCGAGCCCCTTTGACTCAAGATGTCGTCCAGTTAGAGATCAGGACGTTTTATGTTAGTAGCCCAATACCAATTTGCGGATCTTTACCAAACAGGTTTTTCTAATCGCTATATTATGATCCAATTTGACCGGACTACATTGAATATTCACCTGTTTAAGAGAATCTGTGTAATATCTCTCTACATATCACTTTCACTATTATATATAATTATATCATTGTTTGTCACACACCATATCGCCAATGCTCTGGGTATGTCGTATGCTGGATGAGTTATTTGATTATTTATTGATTCAATTTTTTTGTTTCTGTTCTTTCTTTGTTATCTTTTATCTCCGGTACGCAACCAATGTACCCCCATTCTACTATTCTACCACTACCACTACTACTACTACTATTGTTGTTGCAATGTTGGTGTTGTTGTATATAAATATTATCTCTATCTCTCTATTATTATTATTATTATTATTATCCTATTTTCGATATTCATACAATTATTATTATTGTTATTTTAATTATTATGAACATATAATTGTTGATGTTGATGTTGATGTTGTTACCTTGATGTTTGATGTGTTGTTTAATCGTTGTTTATATCCTAATTGTTGTTTGATGTTTGTTGTTGCACTGATATATATATATACATTATATCGTCACGTCGATATTCAATGTTTCAGTCTCACCACAGTCTCACCCAAGTCGTGCTATGTACTCAATAACTATACGCTTTTATCTCATCGAGTGCTTTATATGTATATTAACAAAATATACTCGTACTATATAATTTATAATTAAAAGAAGAAAAAAAAAGAAAACTATTATTATTATCACCACATGAGTATCGTGTAAAATGCACAATTGCCAAGTTGTCGTTGTCTACTACTATTACTACTACTATTACTATCGTAAAAAAAAATCACCTTCACTTCTATCGCATCTTTCTATATTATATCGTCCTATATTATATATATTATATACTAATACTCTAATACCGAATTGATTCAATCTACATGCCGCCAAAGGTAGTGGTCGTTGAATCTCGTCGACGTCAGATAGTCGGAATATGTCGAAATCTGACGCCGATCGGATCAAACGATCGTGAACTAACAAATTCGGTTATTGTTCCAGGACTTCATTCTCCTCACGAAGGACTAGCCGGTGGTTCGGGTCAGAATATGTCAGGCCTAGCCTACTACCAACCCGAACATCCTGGCTCAACGGCGGCAGCAAAGTATCCTGAAAACGGACACGATACTCTGTCAGATTTTGTAACGTTCGTTTGCGAAGAGACCGAGAACACCCAACAGTTACCTCAGGTAGCTAACGTCGCTTTATAATCGAGCCAAAGTGACCATAACCTCTACGCGAAGGGCTAGACACTCTCAAGTAACTTCCAAGGACTCGATAACACTCGCCGATACTCGGAAATACTCGGAAATAATCGTACAGTACTCGAGAAATATTCTTACGGTACTTGACGATCCTCGGAAGTACTCGGTGATACTCGGAAATAATCGTACAGTACTCGAGAAATATTCTTACGGTACTCGGCTATCCTCGGAAGTACCTCGGAAGATCCTCGGATTCCGAGTCCTAGCCCCTGCCCCCTCGTCTCTGGTCACTTTGGTAATCGACGCAGCGTGCTATTGCGCCTAGCCAGCTTTGGACGGACGATATTTGACGAAACTCTCTTCATCCACGACGCAATGAACCGTCGTACGACTAATATAAATGAATAGATCGTTCCAGGGCATGGCTAGAGCGCGCACGATTGTATGGATGAGTGTCGTATGCCATTTTCAGACGCAGCTCGCTGGATCACGTGGTGGTATACAAAAGTTTTCCCAGTATTATCCGAGCTCGATGTTACCGCCCCCGCCACCGGCTCCGATGGCTCGTCCGGTAGCGATAATAAGATCGACCGGCGAGTTGACCGTCGCTACCGCCGGGTCACCGC
Organism: Euura lappo; assembly: GCA_018257835.1. Classification (NCBI taxonomy): domain Eukaryota; kingdom Metazoa; phylum Arthropoda; class Insecta; order Hymenoptera; family Tenthredinidae; genus Euura; species Euura lappo. The sequence continues at coordinate 48,535 of JAEUYN010000970.1, read as the reverse complement.
CGACGTCGTCCAATTCTCCTAACGATTCACGAGACATGGGAAACACCGGGGATCAGATGACCGCCGGACTTGTCAGCTCCTCGTGCCAAGGCTCCGTCGATAACGGCGGTAGGAAGAGTCCGACGAGGATACTAGTCGCAGCGCCTCACACAAGCAGAGAGTACACCTTCCCGCATTTTCACTCACAGCCGGGCCAGGTAGTGTTTGATGCCAGGAAGTCGACGGAGTCGGGTTCTGAACAGCTCCTTTTTATCCTATTTGCAGCAAATATTCACCTATCCGACGATCAGCTCGATGTCGGGGGTGATATCACCTACGAATCTATCTCTATTCTCGTCTCCAGCGTCAGTCAGCAGACCTGTGGCCACTCAGAGGTCAGTTTCTAACGTTCCTCGCTGGAGCGCTGCTCCCTTTATAAACCTAGAGGACGACTACAACATGATCGCACCCATCATAGCCGGCACCGCTAGCGAGCCTCCGTCTGCCATGGACGAGGGTAAGAGATTAGAGAACGGAATATTAATTGTAAGTAACAGTGAAACCCCGTTAGGGTCGTTGCCACTCGCTACATTCAAGTTATCCACGACGTGCTACAACGAAGAATAGATATTGATTCGAAATTTTCAAAAGATGGCACAGATACGCCCTTCACCTCCGATTTGAGACCTAAACCAATAAAATCGGGCGTACGATAAGCGAGAAAACTTGTACGAGCCGAAGCACGGAATCTGTGCCAGCCGTTATCCCCTCCACTTTGACGCGGGGAGCCGAAGAGCCAGCGCTAGGCAGGCTGAGCTCACTGCTCACTAGGCAGCGAGCCGAAGTCCCCCCACTCTTCCATGCCTCATCGCGGGCTCGTCCGCTCCCGTGTCAGGTAGAGCGCCGAAGCGCTCTCAACGGGGTTTCGCTGGAGATGCGATTACTGAATAGTTTATTTTACATTTATATTATTTTTTACCACACATGCATTAAAAACTCGTGTTTTTTGCCCTCCTCGACGGAATGAAAGTCACACAGTTTTTCGAACGGGGACTTTCACTCGTTTTTGATGCATATATCTGGTAGAAAATAAGATATGTGTGCCATGGAAAGGAAGCAGTTGTTTTGTCTCGCGTTCGACGGAAAAAGCCTGTTTCCTTCCCTTGGTGCATAATATATTATTTTTTTCTGTTTTCTTTTCTGTTAGTTGCTATTTTATATTTCCGCCAACGTTTATTTTAGACCGGTACTTTCATTCGGTGCATGCGAACAGTGGGATGGATAAGAGTGGGACTGGTGGAATGATGGGAAACGATTTGGGAGTCGGTAACGATCCTTCTAATCACCACCACCACCATCATCAACAGCAGCAACAACAACAGCAGCAGCAACAACAACAGCAACAAGTGATGCAAGATAAATCGTGTCGGCCTAAATCCTCTCCGTGACACCGGCGAGTAATCAAATTTGACTTGACACTTTTGCGTAATAGTAGTAGCAACCGGAATTGTTTTCGGTATTTTATTTATTTTCTGTTATCGTCGTTTTTCTTTCTTTTTCTACATTGAAAAAAAAAAAAAAATCCGGTAAGGTCGATGGAGAAAGAGAGTAAAAAAAAAAACACAATAGACATCCGTTCATCACGATACGTTAAAAAAATAAAATAAAATAACTAATTAAAGAGACGAGCGGATTGATAGAAGAAGAAAAAAAACGAGAGAGAAAAAACAAAAAAAAAAAAAACTAGTGATTTAATAGTAAAAGCGCCTTTTAACGCCCCATCGTCAAAAGAATATTTTGATAAAGAAAGAAAAAGAAAATTAGAATTAAAAAAAAAAAAAAAAAAACGAGAATTAATTAATTACAAAAAAAAAGAAGAAGAAGAAAAAACAATACGAGTTAATTATCATATAATATATATAATAAAAGTAACTATAGGTAATGTAACTATATACTGTTATATACACACAGTCTTACCCACGTTTGCCTTTGATAAATTATTGCTTCGAGGAATCAGGATTGATTATATTATATGTATATTATATGTATACATATAAATATATATATATATATATATGTATGACATTTTTTTTTGTAGTAGTCAATATAGAATATATAAATATAATGATAATAATGATAATGATAATGATAATGATAATGAAGAAGAGGAAGAAAAAAAAAATAAATATATACACGCTATAAGTGAAGCTATATACCTAATATAAGCTAATGGAGATGCTCAGCTGCATTTTCAGTTTATATGTATATACCTGCCTATATACATATATATATATGTGTATATATATATATGTTATGCAGCAGGGGTTAATTTTTTTGCTCAATTTTCTTCTCCCCTCCCCTTCCCCTATTGCTGATGATTGCGCGCGCATTGAAACGACGATTATGAGATATATTATATATATATATATATATATATACATATAATTAATTATGTAGATATTATTATTATAATATATAATATACTATAGTATTATAAGAATAATAATAATAATAATAATAATATAATATATTTCTTCCGCGGATTAAAACACCGATCGTTCTTCCATCTAATTAGCCAAAAATAAAAAACAAACAAAATGAAAAAAAAAAAATAAAAATAAAAATCTTTGTCCATCGTCCATATCCGGCTGCATATGTATAGCAGTAATTGATAAAATTGTTTCTTTTTTTTTTCTCTTCTTTTAATATTAATCATTTTATTTATATCCATATTGAAAATAATTCACATAATTTAAAATCACGATTTTGGAAAATAAAATAGAAAAAAAAAATATTTTTCTAAACACAAAACTGATGGAAGAAAAAAAAAAAGAAAATTTTTTTTTCGTTCCATAATCAATAATCTTTGAGATTATACATGGTAGAAATGTGATAGAATATCATAAAATCTTTATTTTTCTTTTGATTTGTTGATTTATTTTCTTTTTCCCCTCCAAATTTTCCAATTAATCCTGATTTGATCGATTTGAACAGAAGAAAAAAATTGATAAAAAAATAGTCGGATTATGGATGTACGGAGATTAATTAAGGGAGTGAGAGTAGTGATTAATAATAATAATAATAATAATAATAATATTAATAAAGCAGAAGAAAAAAAGGCAAAAAACCCAACGCAGTTCGTTGAAACGATAATAATAATAATAATAATAATAATAAATTAATCAATTGTATAATTGATTAATAACGCCTAATGCTCAGGCTAGTTGCTACTACCACTAGTTATAACGACTAGTGATATTCGGCTAGTCACCAAGAGGCTGCTATTAGATAGAAAAGAGAATAATAATAATAATGATAATGATAATGATAATGATAATGATAAAATAGTAATAAATAAATAAATATAATGAATAAATTACTCAATAATTAAGAGTATGACAGAAAAAGAAAAAAAAAAAAAAACAGTTATGATTATTATTATACCATCTATTATCCCTACACAATTATTGATTATTATTATTACTATACTACATACTACCTACTACTACCTACTACTACTATCCCGTATACTATATAAATACATACATACCCTATGCCTACTATTATACTGTTATACATACTATAAATAGTATATGAAAAATCGTTTTGAAGAAGAAGAAAAAAAATAAATAAAAAATTGACGAAAAAAAAAACAAAAAAGTAAGAAAATTAACCTCACTGATGATGAACTATTGCAGAAAAAAAAAAAAAAAAAAAACAACAGGAAAAAATAACCAGATTAATTGAAAAAGATATATAGAGAAATAGTTGAAAGAAAATAATTATAATGCTTTACCTATAATTATCTAAATAAGTGAAAATATCTTAAAAAAAGAAGAAAAAACACACACACACACACACAACGTATGTAATATTTATTATCTCTCTCTCTCTCTCTCTCTCTCTCTCTCTCTTTCTCATTATACAGAAGACAAGAATTTGAAGAACAAAATAAAAAATAAATAAAAAAACAGAATCTTTCAACAAATTGTTCGGATATTTTATTCGTGATTCGAAATCGTCTGGTTCTTTATTTTTTTTTTTCTTTACATATACATATATACCTACAATTTTTTTTCGTTAAATTTTGGGCTATATGTATAATATAAATACATAAACTGAAATAAGTGCGATAATAGTTGATACATATTTAATATATATTATATATATACATACGTATTAATTTATTATATATTTAGTTACATTATTATTATTATTAAAAAAAAAAAAAAAAAATACGTAAACGCGCCACCATGCATCTGTACAATAATTTGTATAATAATATTATATAATTAACTTTTGAACCCTAGTTAGACACGTGGTGGATCATAATTTTATTTTGTTTTGTTTGTTAGTCGTTTCTCTTTTGTTCTTGTTTTCATTAAGTGTTAAATGTATTATACACAATAATTGGCGATAAATAAAAAAAAGAAGCAAATGTTTTATATAGTTGATACAATTTTTCGTTTTTCAATTATTATTATTATTTTTTTTTTTTTCAATCCTATCAAAATAATATTTGATTCTATAATAATTTAATTATGTAAATGATGAAATTTATATAAATTGATTGTATATTAATTATTATTATTATTATTATTATTATTATTATCACGTTGCAGCGGAATTCTAAAAGTCAGTAAATTTTATGATTATTATAAATATTATTATTATTATTATTATTATTATTATTATTATTATGTCTGTTGATTTTGTTTTTAATAAATAAATAAATAAATAAATGAAATAATAGAAAAAAAAAAGAAATGAATTAATAAATATTTTAACGTGCATAAAATTAGCTTGTATAATATATAATATGTGTGTGTGTGTGTGTGTAGATTTGCATCGACGATTTTCTCAAATAAATTACCAAAAAAAAAAAAAAAAAGCAAGATAAGATATTTTTATAGAAATCAATAGGAAAAAAAAAGAAAACAATTAAAAAATACTAATAAAATTATAGCTGCCTGTTTCTCTGTTTTTTTTTTCAAATATATATATATATATATTGTTTATAATCGTGTTTTTTTTTTCTCCTAATTTTTTAATTAGAAAACGCACTGTATCAGTTGATGTCTTACAAACACACACACACACACACACACACAACATAATTTACATAATGTATACCCTACCCATTATAATGATAACAATAATAATTATATATTATAATAAATATGATTATGATTATGATATCATCATGATTACCAAATGATAATGATTCCCCTTGATTGAAAGTTAATGCAAGTAAATTTGTGATTACTCAAAGGATAAAAGATTGTTTTTTTTTTTTTCTTCTTTTTTTATAGTCAATTATAAAATTCGGAATGGAAACAAAATGAAAGTTGGATTAAATAAGACGTGAAAAAAATGATACGTGATAGTTGATGAGAACAAATGGAAAGGATCGTGAAATCAAAAAATTATCGCATATTAGAAAAATATTTTTCATATAATTTATTTGTTCGTTAGTTTAATTTTTAATTTTTTTTTTTTTATCTCCGATGAAAATAATTAAAACAACTAAAAAACAACTAAAAAAAAAAAGGAATAGAATTACCTCGAGCCATACGATAATTATATAACGATATAAAATATATATAAAATATAAAATACTAATGAAACGGTGCGATAAAATAATAATAATAATAATAATAATAATAATTAAGTTAATATCGTATAAAAATTCAGCATCTGAAAATATAATAATATAAGTAATTTAGGCAACTGAGGAACATTATTTAATTATATTATATATATTAAATATATTATATATATATAAACACACATTATACGTAAACTTGCATAAGTATATAATAATAATAATAATAATAATAATTGGATGAATATTGACGATTGATTGATTGTTTGATTGATGATTATGATGATGATAATAATAATGAATGAATAATAATAATAATAATGATAATATTAATAACGCGATGTCAGTTATTATTATTTTATATTATATATATATTATATAAAATAATAATGGTAACGATGACAACGATGATGATGATGATGATGATGAATGACGATTTGTATAAGCTATAAAAAGCGACATACACATATTATATAATAAACTCGAACTACGATATACATATATACATATATACATACATACATGATAATTATTAACGAATAATAAATACAATAATATATTTATCGAATATTTATTGAAGCGATAATAATATGCGTGATTTGGAAGGAATTAAAAAAAAAAAAATAATAAGTAGTAGAAAAATAACATTCAACAAAAAAAAAAAAAAAAATCAAAAATATAAAAATTGATTCAAACACAGAAGAAATTGAAAAAAAAATTAAATAAATAAATAAATAAATAAAAACGCCACTGAAATATTCTCTAGCGCATAATTGTACAAATTGAATAAAATTTCATAGTATTGAAAAATTACATGACAAAGAAAAAAGCAAAAAAAATACCAGGACAGGAAAAATAATTGCAAATCAAAATAATAATACGTAATTGTTATTATTATTATTTTTTTTTTTGACACGAAAGGTCCTGTAGTTTTGTACATTCGTTACACGATCGAATTTATTATTTTTGTTTCTTTCTATTCGTTTCTTTTTTTTTTTCTTCAACGATTGTGAACGAAAATTGATGTTATATATCAGGGATTAGACTAAAAATAGTATAATATGCAGCTGCAGCTATGAGCGCGGCGAGGTAATTAATTATTTGCAATTGCAATTTATTTGAATAAATAAGAGATAAAAGTTTAATGGAAACGCAAGAAATAATAAAAATCTGCAACGACGTCCAATACATATATCGCAATATATATGCGTTTATATACATATTATAAAAATGCAATAAATAATGACAAGATCCATGTACCAACTCGTCGTTTTTTTTTTTTTAAGCGCAGAGTATATACATGTATTAGCTTGTATTATGTACACACCTCGCCGCGCCGTTATACTCCGTGTCCATAAACTGTCTCAAACTATAATATTATTATTTAATATTATACGTATATTATATAATAACCGACAATATTGATTATTAAAATTCTTAATACATAATGAAATAACGAGTTTCGATATACCGAGTGATTATTACCCATCGTCATTTCATATTCTAAAGCCAGTCTCCTGTTCGACCCATGTTTCAAACTAATCGATTTCGTAATTCGCGCCTAAAAATCGGTGACATACGTACCGAGTCCATCTAGCGGCCGCCCAGCGAGTCTCGAGAGCCTCGCGACTCGCCGGATAAACGATCTCGGTCGGTATTTTATTGGGGGGGAATGAAATAACGAGTTTCGATATACCGAGTGATAATTACCCATCGTCATTTCATATTCTAAAGCCAGTCTCCTGTTCGACCCATGTTTCAAACTAATCGATTTCGTAATTCGCGCCTAAAAATCGGTGACATACGTACCGAGTCCATCTAGCGGCCGCCCAGCGAGTCTCGAGAGCCTCGCGACTCGCCGGATAAACGATCTCGGTCGGTATTTTATTGGGGGGAATGAAATAACGAGTTTCGATATACCGAGTGATAATTACCCATCGTCATTTCATATTCTAAAGCCAGTCTCCTGTTCGACCCATGTTTCAAACTAATCGATTTCGTAATTCGCGCCTAAAAATCGGTGACATACGTACCGAGTCCATCTAGCGGCCGCCCAGCGAGTCTCGAGAGCCTCGCGACTCGCCGGATAAACGATCTCGGTCGGTATTTTATTGGGGGGGAATGAAATAACGAGTTTCGATATACCGAGTGATTGATTATTACCCATCGTCATTTCATATTCTAAAGCCAGTCTCCTGTTCGACCCATGTTTCAAACTAATCGATTTCGTAATTCGCGCCTAAAAATCGGTGACATACGTACCGAGTCCATCTAGCGGCCGCCCAGCGAGTCTCGAGAGCCTCGCGACTCGCCGGATAAACGATCTCGGTCGGTATTTTATTGGGGGGGAATGAAATAACGAGTTTCGATATACCGAGTGATTGATTATTACCCATCGTCATTTCATATTCTAAAGCCAGTCTCCTGTTCGACCCATGTTTCAAACTAATCGATTTCGTAATTCGCGCCTAAAAATCGGTGACATACGTACCGAGTCCATCTAGCGGCCGCCCAGCGAGTCTCGAGAGCCTCGCGACTCGCCGGATAAACGAGCTCGGTCGGTATTTTATTGGGGGGAATGAAATAACGAGTTTCGATATACCGAGTGATTGATTATTACCCATCGTCATTTCATATTCTAAAGCCAGTCTCCTGTTCGACCCATGTTTCAAACTAATCGATTTCGTAATTCGCGCCTAAAAATCGGTGACATACGTACCGAGTCCATCTAGCGGCCGCCCAGCGAGTCTCGAGAGCCTCGCGACTCGCCGGATAAACGATCTCGGTCGGTATTTTATTGGGGGGGAATAAATTTTGTTTTTCAAATAATTTATTTAATCAATTTTTATTTTTATTTTTTTCTTTAGTCATTTAAATTATATATTTGTGTGTAACATCAAAATTAATTAATCTCAATCGATAAAAGACAAATTTATTTACATATTTAATACGATATAACAAAATTTTTTTTTCAATTCTTTTTGTTCAATAAAAAAATATTATTATAACAGAAATAATAATCTTTATTATAATTCTATTATATTTTAAAACAATTGAGAAAAAAAAAAAAAATAGCACCACAGGATCGAAGTATAAAAAAAAAAGAGAAAAGAATAGAAAAGGGAAAAAATTGAAACGATTTATACAAATAACAACAAATTTCAAAGTCTTATACGTACGTATTATCGAGTCACCCTGTATAATTTTTTTTTCCTTCCTTTTAATTTATAATTAATTCCATCTATCAAAGCCATTCATTGAACTTGTATCAATGATCTTTTTTTTGTAATTTAATACTCTCCTAATTAGCTTAATTCTACGTATAATTATTAATTATAATACTCTCGTTTTACCATAATATCAATATTTTCAATACACAATTCAAATATTGGTGTAGTTATACAGATTTAACGATAATATTATATATTATTTCCTATTTCTATAAACTATCAATTTTTTTATTCTTCAATTTTGATCTTATCGAGTTTGAAGTTGATTACAAATCAATTTTAAATGCATTGATGATAAATTTATTCTACATACATGCGACGTATCAGCTAAAAATTCCTTCACCCTTCACCAGCTATTTCTCTTTTTTTTTATACGTTAATTAATGCTATGTAATTTTAAAACGCCTGCAATCATAATCGCGACCTTCTATTTTAATATCTACTAAATTCCTTAATCGCTTTCTGTGTCTAAAAATCATCATTTCTTCTCTTCTTTAGTTAACATCGATATTTTTATAGTTATTCTCGTCAGTAATTAAGTACAACGCGCGATTCGACCGTTAATGAACGTCTTTTGATTAAAAAGTTAAAAATTAGTTCATTCAGACAATATTTAAAAAACGAGTATAACAATAGGGCAAGTTTTTTTTTTTTTTTTCTTTTCAAGGAACTAATAATAATCGGAAACAAATCCAGCATCGCCGATAATACCGAATCAGAATTGAACACGTATCGATCTAACAAAAGCAAGACGTGTCCTCGATGGAGTCCTGCGATCTTCTCGTGAATACTTTCAGCAACTGGCAATGTACCCTGGAAGTTTAAACAAAACGAGATCAATGTCAATCACATCCACAATAAATTGCGTAATCACCTGATCTTCAGATTCGAGTCCTGAATTACTTCCCCGTCGCAGTTCCAGACGCTCAAGTGAGAAATGTTCCTCCTATCAGCCTCCGCGTTGTCGGAAGGACGCTGGGGCTCAGGGAGTGCTTGGAATGTGAATTCCCTCGCTCTGTATACTTCGACGAAGGGTAGATCGTACTGGTTGGATGAGAAACGGAGCATTAAGTCCGCGTTCCGAAGACCCCGTCTCAAGCATATCTTACCAAATTCTTGTTCTTGCTGCTCAGCCTCAGCAGCACTCTGATGTTATTGAAGAACGACGTGTGCCTGATGAGTATAAGATCCACGCAGCCGTCTCCGACGTGGCAGTGCGGACTGAAACCCAGAGGGCTTCTGTCGCAGGCGCATGAAACATTCGCGCCGTTTACCATCCAGAATTTACCCCTGACTGTCAGCCATCCTGGGTGAAAATAAGAGGGTCGTTATATTACCTCGGTTTTTCCATCATATCTCGACCACCGTTGATGATATCGTGGCGAAGGTGATTATAAAAGATGAAGCTTACTAAATTCTCTACAAGAAAGGTTCGATACACTTTTTTCATATCTTTGATAGTTTTTGCGCAATGCAGCCTGAAGTATCGATACTTGTATAGCACCTTGCGGGAATCATGAACGTATACACCGGCGTATTGGAGCAAAACTATCCCAGATACGGAAAAAGTGTGTTGAACCTTTTTTGTAGAGAATTTAATAAGCTTCATTTTTTCTAATCACCTCCGTGACGATAGGATCAACGGTTGGCGAGATATGATCAAAAAACTGAATACTAGAATCCTGGGTGAAAATAAGAGGGTCGTTATATTACCTCGGTTTTTCCATCATATCTCGACCACCGTTGATGATATCGTGGCGAAGGTGATTATAAAAGATGAAGCTTACTAAATTCTCTACAAGAAAGGTTCGATACACTTTTTTCATATCTTTGATAGTTTTTGCGCAATGCAGCCTGAAGTATCGATACTTGTATAGCACCTTGCGGGAATCATGAACGTATACACCGGCGTATTGGAGCAAAACTATCCCAGATACGGAAAAAGTGTGTTGAACCTTTTTTGTAGAGAATTTAATGAGCTTCATTTTTTCTAATCACCTCCGTGACGATAGGATCAACGGTTGGCGAGATATGATCAAAAAACTGAATACTAGAATCCTGGGTGAAAATAAGAGGGTCGTTATATTACCTCGGTTTTTCCATCATATCTCGACCACCGTTGATGATATCGTGGCGAAGGTGATTATAAAAGATGAAGCTTACTAAATTCTCTACAAGAAAGGTTCGATACACTTTTTTCATATCTTTGATAGTTTTTGCGCAATGCAGCCTGAAGTATCGATACTTGTATAGCACCTTGCGGGAATCATGAACGTATACACCGGCGTATTGGAGCAAAACTATCCCAGATACGGAAAAAGTGTGTTGAACCTTTTTTGTAGAGAATTTAATAGGCTTCATTTTTTCTAATCACCTCCGTGACGATAGGATGAACGGTTGGCGAGATATGATCAAAAAACTGAATGCTAGACACCCACTGGATATTTCTTTGTCCGAATCGTTGTGCAGCGTGTGTTCGATGCACCTGGTGCACTTCTCCGTGCACTTGGTGCTCCCTGCGGGGTGACAGGGGTCCGACAACAGGTGGATTTCACCCTCGTATCCCTTATTGGCGAGTATTTTTTTGAACCCTGTAATAAATCTGGGTAAGAATCTCGGCCAAAACGTCGTCGACACCGGCGTCTCGGCTTACCGGAATAATCGTATCTCTGAGGACCCATCCACCTGAACTTTTCGCTGTCCTTCATCACGTCGCCCAGGTACCCGTAGCTCAACACGCTCGCGTAGAGCCTGAGCAACGATCTATCACTGTGTATCGAAGATAGATCCAGGCCCGTACTGTCCCCGAATATTACGTGTATCACTGCCGTCTGAACGTCCGTCGTACCGTGCAGACTGTAAGCCACCGTGTCCGTGCTCCCGCTCGGTATCACACCGACCGGTAATTTTGGCGGCGGTAAAACTGTGTCCGGATCATCGGCGTCTACCTCCTTGTCTTTCACCGTACGTAGAACCAGGCCGTTAAACACCTCGGAAAATGTCCCGTCGCCGCCTACGCAGGCAACGGCCTGAGGAAAAGAGATTAGAAGCTTGAACCCGACGACCTTCCGAGGCCATTTTATACTCCGATCACCTGAAATTCCTCCAAGTTACAAGTCAGCAGGGTATCCCTTATGTGGCCAGCTCGCTCCGTGATGAGGAGCCTCGTCTCGACCCCGGCTACCGCCAGCAGCGGCTCGACCTGCCCTTTCCATATCTTTAGGCCTCGTTTCTTGCCTCCGACCGGGTTAACGAACACCAATATCTTCTTGGGTCGGTGCGTCAGTCCTGTCGAAAGACGAGAAGTCTGATCGTCGAACTTCTTTTCTCTTGCCTTTTCATCGACTCTGATTACCTGTTAGATAATTGCGGATGGTTTTCACCCACGAAGCGACTTGCCTCGGGTCCGTGTGACTCATCCTTACGCTGTGGTGACTCCATTTGTTTTTTGGACCACGGGCTGCGTAATGGAGCAGGAAACTTGTCGGGGCTGAAAGTTTCTGACCTCCTACCTCGTGGTCCCCGACGCCGACGTAGTCGACGGCTAAGACGTCGGTAAGAGGCAGGGTCCATCGCGCTGAAAATGTATTTCGTTCATTTATCTTATCTTCCACAATCTGTAAGCTGACTCTTGCATGCGTAAGCGATCCACATGTGTATGTATGTATTTTTTATATTTGCTTACGTCTAAATTTCAATTAGCTTACGCCTATAGTATCGGACTAATGTCTAGGAAGTCGGAGGCGTTTGACGTCGTTTGCAAATATTTTTAAAAATTAGCAACCCAGGGTTTTACGCTTTAGCAAATAAACGACAAACTCTACTGCTTTGAGAGGATCGTGAATTATTCATGTCTTATTATCATCCACGTCCCTCAGCTCTCAGCGTCAGTTTTCTCAAACATTTATTACCGACTTAATCAAGGTCGATGGCGAAATAAAATGAAGGTAATAGATAATAAAAATAAAACCATTAGAAATTATTGCTTATCGTTAGACGTTTACTGCTTCGTGCGGTCTTGTTCGAAAATAGTATACAAAATTAAATCGCCTCTTCCTAATAGCAGTCAATTAACGATACGTCAGGTATCTAATTAGGCAGGTTCATGCAATAGCTTTCGGAAAAACAATAGCTAACTAACTGCCGTCTAATTATATCGACAAGCACATTCTTCTAATGATTTCGGAATGGTCGGCATTTTTTATTTTTACCCTCATATGGTGGACATAATCATAATCATAAGAGGAATTTGCTTATAAAGTTTCCTTTATGACGTTGTTGTTGTTGAAACTTTGCGATAAGTACGCGACAGATGTTATCAAAACAGACAGCACGATATTTTCGACAGACGATCGATCGTCGCTTGTCAAATAACAGATCAGACAACATCGCGGGCTCATGCAGTGATTGACGAGGGTTCAATAATCAATAAATTTATCAGTGCACGAGCACTCGCGCGATCTTATCGTAATCAGTTTAAATAGTTTGAGCCCACGTTGCGCAATAGTGACGCGGAATGAAGACCAAGATGGCGGACCTCGATTCACCTCGCGACTTTCCGCGATGATTCCGACTAAACCAGCCGCTCGATTTCGACGATTATGGTCTTGAACGATTCTCAGAGTCTGGCATACCGGAAAAAATCAAACACAGAACCGCAATAGTGACGCGAAATAAAACCAAGATGGCGGACCTCGATTCACCTCGCGACTTTTCGCGATGATTCCGACTAAACCAGCCGCTCGATTTCGACGATTATGGTCTTCAACGATTCTCAGAGTCTGGCATGCCGGAAAAAATCAGACCCCGAATCGCAATAGTGACGCGAAATAAAACCAAGATGGCGGACCTCGATTCACCCCGCGACTTTCCGCGATGATTCCGACTAAACCAGCCGCTCGATTTCGACGATTATGGTCTTGAACGATTCTCAGAGTCTGGCATACCGGAAAAAATCAAACACAGAACCGCAATAGTGACGCGAAATAAAACCAAGATGGCGGACCTCGATTCACCTCGCGACTTTTCGCGATGATTCCGACTAAACCAGCCGCTCGATTTCGACGATTATGGTCTTGAACGATTCTCAGAGTCTGGCATACCGGAAAAAATCAAACACAGAACCGCAATAGTGACGCGAAATAAAACCAAGATGGCGGACCTCGATTCACCTCGCGACTTTTCGCGATGATTCCGACTAAACCAGCCGCTCGATTTCGACGATTATGGTCTTCAACGATTCTCAGAGTCTGGCATGCCGGAAAAAATCAGACCCCGAATCGCAATAGTGACGCGAAATAAAACCAAGATGGCGGACCTCGATTCACCCCGCGACTTTCCGCGATGATTCCGACTAAACCAGCCGCTCGATTTCGACGATTATGGTCTTGAACGATTCTCGGGGTCTGGCATGCCGGAAAAAATCAGACCCCGAATCGCAATAGTGACGCGAAATAAAAACAAGATGGCGGACCTCGATTCACCTCGCGACTTTCCGCGATGATTCCGACTAAACCAGCCGCTCGATTTCGACGATTATGGTCTTGAACGATTCTCGGGGTCTGGCATGCCGGAAAAAATCAGACCCCGAATCGCAATAGTGACGCGAAATAAGACCAAGATGGCGGACCTCGATTCACCTCGCGACTTTTCGCGATGATTCCGACTAAACCAGCCGCTCGATTTCGATGATTATGGTCTTGAACGATTCTCGGGGTCTGGCATGCCGGAAAAAATCAAACCCCGAACCGCAAATGACCGTGAAAAAGGTCGGTTACAGGTCGTTGTTATTCACGACTCGAATGACCTTGGACTCGTACGTGTACGGTATACAACGTGCTCTTTTCTGTCTTCCTACCTATACTATATGTGCATACACGGTAACTATTACAGCTGATTGATTGATTGAACTTGTATCAAACTTCGTTCATTGTTACATTACATCGGAATAACTACAGACATGGACACAGGCATTCATCATATCACGATAAAAGGAAAAAAAGACATAGAAAGTATATTTACAATATATTTTTTCCCTTTTTTTACCGATAAAAACAACGGAACAAGAGAAACCGCGGCGTCTCTTTTTTCCGTACTCCCTTCACTAGCTCATATCTAGTGTTGACCCAATCTTTGAATTGGTAAATAAGCCTTGGATCTCGTTTGCCATGAAGCCAACTTTCGAATAAACCGGTTACCGTGTGCGCAAAAAAAAAGTCTTACGATGCTTCCCGGTATCAAAAACAACGGCGTTAAGTATATTACAATTTTTCTACTAATATCTCATGATTCTGCACCGTAATGCGAATACCGAGTCTTCGGTTATATTATACCTATTCGCGTTATGCGCTAATAGAAAAGGAGGGAAACAAAAACAAAACACGACTAGGTATACGTCAACCGTTAACCATTGTGCCAGCTACTTATGACTCCACCATAATACGACTAACTGTAATTTAGACTATATTATACACGTAATTATAACCGATCGGCGATACAACATTTCCATTCGCTCAAAATTCCTTCTCAACTCGTTCAAAGTGCGTCAGTCGTCGGTCGACGATCGCGTTGCCATTGAGATAAGAGACGGCGGGAACACCGTGAATCACGATTCCCTTCTTTCTTTGTCGCGAAGATCGAGACAAAAAAATGTTATTATCGCGTCCTGGTGCGGATCTTCGACTGGATCGTTGAATAATAAAACAAACAGGTGCTCACTGTAGGGAGCTCGTTCGGTTTCCCATATAAGTGTACCGCGGTGAAAGTATACCCTGCATCTTTTTTTACGGATAATGAATGTGTTGAGCAGGACAGCGTCCGAGGAATGATCGTTGATCTCCTGCATCTTAACTTGTTGTGTATTATGTTAAGGATAGAAAAATATCACTTTTTACAATAATAAAAAAATCTATATCAAAAGTTCATCATCACACAGCTGTTACAGTAATTGTTCTCATTGTTATCACGGATTATATCATCGTATAACAACACGTCGTTTCATGTATCGATCCCGCGACACACATTGTACTTTCCTAATTATTCACAACGAGAATAAACCGCGATCGATATGATATGACGGTGATTTTCGGTCCTCGAAAATCTTCAGTCGACGATGTAAAGACCGAAACAACGCAATCTATACAACGTTTACTTGTGATTCTTTCTCTCTAAGGCTGAGGCGACAGACGAAAAACAACACACGGTACATTCACTGGCTGGCTTCGCCCGCCGACTGAACACTCAAGTGTCTCGAACAAGCGAGCGAGCGAGTGAGGATTTTTAATCTTCCGTCTCACTCGATACCACACACAGGCGCACAGAGACACGGTTTCACTGCCTAACACCGCACCGTCTGATCGAACGAATCTCTGTCTCTGTGTAGTTTCGTAGTCTGGTATACCGCGTTAACGCTACTTTCGATCATTATTCCACCTTCCAGTCAGTATGCCTGCGCTACTCGCCAGACATCTATAGCCTGCTGGGTTAATAATATATTCAGGAATTACAACTCGGTGATAAGAAAAGAAATACTCCTGCGATAAGTAATCGCGACGCCGCGAGTTGAATATTTCTGTATTACCTATGTTACCGACCTTTGGTACAATCGGTCATAGCCAGCTAAGTTACCGACCGAGTAATGCAACGAGTAGTCGAGTCGGATTACTGTTTTTTTTTTTTTTACTGAATTCGGTACAAGTGAATTTAAGGTGAAATGAAAGTCACGTGACCTCGATATGCCTTACACTTGGAATTTTCAAACGCTATTTTCTCAGCCAAAACACATTCGATTGATGTGAAATTGACATCAGTGACGTAGAAAAACTTAACGAAGGGCTTGGTAATCGTGGATTTTCGAAAATCGAGACGTAATAACAGTTTTTTCACAATATTGTTCTCTGATCCAAGGAAGTGCTGCCTCTCCCCACGAGGGGCAGCACCGCCTTGGGTTACAGAACAATATTGTTACACAAAATTCTGATTATGTCTTTCGATTTTCGAAAATCCACGATTGGCAGGCCCTTCATTGAGTTTTTCTACGTCACTGATATCAATTTCACATCAATCGAATGTGTTTTGGCTGAGAAAATAGCGTTTGAAAATTCCAAATGTAAATCATATCGAGGTCACGTTACTTTCATTTCACCGAAACAGATCGCGATGTTTAAAACGAACGGATATATTTCGATAATTTACATCCATAGAATTGATTCTAGATTTTTAGTGACTTTTCAGTCAAATTTTGATTTAGAAAAAAAATCGAATTCTGTATCTAATATGAAATTGCGGTACTCGCAACTACGTGAATCTCTCAGTCGATAAAGTAGATATCAACAATCGACACAATGACTATATTTTATCTAAAATTGATTGAAATTTTCTTCAACTAATCATTATTTCGTAGAGTTGATACAATTTATTATAAGCTACCAATACTTCATAGGTTGAAGAAAATTTCAATAAATTTTTCATAAAATATAGAAATTGTGTCGATTGTTGACAGATCTACTTTATCGACTGAGAGATTCACGTAGTTGCGAGTACCGCAATTTCATATTAGATATAGAATTCGATTTTTATTTTTTTTTTCATCAAAAGTGGACCAAAAAGTCACTAAAAATCTAGAATGAATTCGATGGATGTAAATTATCGAAATATATCCTATCGTTTTAAACATTGCGATCTGTTTCATCGACTGAGAATATAAAGAATTCGCATTCAAAGCCGAGTTGCGTAAGTATGCGTAAAAATTCAATTGTACCACTTCAGTACAAAAAAAAAACTGAAATATTTCTGCATCTATTCGTTCAGAATTCCGTGTTGAATTCCGCTGAAAATCTACTCTTCGTGTGACGGTAAAAAATCGAGTACAGCAACCGCTTAAGAGCATGCTACAGTCATTTCTTACTGTTCTTTACCGACCGTACCCGGTTTTCACTTGTTTTCACTGATAGCAAAGCCTACGCGTCACGAGCGCGGAAAAGGAACCAACATCGCAATTCTAGATGGAATTCCGAAGATATATATCGGAAAACTTCTTTGTTTCATGCAACAATGAAGACGTATTCTTGAAAACTGCACAAAATGGTAATTCTCGATGAAACTCACAATCATGGCCGTGATCACCGCTTGACATTGACAATTACCATTTTGTGCAGTTTTCAAGAATACGTCTTCATTGTTGCATGAAACAAAGAAGTTTTCCGATACACATCTTCGGAATTCCATCTAGAATTGCGCTGTTGGTTCCTTTTCCGCGCTCGTGACGCGTAGGCTTTGCTATCAGTGAAAACAAGTGAAAACCGGGTACGGTCGGTAAAGAAGAGTAACAAATGACTGTAGCATGCTCTTAAATTGTTCGCGGTAAAGATAGTAAGCTCGAGTATCGATAATCGAAATACACTAACGATCACGAAACGAGAATATCTCGATGACTCGATTCTCGAATGTCGTTTGCTTTGTGCTTCATTTGTCAGATTGTCTCGACTATCTACTAGTCTACTCTCTGCGGGTAGTCTGCCTGCCTGGCCTGCCTCGGTGAGACAGAGAAAGAGAGAGAGACAGAGAGAGCCAGATAGGATCCCGTATACAGAGACAAGAACAGATTGATCAGTCGTTTTAAATCCGCGAAGCCCGGATTGAAATTCTCGTTGATTTTATATCGAAGGGGGTTTAATTCTCCGATCCCGCGGGCCGGAGGGGGGGGAGGCAGCGCCACAGTGACAAAAGACTAACAAGCCCCTGCACCGTGCCAGATACTAGATAGAGGATAGGATAGGCGGAGGAGGCGGTGTAGCATACCGAGGATCGTTCGATGCCGGGGTTTGAAACCTCGGGCCGTTCAATCGGCTGGATATAACAGACGGTTGGGTCAACAGTCGCGAATCGTTCGGAAATAAATAACAAAAGAATACCGATGGTAGAGCGCGTCTATTCGGTCGATTCGGAACGACGGGAGGGTCGAGAGTGTCAATTGTTTTCCCGATAACCGTGAAACCGAAAGCGATTATTTTTCCGACATGGCATCGCAGAGCCAAAATTCGGGAAACGCCGGACCCAACAGTCCGGCTAACGGGCAACAGACGTCGCAAAGTAATGCCAACGTCAAACCGCAGGAAGCTATGCAGCCGTCGAATAACTTCGAGCCGATCGACAAGAGCTCCTCGAACACACTCAAGGTTCGGTTGTTTTTTCACTTTTCGCTTGTTTAAATACCGATCGGACGATGCTTACAGCGCAACCCGAAAATGAAATTGAAGAAGAAAGACCTGCTGAAGCTGCTCGGGTACCTCGAGGGCGAACTCCAGGCTCGAGACATCGTGATAGCCGCGTTAAAGGTGAGTTTATTCGCTTATTCATCCACTGCACAAACTACCCAAATAAATTCCACGATCTCCGTCGCGTTTCAGTCCGAAAAAATGAAGCACCTTCTAAACTCGAGGTATTTGTGCGGCACAAACGATCCCCAAGCCGCTTTGGCCAGGGACGACGCCGTCCTCGGAGGCGTCATGGTCGCGGACAAGAAGCAGGTCGATCAGCAAGTCGCCAGTCTCGAGGCCCTGGTGATGCAGCAGAGGAGGACGCAGTGCAGGATGGCGAAAGTGCTGAAGGACGCGGAGGTCAGACACCGTGCGGTGAGTGCGAACGACCGGAAGATGACGGGGCTGCGGAGCTTATCGGAACATTCCTTGTTGAGCAGGTGATAAAGGAGCTGGAGGAAGAGAAGCGGAAGCACGAACACGACACGGCGCAGGGGGACGACATAACTTACGGTCTGGAGAAGGAGAGAACCAGACTGAAGAAGGAGCTGGAGATCGAGAAGCAGGAGAAGAAGCGACTGGAGGTGGAGTTGAAGAAGGCTGGGGAGACGCTGGAGGAGGAAAAGAACAGGCAGAAGCAGATCGTGCTGCTGCTGCTCGCGGAGAGGAAGAAGATAATAATGAAGTACATAGAGGAGAGGAAGAGGTCCGAGGACCTGGCGCAGATCCTCAGCGAGGAGAAAGTCAGGATCGACTCGATGGCCGAGGGCCTAGAGGAGGAGAGCAAAAAGTCTCTGCAGATGGAGGCGGAGCTTGAGAAACAACTGGCGCAGTTCGACATCGAGAGACAACAGTACAGGCAGGCGATCATCAGGGAGGAGAAACGGGGGAAGGAGATGGAGGCTGAAATCGATAAACTCAAGGCGGAGGTCGATAACTGGAAGGAGAATCAGCCCAGGGCCGGGACTCCGAGGGCTGCGGGGACCGTCCCGCCACCTCCGCCTGCTAAGCCGGCCAATCTCGCGGCCATGCCGACGCTCAGGCCTGCTACTGCGCCACAGAATCGTAAGGAAACGGCGGAATGGAGAAAATCGGGCTTTTTTCAGCAGTAGCTCGACTTTGACTCGTCGCCGTTGCGATACTGACGAATTATACTCGGTCTTTGAGATTAAATCGACGTATTAATCGTTTTTAGAGACGATTATAATTCAATTTCAGCTTTGGGATTGAAAAACCTTGATTTTTTTCATCAAAAATCATTGTTTCGGGCAATATTCTTAGGTACCAGGGTCTAGATCGTTTTCAGATACGAATGGAATTGAATTTTGGCTCCGAAAGACGAGAAATAATTTTTTTGTAATCAAATTCGATCATTTTTGGGCAATTTTGAGCCTAAAATCAACGTGTTGACGACTCTGGATCGTTTTTAGAGACGATTATAATTCAATTTCAGCTTTGGGATTGAAAAAACTTGATTTTTTTTAGCAAAATTCATTATTTCAGGCAATATTCCTAGGTACTAGGGTCTAGATCGTTTTCAGATACGAATGGAATTGAATTTTGGCTCCGAAAGACGAGAAATAATTTTTTTTTAATCAAATTCGATCATTTTTAGGCAATTTTGAGCCTAAAATCAACGTGTTGACGACTCTGGATCGTTTTTAGAGACGATTATAATTCAATTTCAGCTTTGGGATCGAAAAAACTAGATTTTTTTTATCGAAAATCATTGTTTCAGGCAATATTCTTAGGTACCAGGGTCTAGATCGTTTTCAGACACGAATGGAATTGAATTTTGGCTCCGAAAGACGAGAAATTATTTTTTTTTTAATCAAATTGGATCATTTTTAGGCAATTTTGAGCCTGAAATCAGCGTGTTGACGACTCTGGATCGTTTTTAGAGACGATTATAATTCAATTTCAGCTTTGGGATCGAAAAAACTAGATTTTTGTATCGAAAATCATTGTTTCAGGCAATATTCTTAGGTATCAGGGTCTAGATCGTTTTCAGATACGAATGGAATTGAATTTTGGCTCCGAAAGACGAGAAATTATTTTTTTTTTAATCAAATTCGATCATTTTTAGGCAATTTTGAGCCTAAAATCAACGTGTTGACGACTCTGGATCGTTTTTAGAAACTTTTAAGTTCATTTTTTGAACAAGGATAAACATTTTCATGCAATATTCTCACGTATCGAGCCAAAAATCGGTACAATAAGGATCTTAGAGTCTGATATCGACCTGAAAAAAAAGGAATGGTCAATTTTTCAATAATTTTCAGGCAATATTTTCACATATTGATCCTAAAATCAACGTTCTAATGATTTTGGAGCGTTTTTCAGAACTAATGGAATCGATTTTCTGCTTTGAAAGATGAAAAAATTCATTTTGAAAACAAGTTTAAATATTTCTACGCAATATTCTCACGTATCGGGCCAAAAATCGGTGCAATAATGATTCTGAATAATTTCCAGAGGCGAATAGAGAATAAACATCAATCATTTAAAGGCAGTTTTAAAGCTTCTAAACCATTTGCACAAGCTTTTAGAATCGAATTTCTATTTTTTCAGCTGAAAAAAAATCAAAATCTCAATGAAATTGAACAATTTTGAAGCAATATTCCAATAACGTCTTTAAAAAACGAAATAAATCATTTTTCGTCAACATTATCACCTCAAATAATCCCCCCCAAAAAAAAAAAATACCTACTAAGCTTCTCAAAAGATGAAAAATGGTCTTCAATCTACAGTAAAAGGCGCCGTTCTCGGAACCGGTACTCCGATGGTCAGCAGCAAGGTGGTTCAACCGACAGCCACGGTCTCCAGCGTGCCGGTCAGCGGGCCGAGTAGGTCTTAAAGAATATAAATTCTCCTCCTCTTTCTGTCTAATGAATGTTTTAAAAATTTTTTCCTCACAGCGACCGGAATCGCGAGGTCCGTAACTCCCGGTCAGGCATTGAGAAGCGTGGCTTACGCGCCCGCCCCAGTTTCCACCGGGGTAGGGGAACCCCCCGCAGCTACGGAGGCCCAGGTAACGCAACTGCATTCTACACTTATTTGAAGAGATCTATCGATCAGCCAAAGACAGAGAGTAATAGATTAGAGCGTACTGTAAGAATAAGAAGTCTCGATATTAATTAGTACTTGTAGGTAATTAAATTATTCTATATATTCTCGGTTGGCTTAAATCTACGAAATATCCTAAACAACAACAAAAAAAAATACTAAACCATGATTACCGACTGATTCTAGTCTAGTTTTTATGTAATTTTATTTATTTTTACAATTATTTATTTATAATTAAACTCCGAGGGGTTAATCACTAGGCAAAACTGGCGTACACCGATTACAATTACAAAGATTACAAGAGATTACAAGGATTACAAAAGATTACAAAAGATTACAAAAGATTACAAAAGATTACAAAAGATAACACAAGATTACAAGAGATTACAAAGATTACAAAGATTACAAAAGATTATAAAGATAACAATGATTACAAGAGATTACAAAAGATTACACAAGATTACAAGGGATTACAAAAGATAACACAAGATTACAAGAGATTACAAGAGATTACAAAAGATTATAAAGATAACAATGATTACAAGAGATTACAAAAGATTACACAAGATTACAAGAGATTACAAGAGATTACAAAGATTACAAGAGATTACAAAGATTACAAGGATTACAGAAAGATTACAGAGACTACAAAGATTACAAAGATTACATAAATATTACAAGGATTGAAGAAAGATTACAAAAGATTACAAGGATTACAGAAAGATTACAGAGACTACAAAGATTACAAAGATTACAAGGATTACAGAAAGATTACAAAAGATTACAAGGATTACAGAAAGATTACAAAAGATTACAAGGATTACAGAAAGATTACAGAGACTACAAAGATTACAAAGATTACAAGGATTACAGAAAGATTACAAAAGATTACAAGGATTACAGAAAGATTACAGAGACTACAAAGATTACAAAGATTACAAGGATTACAGAAAGATTACAAGGATTACAGAAAGATTACAAAAGATTACAAGGATTACAGAAAGATTACAGAGACTACAAAGATTACAAAGATTACAAGGATTACAGAAAGATTACAAAAGATTACAAGGATTACAGCAAGATTACAAGAGATTACATAGATTACAAAAGATTACAAAAGATTACAAAAGATTACAAAGATTACAAAAGATTACAAGTGATTACAAAGATTACAAGAGATTACAAAGATTACAAGGACTACAGAAAGATTACAGAGACTACAAAGATTACAAAGATTACATAAATATTACAAGGATTGAAGAAAGATTACAAAAGATTACAAGGATTACAGAAAGATTACAGAGACTACAAAGATTACAAAGATTACAAGGATTACAGAAAGATTACAAAAGATTACAAGGATTACAGAAAGATTACAAAGATTACAAGGATTACAGAAAGATTACAGAGATTACAAAGATTACAAAGATTACAAAGATTACAAGGATTACAGAAAGATTACAAAAGATTACAAGGATTACAGAAAGATTACAGAGACTACAAAGATTACAAAGATTACAAGGATTACAGAAAGATTACAAAAGATTACAAGGATTACAAGGATTACAGAAAGATTACAAAAGATTACAAGGATTACAGAAAGATTACAAAAGATTACAAGGATTACAGAAAGATTACAGAGACTACAAAGATTACAAAGATTACAAGGATTACAGAAAGATTACAAAAGATTACAAGGATTACAGAAAGATTACAAAAGATTACAAGGATTACAGAAAGATTACAAAAGATTACAAGGATTACAGAAAGATTACAGAGACTACAAAGATTACAAGGATTACAGAAAGATTACAAAAGATTACAAGGATTACAGAAAGATTACAAAAGATTACAAGGATTACAGAAAGATTACAAAAGATTACAAGGATTACAGAAAGATTACAGAGACTACAAAGATTACAAAGATTACAAGGATTACAGAAAGATTACAAAAGATTACAAGGATTACAGAAAGATTACAAAAGATTACAAGGATTACAGAAAGATTACAGAGACTACAAAGATTACAAAGATTACAAGGATTACAGAAAGATTACAAAAGATTACAAGGATTACAGAAAGATTACAGAGACTACAAAGATTACAAAGATTACAAGGATTACAGAAAGATTACAAGGATTACAGAAAGATTACAAAAGATTACAAGGATTACAGAAAGATTACAGAGACTACAAAGATTACAAAGATTACAAGGATTACAGAAAGATTACAAAAGATTACAAGGATTACAGAAAGATTACAAAAGATTACAAGGATTACAAAGATTACAAGGATTACAGAAAGATTACAAAAGATTACAAGGATTACAGAAAGATTACAAAAGATTACAAGGATTACAGAAAGATTACAGAGACTACAAAGATTACAAAGATTACAAGGATTACAGAAAGATTACAAAAGATTACAAGGATTACAGAAAGATTACAGAGACTACAAAGATTACAAAGATTACAAGGATTACAGAAAGATTACAAAAGATTACAAGGATTACAGAAAGATTACAGAGACTACAAAGATTACAAAGATTACAAGGATTACAGAAAGATTACAAAAGATTACAAGGATTACAGCAAGATTACAAGAGATTACATAGATTACAAAAGATTACAAAAGATTACAAAAGATTACAAAGATTACAAAAGATTACAAAAGATTACAAGTGATTACAAAACCCTTGTACACCAGATTACAACAGTGATTAACCCCTCGTTAAACTCTATTCTATATTCAGTTTTCTTTCTCACATAATTAGTAGATTCGATTACATGTAGAATCGACTAAGTTTCTTTTATTAAAAAAAAACTATCTTTACTAATTTTTATTCTTTCAAAAACACCCGCCGCTTGTATCCTCCGTCGATATTCTCCCGGCAGACAATAATGTCATCGAAAAAGAAGAAAAGACTAATATTTCCGTCCACTATTACCAAAAAATTATTAAAATCTTTTTAGAAAGCCTCCGGCGTCGCCACTCAAAAAACAGCAATGACTGGCAAAATCCAGCTTCACGGAGGGGCTGGCGGAGCCTCTGCGAATACCGCGAAGAAACCGGTCGCTTCCCGGGGCGTACCGCCTCCCGTGCCGCCGAACAAGCCCGTCGTACCGCCCAAGAAAGAAGCCGCGTACCTAAGGAGGACGGAGGCGCCTCAGACCGCTCAAGAATCTAACAAATTTGCCAAACCGAATGCGAATGCGACTGCTGCTTCCAACGCCCAGACCCAACAGCAAGCCGTCACGTCGACTAGTCATACGACGGAAGAAGAGGTCCGTACGAGAAAAACGAGATCGGTCGATCGTTTTTTAATCGGATTTTCGTCATTTTCAGAACACTCCTCGCTGATGTAGGAAATAGAGAAGAAGAAGAAGAAGATCTGCTGTAATTTGTTTCTCGAGTAAAAAAGCTGGAAATTAATCATCGCATAGTCGAATGGAGAAACTGAGGCGGCGGAGTACCGACCGTCTGTAAATGTAAATAGAAGTATAAGCTTCGTCGGATAATTTCGTGTAACTATTGGGATTTAGGAATTATCGCAATATGAGAGATCGAGTTTTAATTTAATCAACGATTGTCGAAAATATTCGTAGTTTCTTTCTGTTAGACTTTTTTGTTTTATTTTTGTTGAAACAACAAAATGAATCTTGTAAATAATTGACAACAGTAATTAAAAAACGAATAAGTAAACTGAACTAATAATATTAGTTTATATACGTTAACAGAACTGTGATTTTTATATTTGCTTACGACTAATGATTATTATTAACACGTGTCGTATTTATATTTATGTATTATTTAGTAGTTTTTTCTCTTTTCCTTAGCTTGATTGTTTAGTATAATAGATAAATAAATTTTAAAAGAAGAATAGAAAACAGTAACCGAAATTAATCAAACAAAGAAAAACTCGTTCCTTTTTTTTTCCCTTCATTATTCAATCATTTTGTAAATATAATATAAATAAAAAATAGATACCGACATGAAGTAATTTATTTATTATTATAATAGTGATCGATGTATTGTAGCCAATAATTATTAATTGTGAACCGATAGATGTACAAGATAGACAAAATAATAATAATAATAATGAGGATTGAAGAGAAGAAAATAGATTTGGACCATTTTTTCGATTATTACATATTATAAACTGATCTCTGCAATATTTATAGTATAATATAGTATAATTAATATAAACAGAAATCCTTAGCAAACAAGAATTAGGAAAAAAATATATAGAATCTTTAGTTGCGCCTATTTTGTAATACGATATAAAAAAAAAAAATATATTTCGGCTGTAGTTTATCGCCTAATGGAATCCAGAATATAATAATATTGTAGTAAAAATATTTTATTTGGTATAAAATGATTATTGAATATTTATTTATTATTATTGCATAAAATATAGGAATAATTGTAATTCTAATAATAATAATAAACGTATAGAAATTGCTGTTTAAAAGAATTAATAAGAAAAAAAGAACCTGCCGAATAAAATCTATTGAATTATAAATAAATAAATAAATAAATAATATAAATTATTGAATGAAATAAAAATAGAAAAAAATAATGCGTTATCATTAGGATTATTACTGCGCAGACTGAAGGCTCTGTGATATACATGCTTCAGTCTATATATTACACAATTATTATGTATATTAATTAAATAAAAACAAATTATGTAAACATGAATTGAAATTTTTTTCAAATACTAAATTAGCCTGGAAGTTTGAACGCGTTTCAAACCTCGCGGTTTAACTTGAAGTGTACCATCGGTTGCCTAGTCACAGGCGGAGGTGACGATATTGATTTTGAAATGGGTCAATTAATTTTTTAAATTTCGAAAAAAAAACAAAAAAAAAACGTTGATTTGAAATCTTTACCTTCTTTAGGCAAATATTTTACCCTTTTTTTTTTTCATACCATAAAAATATGGGTGTCCCAGAATTAACTAGAAAAAATGATAGGACTAATAGAGGGGGTCGAGCTGAGTAAAATAACTCCAAAAACATGTGGTCTGCGGAGCCGCGTTCGCGAGATACGGCCGGTTAAAAAATCTCACCGAGCGCCGGCAAGTAGGCAACCGAGTACACAGGAATCATCGGTTACGGGTCTTGTTGACGACGCGCGCGACGGCAAATTTACGAATTTCAAATCATAACACTCTTGGCATTGAATTTTCGCCAAACACAACAACAAGGATGGATGCTGGAAATGAATAACGCTTTCGAATTTAAACTTTCAACATCAAATTTTATTTTCAGCCGTCGCGCGCGTCGTCAACAAGACCCGTAACCGATGATTCCTGTGTACTCGGTTGCCTACTTGCCGGCGCTCGGTGAGATTTTTTAACCGGCCGTATCTCGCGAACGCGGCTCCGCAGACCACATGTTTTTGGAGTTATTTTACTCAGCTCGACCCCCTCTATTAGTCCTATCATTTTTTCTAGTTAATTCTGGGACACCCTGTATAAGAAAAAAAGTGATTTTTTTTTCTTTTTTGTATCAAATTTACAATAAGAATTAATCGGTATTTATTTATAAAAGAAAATGTCACATTTTTTATTCAATTTTCATTCTTTATTCAATTCTATTTTTGTTTTTTTATCTTTATACATTTATAAATTGATTGTTTGCATATACGATATATCAATATTCAATTATCATTCGGTTTGATCGCAATGATTCAATAATTGAAAAAACAAAAAATAATAATAATAATAATACATACATATATATAAAAAAAAAAAATATATCTATAAATTTATGATCGATTTTCTAAAATCAATTTTTAAGTTCATATTATCGAGTCAATAATCTCGACAAGCGTTCATCAAATGTATCGTATATCATCTATCGATGGAAAAAAAATAAAAATAAATAAAAATATTGATTAGAAAAAAAAAAATTACGCGTATAAAATTGAATTAGAGAAATTAAAATTAAATTTCGTTCCTCCTCCCTTCCCCCAAGAAGGCTGATTACGTGTCGGAGAGCTCTTGGTACCTCGCGTACATCATTTTTTTAACGCAATCTTTGTAGGTGTCACCGGGCAGAGCGTTGTAGGCGGCAGCCTTGGCGCCCAGGCCGGCTGTCGGGACCCTTCTCTCGGCTTCGATGATGCTGGTCCTCCCCTGATTGGATTTTCCCAGTCCCATTCCCTCGCTCCATCCCATTTTTTGGAGCAGTTTATTCCCGACGTTGTCGGACCCGATACCAGCCCTGGTCGGTTCCTCGTAGGAGACCGAACCCTCGTCGATCCTCGTCTTGAGGTACTTTTCCTTGAGCTTGTTCGGCTGCGGCGGCTCCGGCTCCCCGTATTTTGCCCGCCTCTCTTTCGCCCGGTCTCTGTACTTGCTGTTGCGCTGCTGGGGGTCGTTCGGATCCAGGCCTCTGACGTGGTACCAGTTCTCCAAATTCTGTTTGTGGAGGTCGGAGAGCTGCTGGTGACGCAGCAGACCCTCCTTGCTCGGGAACTGCCGCTTGCACAGGAGACAGGCGAGCTTGCTCCAGTCCGTGTGCTGGCGCTCCTCTTGTTGAACGTCCTCGATCTCCTCCTCGGTGTCGCTTCCGCCCCCGTAGGCAGCCACGAGTCCGTTGCTTCCGGCTGGATCCTCTTCTTCCTGGTAGGTGGCCAAGAGTTGGCTTCGTTTCTCTA
The DNA here is from genome assembly GCA_018257835.1 of Euura lappo. Classification (NCBI taxonomy): domain Eukaryota; kingdom Metazoa; phylum Arthropoda; class Insecta; order Hymenoptera; family Tenthredinidae; genus Euura; species Euura lappo. The sequence goes on along the minus strand of JAEUYN010000970.1, from coordinate 19,733 downwards.
AGATCGCGTATCCCGCGTCCGCGGCTCCGCTAAAAGCGCCCTGGTGACCCTCGCCGCCGCTGTATTCCGCCGACCAGGTCGATTTCGCGCTCTCCTTCTTCTGGTTCAGGGTCTTCGCCCACCGCTCCATATCCTTGGCGATCTTTTTCGCCACTTTTACCTTATCCTGCTTCGTTTCCTTCTTCTTCCCCGGATCTTCATCCCTCGAGGGGTCCAGGGACACCGTTGGGACCCCCGAGTCTTGATTTACCGAGGGTATCGCGCTATCGCCGATAGACGATGAGCCCGGGACTCCCAGTCCGTGAGGTACGCCCACCCCGCCCTGGGAATTTATATGGTTTCATTTATTTGGGTCGAAGCGATTTTTGATCAATAAAGATCGATAGTTTCGATTTTTTTCCCACTTTTAATATTGGTTGCTTCTAAGTATTCTTTCGATTGAAAAATTCGTGACTTTTAATTCATTATTTCAATTGGAAAATTCGCAATTTTTGTTACTTTTTCATATTTAGAAATTCGTGACTTTTTTTTTATTATTTATTCTTCCGAATGGAAAATCCGAAATTTTGTCTTGTTCTGCAAGTTCGGAAATTTTCCTTTTCTAATTATTCTTTGAATGAGGAAAGTTTGCCATTTCTGTCGGACATAAAATTCCGAAAATAAGCGTTTTTTTTCCTTTTTTAATATTCGAATATTTTCCCGTTTTTTTGCTGAGTGAAAATTCGTGATTTCAACTTTGGAAATTCGTGACTTCTAATTATTCTTTCGATTGAAAAATTCGTGACTTTTTATTCGTTGTTTCAATTAAAGAATTCGCGATTTTTGTTACTTTTTCATATTTAGAAATTCGTGATTCATTTTTTTCAATTGGATTTTTGTTACTTTTTCATATTTAGAAATTCGTGACTTTTTATTCGTTATTTCAATTGGAAAATTCGCGATTTTGTTACTTTTTCATATTTAAGAAATTCGTGACTTTTTATTCGTTATTTCAATTGGAAAATACGCGATTTTGTTACTTTTTCATATTTAGAAATTCGTGACTTTTTTATTAATTATTCTTCCGAATGGAAAATCTGAAAATTTGTCTTGTTCTTCAAATTCGGAAATTTTCCTTTTCTAATTATTCTTTGAATTAGGAAAGTTTGCCATTTCTGTCGGACATAAAATTCCGAAAATAAGCGTTTTTTTTCCTTTTAATATTCGAATATTTTCCCGTTTTTTTGCTGAGTGAAAATTCGTGATTTCAACTTTGGAAATTGGTTACTTCTAATTATTCTTTCGATTTAAAAATTCGTGACTTTTTATTCGTTGTTTCAATTGGAAAATTCGCGATTTTTGTTACTTTTTCATATTTAGAAATTCGTGACCTTTCATTCGTTATTTCAATTGGAAAATTCGCGATTTTGTTACTTTTTCATATTTAGAAATTCGTGACTTTTTATTCGTTATTTCAATTGGTAAATTCGCGATTTTTGTTACTTTTTCATATTTAAGAAATTCGTGACTTTTTATTCGTTATTTCAATTGGAAAATACGCGATTTTTGTTACTTTTTCATATTTAGAAATTCGTGACTTTTTTTTATCAATTATTCTTCCGAAATTTTGTCTTGTCCTTCAAATTCGGAAATTTTCCTTTTCTAATCATTCTTTGAATTAGGAAAGTTTGCCATTTTTGTCAGACATAAAATTCCGAAAATAAGTGTTTTTTTTTACTTTTTTAATATTTGAATATTTTCCCGTTTTTTTGCTGAGTGAAAATTCGTGATTTCACTTTTGGAAATTCGTGACTTCTAATTATTCTTTCGATTGAAAAATTCGTGACTTTTTATTCGTTGTTTCAATTAAAGAATTCGCGATTTTTGTTACTTTTTCATATTTAGAAATTCGTGACTTTTTTTTATCAATTATTCTTCCGAAATTTTGTCTTGTCCTTCAAATTCGGAAATTTTCCTTTTCTAATCATTCTTTGAATTAGGAAAGTTTGCCATTTTTGTCAGACATAAAATTCCGAAAATAAGTGTTTTTTTTTACTTTTTTAATATTTGAATATTTTCCCGTTTTTTTGCTGAGTGAAAATTCGTGATTTCACTTTTGGAAATTCGTGACTTCTAATTATTCTTTCGATTGAAAAATTCGTGACTTTTTATTCATTATTTCAATTGGAAAATTCGCGATTTTTGTTACTTTTTCATATTTAGAAATTCGTGACTTTTTTTTTATTATTTATTCTTCCGAATGGAAAATCCGAAATTTTGAATTAGGAAAGTTTGCCATTTTTGTCGGACATAAAAATCCGAAAATGAGCGTTTTTTTTTTTTTTCATATTTAGAAATTCGTGACTTTTTATTCGTTATTTCAATTGGAAAATTCGCGATTTTTGCTACTTTTTCATATTTAGAAATTCGTGACCTTTCATTCGTTATTTCAATTGGAAAATTCGCGATTTTGTTACTTTTCATATTTAAGAAATTCGTGACTTTTTATTCGTTATTTCAATTGGAAAATTCGCGATTTTGTTACTTTTCATATTTAAGAAATTCGTGACTTTTTATTCGTTATTTCAATTAAAGAATTCGCGATTTTTGTTACTTTTTCATATTTAGAAATTCGTGACTTTTTTTTATCAATTATTCTTCCGAAATTTTGTCTTGTCCTTCAAATTCGGAAATTTTCCTTTTCTAATCATTCTTTGAATTAGGAAAGTTTGCCATTTTTGTCAGACATAAAATTCCGAAAATAAGTGTTTTTTTTTACTTTTTTAATATTTGAATATTTTCCCGTTTTTTTGCTGAGTGAAAATTCGTGATTTCACTTTTGGAAATTCGTGACTTCTAATTATTCTTTCGATTGAAAAATTCGTGACTTTTTATTCATTATTTCAATTGGAAAATTCGCGATTTTTGTTACTTTTTCATATTTAGAAATTCGTGACTTTTTTTTTATTATTTATTCTTCCGAATGGAAAATCCGAAATTTTGAATTAGGAAAGTTTGCCATTTTTGTCGGACATAAAAATCCGAAAATGAGCGTTTTTTTTTTTTTTTTGCTAACAACCGTTAAAAAACCAAAAATCGTCCTTTCAACGTGAAAATCATTCTAAAACCTTGAAAAATTTCGCGACTTGACAATTGTTGCAATTTAACAAGCCTTTCAAATAAATTACGACAGATTTTCACCTTCGCTGGCTCATAAGACAGCGTCTCCGCATCCCAATAAAGAAATTGTTGAGTATGGCTGTTATAATAGTACTGCGAATTCGGGTCATAATAAAGCCCAGTGCTAGGGTCGTAGTAGTAACCGGATGGTTCGTCGTAATGGTAAGTTGAGACGTCCGGAACGGCTGAAAAAAACAACAATAATTTAATCAACAAATGAATAAACCGATCTTCCACTCCTCTCCGACGTACAATAAACCTTGCCGTCGCTGGCATGCGCGGGAACTCTGCCGCTGGCCAAAGAAGTGCTGCTAGGAGCCGTGGGCGTGGGTCTGGCCCTCATCTCCTCGGGGTCTCCGAGTTTCCTCGAAGCCTGAAGCTGCTGTATAGCCGACTGCGCCACAGCCGCGGCGGCGTTCACTCTGTCGGTTTGGTTCAAAGACGGCAGAGTTATCGTCGATCCCTGCATAATCTGGTTCTGATAGTACTGAGCGTAATACTGTAGATAGTGGGCCTTCTGCGCCGGAGTCTTTGCGTACATGTTAGCGCTGTACTCCGCGAGCTGGTTCACGTCGTCCAGAGTGTATCTGAAACAAATTTCGTCTCGTTACGGATAAAAATCGTTCGGACAGTCGCGTATCGCACCTCTGCGGTTGGGCCTCGTTTCCCTTCCAGGCCGCGTTGCTGACTTGATGGAGCTTGCAGTAGGCGATTTCCACCTTCCTTCCGTCCACCATGAGCCCCTGCTTGCCGAGGGCGGTGTGAAGGTACATGGCGTCCACCACATTCGCCATTTCGAGGTAGCAAACGCCCCGAGAAGTGTTCGTAAGGGTGTCTCTCCCCACTCTTATGCTCCTTATCGGAAGCGACGAGAGGTTCTTCATGGCCTGAAGCACCGAGTCTTCGGTGGTGAGGACGTCGAGTCCTCGCAGAAGAACGGTGTTCGTGGGATGGGGGCTTATCTCGTCGCTTCCCTCGCCTCCCTCCTCGCTCTCGGCCCTGGAGGCGCAGCACTTGAAGCAGGTCTCTCGTCTCTTGAAATTATGCGCTCCGCACTGAAAAAAGTACATCGATCATGGTATCGGCGGTTCTGGCAACGAGGGACCGGGACCAGGACCTTGACGCAGTGCCAATCCTGGGTGTTCTTGGCCGGCGGTTTGTCCACGTGACAATCCTTGGGTATGCTGTACTGCATGACGGCCCGATACTGGTCCTGGAGCATCAGGACGCCCTGAAACAGAGAATTTCAGTGTTATCCGATCCGACGTCATCCGGTCTTAGCTTGTCTCTCGGCGAAGATATACTTGTTTGCTCTCTGTTTCTCTTTCTACCGAAAAAAAGGAAAAAATCAACTGTCTCGTCTCGTGATAGCGTCCGGAAAGAAGGTAAGTAGTTAATAATATAAGTTAAATGGTAGGTTTTAAATAGCCTTTGGTAGGTTGTCAGCCATGGCCATGTGTCACCTAGGGCTGGTTTACCATGCCCTTCCGCCACGGGGCGTCGGTGGTTGTTTGTAAATCAAACAGATCGGTCGACGTGCGAGTGGCTCTGAACGTCTCTTTCTACCTGTTTCATCTCCATCCATCGCGAAGCCTCCTGAGTCGCGTTAAACTCGACGAATGCAAAACCTCGTGAAGCACCTATACAGAGCAAAATACACAGAGATCTATCGTTAATCCATGTTGTTTGCCCGATTTTCTCTCTACTCTGAGAGGGGCAGGTAATCGCGATCGATCGCAGCAGACTCGGCGAACCGACACCCAATCGCATCGAATTCTTTTTAATCCTTTCTCTCTCTCTCTCTCTTCGATTCATTTTACCTTACCATTCTCCTCGGCTGCGATTCGCATCGTCCAAAAGATCTCTCCCTCGTTTCACTTCCGCCTCGAGGCAAAATTCATGTTTTTCTATATTCAGCGGGACCTGAATTCCGTTCGGGCGGAGTAAAACTGCGGAGAGACCTTTTATTTTTAAATCTTGTTTCATCTTCTTCTTCCTCTAGATTTATTTATTATCCACATCGTTTCGTTCGTTCTCGACGACTGTTTTATTTTTCTCTCTCCCTCCCTTCCACGGTATCGGTAGTATCGTCGATTTTAGTTCATTGTTCGTTATATTTATGTACGATGCAATCGGAGGCGTGTAGCGGTACTTAAAACACTGTTTTTTCGTTTTTAAGTACTTTAGGGAGAAAATTATTACCTGTATCCTTTTTTCTTATCAGCCTGATGTCTTTCGGCATAAGACCGCAGCTAAGGATGTCCTGACGAACCTGTCAGCACATCGATCGAGTGAATTAATCGAATGCTACGGAGAAAAAAGGGAGAATTCGGACTCGGAGAAGCGTAAAAAAAAAAAATTGTTTGAAACTTGCGAAAAGAGCTTTAAGACTTTGAATACCGAAGAGAATAGCAATTTTACAGCAATAACTGTTCTGGATTGTGGTAACAGGGCTGGTAGCGATCGAGGGACATGAATTATGTGAGGAAAGTGAGTTTTTTACTCCAAAAAGTGGCTAATAAGTGACTAAACGTTACTGGGAAAAGTCAATTATAACTCAGTAACTACGTTAACAGTCATTGTCGGTACCAGCCCGGAATTTGAGGAATTTTCTGACCAAATTCAGGGTTTTTGAGTCATTTTAAGGCCAGTTATGGGGTCTTTAAATAATTTTGTGACCAAATTCAAGGTCTTTCAGTCATTTGAAGGCCAGATTTGGAGTTTTTGAGTCATTCAAAGGCCAAATTTTGGATTTTTCAGTCATTCGGAGGCCAAATGTAAGGTTTTTGAGTCATTTGAAGGCCAATCATGGGGTCTTGAAATAGATTTGTGACCAAATTCAGGGACTTTCAGTCATTTGGAGGCCAGATTTGGAGTTTTTGAGTCATTCGAAGGCCAAATTGAAGTTTTTGAGTCATCTGAAGGCCAGTCATGGGGTCTTTGAATAATTTTGTGACCAAATTCAGGGTCTTACAGTCATTTGGACATCAAATTTGGAGTTTTTGAGCCATTTGAAGGCCAAATTTTGGGTTTTTGAATCATTTGGAGGCCAATCATGGGGTCTTGAAATAATTTTGTGACCAAATTCAGGGACTTTCAGTCATTTGGAGGCAAGATTTGGAGTTTTTGAGTCATTCGAAGGCTAAATTGAAGTTTTTGAGTCATCTGAAGGCCAGTCATGGGGTCTTTGAATAATTTTGTGACCAAATTCAGGGTCTTACAGTCATTTGGACATCAAATTTGGAGTTTTTGAGCCATTTGAAGGCCAAATTTTGGGTTTTTGAATCATTTGGAGGCCAATCATGGGGTCTTGAAATAATTTTGTGACCAAATTCAGGGACTTTCAGTCATTTGGAGGCAAGGTTTGGAGTTTTTGAGTCATTCGAAGGCCAAATTGAAGTTTTTGAGTCATCTGAAGGCAAGTCATGGGGTCTTTGAATAATTTTGTGACCAAATTCAGGGTCTTACAGTCATTTGGACATCAAATTTGGAGTTTTTGAGCCATTTGAAGGCCAAATTTTGGGTTTTTGAATCATTTGGAGGCCAATCATGGGGTCTTGAAATAATTTTGTGACCAAATTCAGGGACTTTCAGTCATTTGGAGGCAAGATTTGGAGTTTTTGAGTCATTCGAAGGCTAAATTGAAGTTTTTGAGTCATCTGAAGGCCAGTCATGGGGTCTTTGAATAATTTTGTGACCAAATTCAGGGTCTTACAGTCATTTGGACATCAAATTTGGAGTTTTTGAGCCATTTGAAGGCCAAATTTTGGGTTTTTGAATCATTTGGAGGCCAATCATGGGGTCTTGAAATAATTTTGTGACCAAATTCAGGGACTTTCAGTCATTTGGAGGCAAGATTTGGAGTTTTTGAGTCATTCGAAGGCTAAATTGAAGTTTTTGAGTCATCTGAAGGCCAGTCATGGGGTCTTTGAATAATTTTGTGACCAAATTCAGGGTCTTACAGTCATTTGGACATCAAATTTGGAGTTTTTGAGCCATTTGAAGGCCAAATTTTGGGTTTTTGAATCATTTGGAGGCCAATCATGGGGTCTTGAAATAATTTTGTGACCAAATTCAGGGACTTTCAGTCATTTGGAGGCAAGATTTGGAGTTTTTGAGTCATTCGAAGGCCAAATTGAAGTTTTTGAGTCATCTGAAGGCAAGTCATGGGGTCTTTGAATAATTTTGTGACCAAATTCAGGGTCTTACAGTCATTTGGACATCAAATTTGGAGTTTTTGAGCCATTTGAAGGCCAAATTTTGGGTTTTTGAATCATTTGGAGGCCAATCATGGGGTCTTGAAATAATTTTGTGACCAAATTCAGGGACTTTCAGTCATTTGGAGGCCAGATTTGGAGTTTGTGAGTCATTCGAAGGCTAAATTGAAGTTTTTGAGTCATCTGAAGGCCAGTCATGGGGTCTTTGAATAATTTTGTGACCAAATTCAGGGCCTTACAGTCATTTGGACATCAAATTTGGAGTTTTTGAGCCATTTGAAGGCCAAATTTTGGGTTTTTGAGTCATTTGAAGGCCAAGTTGGAGTTTTGGAGTCATTCGAAGGCCAAATTTTGGGTCTTTGAATAATTTTGTGACCAAATTCAGGGTCTATTAGTCACTCGGAGGCCAAATTTGGAGTTTTTGAGTCATTCAAAGACCAAATTTTGTATTTTTGAGTCATTCGGTGGCCAAAGATGGGGTTTTCGAATCATTTCATGCCAAAATTCAGGGCTGTTGAGTCATGTGGAGGCCAAATTTAGGATTTTTGAGTCTTTTTGAGTTCAATATAGTCAGCTAATCTTCCCATCTCGGACTGTACGACATGTTCTTTGGAACACAAAACAGAATAAAGAAGAAAAAAAATTGCCAGTTCTCTGTGCCCGACGGTCCTTACGGCTACTCAGAACGTTGGAGCCCCCCCTTAAAGATTCTCCGAGCCTCTTGGAGTCAAAGTAGAAGCCTGAGCACGAGAAAAAACATCTCTAAGACCTACGTCGTTCTCTGTAATATGCTGCGCCAATCCCCTGATCATGATCGTGTTGTTGGGCGATTGGGACTTGTAGTGAATACCCTCCATCGAAGATCCGTATCCCCTTCCATGATCCTGTTCAAACTCAAGACTCTCCCTGCTGTGCTCGTCGTCCCTGTCCCTGTCCCTGTCCCTGTCTTCTCGTTTACCCCTGCGCTCCCTGTCCCTATCCCTGTCCCTGTCTCTGTCCCTCCTGGATCGTTCGCGGTCCCTGTCTCTGTCCCGGTCCCTCTCCCTCTCCCTCTCCCTGTCTCTGTCCGGCGACTCCCTTCGGGCGTATCTATCCTCCCTGTCCCTGTCCCTGTCCCTGCGTTCCCTATCCTCGCGGCTTCTGTCCCCCCTCCGCTCCCTCGACCTTTCTCTCTCCCTGTCCCTCTCCCGACCGCGGTGATTGCGGTGATCCGGGCTCCGGTGATCTCGATCCTTCTGGTCGCCGTACTCCGAGGTCCTGTGGTCAAAGTCGGAGCGATAATCTCCGAGCTCAGAGCCGTGGGTGGATCTGCGGTCCGGACCGTAGCCAGGCTCCCATGGGTCGATGTTGTTGTAGAGAGAATCCATGGTGGCTGTGAAACGGGATTTTAAGAGCGTCTGCGGGTAGGATAAGTTGGGTTATGTGTTCATTCGAAGAAATGTGTCTCGATTATTTGAGTAATGCAGCGGGGATACTCTGGGGGGTAAACAAATGAAGATACTCACGCTGTGTCTGAAGACGTGCCGGTGGATCGTTGATTAGTTGAACGCTTAACACGCGCACAGGTGGTCGGTGAGAAACGATTGTTGGTTAATTTAATTTTCTTTATTTTCTATCGCTGTTACAGTTTGTAATTTTTATATATTCTAACACCGAATGGCGTGTGGTTAGGGCTTCGACGAAATCGACGAATACTGCGGCGCCGCTGTGGCGTAGAGTCGGACTGACGAGAGTGACGTAGTAATGGGACATCGACATCGAAATATCGAAAACATCGATGTTTTCAGAGCGATGTATCGATATTTTGCATCGATGGCGTCCGAGCGATATGTCGATGCCTGACATCGATTTCAACTTTCGATGTCGATGTTTTGCGCCCTATAGCACCGCTCTGAAGTTAGGCGCTATGATCTGATTGGCTGGATTGGTTCATCATTATGATAAAAATCACTTCTAGCCCCAACGCGAATGCGCCTCATATTGAAAAGAAAAAAAATCGAAAACATCGATGTCGACATCGATACTTCCTTCTAACATCGATATTTTCTTTCGCATCGATGTTGGCTAACGAGCACGAAGTAAGAGGGAAGGAGACCGTACTCTGCCGAAGACCACGGTCCACGGTCTTATACACAGGTCTTGAAACGACACCTAAATTTCAGTGGTGGGGGTGGTTCGCTTAATGGCTCAAAAATTATTTCGAGTTGCGGCCGCAAGGGCTGCGCCACGGATATCAGTGGAGCAATGGGCAGACCATAGACATAACCTCTAAATGTGGTTTAAACCTATGTTGCCGTCACCTGTATGACGCATTTTTGGAAAACTGTCTGGAAAAATGATAACGGGAATATACTAAAAACGTGAAAAAAATTCTATTACCACGAAATCGAACCAAATTACGAGTTCGAAAAATCGAACACGGGGTGTACACACCGAGCGGCGCACACGCGCATTCAATTACGATTAGTGGTTTTTGAAGCTCGATTTTTCGAACCCGTAATTTGGTTCAATTTCCTGGTAATAGAACTTTTTCCATGTTTTTACTACATTCCCTTTATTATTTTCAGTCAGTTTTCCAAAAATGCGTCATACAGGTGACGGCAATATAGGTTTAAAGCACGTTTAGAGGTTATGTCTAGGGTCTGTCCATTACTCCACTGATATCCGTGGCGCAGCCCTTGCGGCCGCAACTCGAACTAATTTTTGAGCCATTAAGCGAACCACCCCCGCCACCTTCGTTTCAAGACCTGTGTATAAGACCGTGTTCCAAACGGACTGTCCTTTGGGAATGCGATGATTCATTCATGCAAAAGGTCGTAAGTTTGGCGGATACGTCGTTCTTGCATTACAATTTTCGAGGAAAATTAAAAAACAAAGTAAAGGCAAAACGTCGTATTATTTTTTTTCATGATTTTGATCGAGATTTTGATTGATTTTTCCAAATAGCTGTCAAAACTCGCTGTAAAACGCAAAGATAAATTGGAAAAACGACCGTTTCGAAAATGCATGAAAAAAAAATACTAAGATGAAAGCAGAAGGTCGTAAGCGCCACTTTTTTATTTTTTCATTTTTCATGATCTTTTCAAATAGCTGTAAAAACTCGTGAAACGCAAAGATAAATCTACTTCTATCTAATAAATCAACTTACGACCTTTTGCACTTACATTTTTCGATCTCGAAATTTCAATTGATACGCTTTCGAACGTTTTCAGAGCGATTGGCGTGAAAAAAAAATTATTCGACTTTATGCCAGTATGAACAGCAAAACGTCGTATAATGGCGCTCATGTCCTTATGTCATTAGACACGCGACATACGTTACCAATGTCTTGTTCATCGCCTACTTTAAGTTATCGACGTGGTAGGGGGTCTCTCTGCTGTGTATAAATACGACGGATCGGACGAATTCTAACCAGACACGAAGTAAGTGGCTACCTTCAACATGAACAAGATCGTCTGTCTTCTTGTCGCCTCATTGCTGTCCGTGGGTGATGCCGGCGGTAAGTTACAGACCGATAGCACATGCTCGAACGTTCTATTTTCCAATACAATGAAACCTCACTTATACTTATTTCAATCGGGTACGCTAGAAAATACATACATATAAGTGAGAATAACTTTAAAAAAAACTAATTGAGAGTCAAGTGGTTCGATAGCTTCCACGTCACCATTGCAATCATTCGCACACATCATCAACAGGTGAAAAAAACCTGTTCTGTAGATAAACGTAGAAATATTGTTGCATCAAGGAGTAAAATATTCTCGATACAACAAGGATACAATATTCAAACTGAGAATATTTGAATTATTAATTTCAATGCCAACAGCCAAACTGGAACTCATGGACGTATACCGAAAGCAATCAATTTTTCAAGTATTGTGTCTCGAAATATTTAACAGCATACTTATTTTTTTATGCATACATTTTCGTATTACAGAAAGTAAAATTTAAAACCGTAAAATGGTACCGAAGTGGAAAATCGACCATTCATCGAACTCATCTATATCAAGAGCAATCAACTTTTGAAGTGTTGTGTCACGAAACATCGCGTGTCTAATGACATAAGGACGTAAGCGCCATTATACGACGTTTTGCTGTTTATAATGGCATAAAGTCGTATAATTTTTTTTTTTCACGCCAATAACGCTCTGAAAACGTTCGAAACGTATCAATTGAAATTACGAGATCGAGAAATGTAAGTGCAAAAGGTCGTAAGTTGGGCGGATACGACCTTCTGCTTTTAACTGCGATTTTTTATCGAATTTTTCGAAACGACGTCGATTTCGATTTTTCTTTGCGTTTCACGAGTTTTTACAACTATTTGGAAGAATCATAAAAAATCATGAAAAAAATTGCGCTTACGACGTTTTGCCTTTACAATGTTTTTCATTTTTCCTGCAAAATTGTACTGAAAGAACGACGTATCCGCCCAACTTATGACCTTTTGCACTTACATTTTTCGATCTCGTAATTTGAATTGATCTATACGTTTTGGCCGTTTTCAGAGCGAATGGCGTGAAAAAAAAAATTATACGACCTTTTGCCACCAAAATCGCGTTTTTGGCGCTCACGACCTTATGGCATTAGACACGCCAAATATTTTTCTCACACCCGGTCGCAAAATGCCACTTTTCATACCTCTTGAGCCGGCGCAAAACAGATCTTTTCGGCCCTCGGGCGGAAAAGTGCTTGGCGCCCGCTTAAAGCGGGCGCAAACGACTCTTTTCCTGCCCTCGGGCGCAAAGTTCCGTTTTGCGCCCGCTCACTCGGTCTGAAAAGAGGCATTTTTGCAGACCAGTTGTTGAGAAAAAAATCGTGTGCAACACGGGCGAAAGGCTATTTTGGCGAGTGTGATTGCAGTACACTCGCCTTCGGCTCGTGCTGCAAATTTCACACTCGAAAAATAGTGTCTTGCGCCCTTGATACACAATGTACTATAACGGCACACTTAACATTTTGTAGAACGTATGTTCTGCAGGTGGTAAGATTCATTGAATCGTTAAAAATAAAAACTATGCGTACGTCGTCACGTTATAGATAAAATGTATTTTTTGAACGTTATGTTCTTTGGTTGGAACCATTTTATTCTCTACATTTTATGCTACACGGAATGTTCGAACCATTTTCAACATGTCAGGTTCCACTCGATTCGTCAAATATTGTCATGATATCCTGATTTTTGTTTCAGGAGTCGGCCCAACCGTGCGTACCAGAATCAACAGTAAGTTAAAGATACAGAGATTTTCGATCATGACAGATATTCACTTGTTGTTCGAATTTATAACGTTATGCTCTGCGTTTGGAACCATTTTATTCTCTACATTTTATGCTACACGGAATGTTCAAACCATTTTCAACATGTCAGGTTCCACTCGATTCGTCAAGTATTGTCATGATATCCTGATTTTTGTTTCAGGAGTCGACCGAACCCGGGCTATCAGTGGCATCAGTAAGTTAACGGGGTGTGATAGGTCGAATGTCGGTAAAGAGGGGTGCGTTTTTACCCAAAATCTTTTTATTGCTCGGTACTCCGCGAAGAAGGTCCAGAACGGGTTTTCGTTCAGGTGTTCGATATATTATTATTACGTACTGACGCAGATGAAGAAACGCGTTGAAATCGGAAAAAAATTGTTTTTGGCAAAATATTATTGCCGAAATTGTGTAAAAAGATGGCCGCTCGAGACTCGATGCTCACCTGTTTGTTGAATTGTTGAAGTATCCTTGGTCTCCAGCAGTGAAACTTTCTGCCATTTTGATTTTTTTATCTCTCATGATTTTTTTTTTTTTAAATAGCTGTAAAAACTTGTGATACGCAAAGAAAACTCGAAATTGACGTCGGTTTGAAAAATTCGATAAAAGAAATCGCAGGTAAGATTAGAAGGTCGTATCCGCCCAACTTACGACCTTATGCACTGACATTTTTAGATCTCGTAATTTCAATTAATCTATACGTCTCGAACGTTTTCAGAGCGAATGACGTGAATAAAAAAATTATACGACCTTTTGCCACCAAAATCGCGTTTTTGGCGCTTACGACCTTATGCCATTAGACACGCGATATTTAACAGCACACTTAAGGGGTTATATCCGAGTAGAATGCGTGAAAAATTGGCGAATTTGAGGAATTTTTTTCTCAAAAAGTATTTGATCGATTTGAATAAACTTTGCTTTATTTGAAAGAACATCTATTGAGGTTTGGTTAAAAATTTTTTTTATGTATATATATCCACTGGGAGCGCTGGTATCATGGCCGGCGTAAAAAGTGTCCCTCGCTCGCACGGTTTTCGGTGTCCAAAATTACAGGCAGGCGGTTGATCTGAAACAAAAATTTTCAAATGATTCTCAAAATATAATGTATGAAGCTGTTCGCGATGTAGGATTTTCCCCCAAAAAAATTGTTCCGCAAAATTACGGCCATTTGAATTTTTTAACTTTTTTTCGGTCTCATTTTCCAACCTTTCCGACTTGATAAAACAAAAAGTAGTTGTTTAAGAAAAAAAATCCTACGTTGCGAACTAGAAAACATGTCCAAGAATATTGTGTGAAAGTTTCAAAGTAATCGGTCCAGCCGTTTTCGAGATATTTTGGACACCGCCTTGAAAAAGTATGTTTCGAGATAATCGCGTTTGAAGTTTGGCGTAGAAATGATGCGCTTTGCGACTCACGATCGGTTGTTTAGCGTCACGGTAAATCGTGTATAACTTTAACAGTTTGTCGAATATGAAGGTAACATTTACACACGATATTTTTATGTTCTAATCTTATAGAATTATTTCTTTGGAAAATCGATTTGTGTGAAAAAATTCGTAATAATCACATAATATAAAATCTTATACGAGGGAAAGCTTCTTTACCCTACCGTTAGTCTGCGATTCCTGGACCATACAGTACAATTTCCTCTGCTGGTATTCATTTCACTGTAAAATTTTCACCAAACGATGCTCAAAATAAGAAACGTTGTTCACTGCTGCACGATTGATGATAGAATGACGCTCTATAGGAACTACACATTTATATAATTCGCAAAGGTCAGACCTGCACCTCTACACCTGCTAGACCCATGAGTATGAGTCAGGCCCTTGACCCTTGAGGGGCTATTAACCCTTATTTTGGGGGTCCAGGTCACTTCCGACTTCCAAGGACTTCCAAAGACTTCCAAAAACTTACAAAGACTTTCAAGAAAGGTGTGCAAATAGCCCCTAGGAGTCAGGTGGCCGAACGGGCGGCCGGCCGCTCGACCGCATTTTGGTAAATTCCCCATAACTTCCACAATTTTTGGAATTTCAATATGAAATTTACACACAATATTCTTAAGACTACAAAGATCAATATCAGCGAATAAAAAAAAATTAAAAAAAAAAATCTACTCGGATATAACCCCTTAATATTTTGTGTCACGTATGTTTTGCAGGTGGTAAGATTCATTGAATCGTTAAAAATAAAAACTATGCGACGGAATGTTCAAACCATTTTCAACATGTCAGGTTCCACTCGATTCGTCAAGTATTGTCACGATATCCTGATTTTTGTTTCAGGATTCGATCCAACCGAGGCTAGCATCAGCGGTGAGTTATAGATACACTAGGGCAGCACGCGCGCTTCGCGCGCGATTGATCTTTGTTAGCGCTGTAGCGCTTTCATTTTATTTATTTTCATTTAGTCTTTTTCATTTTTGTTCGAATACTTTTTTAAATTCTTTGTTCTTCTTAAAATGTTTGTGTAATTGAACGATTCAAGTAAACAATTCTGTGAATACGTGATTTTTGACTGAATTGCCTCTTCGTTGTTCGCCAAGGTATACATACTTTCAAACTATCCCAGGATCGTACTGGTGATACGGTCACGTCAAATATAGCTGACCGTGATTGAATATATCTTTACGGAGATCTATTCCGATTTTTGAAAATGTTTGCCCTTTTGCTTTGTTAATAGTCATTGCAAAGGCAAACTATATTGGAAATTGACGTCACTTAAATGTGAAAGGGTGACAGGTGTATATCTTCGCAATGTAATGTTATACGGTGTAAATAGATAATTTCGCCAGATTTGTCACCTGTCAGTATTTCACATCACAACATACCTATTATTGGCAAGGTCTAGAATCATCAATCTCATGCCATTGCAAAGGCCTTCATTGATACTCAGATTCCGGATAAGCATTATGATGCAATACCTTCTGAGAACGTAATTCATGGGGCGGTAAGCTTGATGGTGTCAATGAGTTTGAATATTCTGGTAAAAGTGCTTCATTTATCTCTTCGTTTTTGTCACTGTATTCTACAGTGTCGACCGCGCTTGTGTCGATTTTTTTCTCCTGTTCGATCCATATATGGTTCGATCAAGCAGTTCCACGACGCTCCTGTGGATTTCATCGACGTCAACATTTCTAGCGGAAAGTATTGCACATTTTGCAGCTTCTTTATATTGTTTTCTTTGAATGCATTGCCCGTATACTTGATCGACTATGTTTGAGTTCGCCGGTGCTACGCAGTGTTGTGGCAGTAAAATATTACTTTCAGTATCATTCAATAATAAAATAACACTTCCTACGTCTAATATAAATTTTGGGAAGTTCATTTCTTCTGGTAGTGCTCTCATATTTTGTGTTAAAGTAAACTGTGAGAACTCTTTCCCCAATTTACTATGTTCGATCGATGATCAACAATTACACATCTTGTTGCTCTCATTTTAATTGGTAAAAAGTTGCTTAAAATCACCACATGTTTCATGGGATACCAAACTGTTTCATATTGGGATACTGATGTGCAAGCGATATGTTCACGTCCTTTCGCGAATCTGTTCGAACGTAAGTTAGATAGAAGAGCACGCGAGTGGAACTGTCAAACGTCTGCAATCATCTGTCAACGTTCAACCCGTCTATCTGTCAAACTGTTTGACATTAATTTCACGCTTATACCGATAAAAATAGTATATCGCATATGTCTATACTGACATCATTCGTCCGATTATACCGTGCAGCCTCTTTACATTTTTCGGCAGAATTGACTCGCGAATTATAGCAAATTAGAATAATCCTTCACTTCAACTATTGTTTTGGAAATATAAAACCTCTTTGCCGAACTGACAATTCAAACTGGGCTCGATGTGAAGTCGAACGCAAGCGACACGTTCACACTATTCACGCTCACAGGCGACGACACCAACAGCCAATCGGCAGAGGGCTTATCGCGGTGACAAAATTTCGAGATTTTCGATAATTCCTGACATGGATCTTTTAAGACGGGATAGATTTTCGATAATGACAGATATTCACTTGTTGTCCGAAGTTATAACGTTATGCTCTTTGTTTGGAACCATTTTATTCTCTACATTTTATGCTACACGGAATGTTCAAACCATTTTCAACATGTCAGGTTGCACTCGATTCGTCAAGTATATTATTGTCATGATATCCTGATTTTTGTTCCAGGAGACGGCCCAGGCGCGGTTGCCAGAATCAACAGTGAGTTAATGATACAGAGATTTTCGATAATGACAGATATTCACTCGTTGTTCGGATTTGGCTCAAGCGAGTCGTGCACCGCGGAATGACGACTGAGTCACAGTCCTCTTTACTTAAATTTCAGATGAAGTGACAAGAGTCACAGTCCGACTGTCAGCACTTGTGAATGATGTTATACGGATGTTCGCCGGTAAGTTGAAAACAATGTCACCCAATGAAGATATTCAAGTCTTAGCTACTAAGACATGCGTCAAATATTGACAAAGTACAACAGTGTCATGATGTACCTATTTTATTTTCAGGTAGCGATTCCCTGACCCCCGCAGACATTAGTAAGTGATAAGTGGTACACTTACACTTACTTGAGCAATTTATACGTCTACCAAAACGCTCGAATTATCTT
Organism: Euura lappo; assembly: GCA_018257835.1. Classification (NCBI taxonomy): domain Eukaryota; kingdom Metazoa; phylum Arthropoda; class Insecta; order Hymenoptera; family Tenthredinidae; genus Euura; species Euura lappo. Next base: position 2,491 of record JAEUYN010000970.1, on the reverse strand, counting down.
CGTCTCCGTATTCTGAAAAATCATTCCGATTGATATTCAGGACCTCTCTATTTCTATTTCAGATGCTTTGACGAATGCCCGAATCTATTTCGGAAACACTGTAGCATCTATCCTAGCGGGTAACAAGACCAGTGAGTTGAAGACGACTTTTACCCTTAAAAAATGTTTTTGTGATCTACTGTTCGCTTCACATATCAGGGTGACGTCGAGAAATTGTTTTAATTGACCGAGAGTTTCTATTTTGATTCTTCATATTTCATTACTTTTTTCACTTCTTGCCATTATATCTTGCGTCAGTTAGTGAATTTCCACCCTGTCGTGATACGCCTATTTTATTTTCAGTAAACAAAGAACAAATTGCTGCCGAATTCGAGAGTAAGTGACACTCATTCGAAAAATACATCAAGCCTAGCTTGATTTTCATCCAGCTGTTATCAGGATTGAGTGAAAGTCGAAGACGTCTCGATCATAACCTTTGTATTCCAATTTCAGGGATTGTCACCCCAGTAAAAGACAAAATGATAGACCATGCGGAACCGACTGGAGCGGAAGCCGGAAGTAAGTTGAAGACGATTGTGCCCATCTAGAATATCGCGCCTTAATTAGCACTTGAAAATTGTCTAAATTATTGAGGTATCTTTTAATTTCCAGATACCAGCGATCGTAGCGGACGTGCTGTGCTCACAATTACTAATAAATTCAACGGATTGAAGAACAATGTCGATTATGTTTTGGATGCTGCATTCAGGCTTGTCCGTAGTAAGTTGGAAACAATCGTACCATTAGAAATATAATTGTCATACTGAGATCTATCGTTTGCTACAAACCAACTTCCAATTAGGCTTTCATAAATTGATCTATTTCCTTAGCCTCCAGTTAGGAAAACGTATTTGATACTCAACATTCGATCCCTGACTTCAATTGTACCACCAGTTTAGTACTGCTGAACTACGATCCTGAATATTTTGACTTTTTATATTATTTCCAACATCAACTAAAATATGATGATTTCTTAAATTATACTTTCAATGTGTTCTGGTAATTGCCATTGAATCGTAATTTCACTTAGGAAGATCTCGAAGATTGGCAGGTAAAGCTCCAGAATATCCATAAATCCCATGCCAGTCCAGCTAAACCGAAGCAGCGGAAGAGACTATTGGTGAGTGTCATCGACAGTATCTGCACCTGACACGAAGATGCTGAATATATTCATTCACTAATTTTGGTGAATCTATTCGCAGGCCACTTCTTAGCAGCTATCGCGGAGCGGAATATTCGGAACCGCTTGTGCTAATCTGAAGAACTTTTTGTGGAAGAACGTGAATCATCTGCTGGACGAGAGACTACCACTTTCTTCCAGCACGTCTTCCAATTGATTACTGAATATGTATATGTATACCAGTGAGAATAATGTAAAGCTGCATAAGATTGTGAGCAATAAAAATCAATTTCGAAAATATTCATTCGCTGTATCGTATAAATTTTCCATTTCCCAACACAGATTCCGAATACAAAAGAATGAAGACATCCAGAGGCCCTTATAAAAACGATTACTTTTTCCTTCCGAGTCACGTGACATGTGAAAAGGTTCTTTTATTTGCAACACCTGCATGAAAAGTTTGATTCCGTTCGGACCGCTCAACCGATTTGGATGAAATTTGCACGGCATACTGTTCTTATTCCGAGGCTGTGCCAGTAAAGTTTTCAAACGTCGCTCGCTAACCATGTTTAAATACAAAATACCGTGAGGAATATTACAATACAGATATACAGAATTAGTCACTGATTATCCGAAAATAGTGATTCAAAAACCGAAAGACGTTCAGAATGATATCCAAACGAGAAGAGTATGGCATCAACGGGCCTTCGATAATCTTCAGTCATTTCTTATCTAGATATGGTATATGGTACCGTGTCCAAAACTGAGTCGTTTAACCAAGTCTCTGTTAGCACAATAACGTCGTACAACTCGGAAGAAATACTAATACTACGGTGAAGAGTAGACAGCTTGGATTTAAGTCCTCTAACATTCTGATAATAAATGAACAGGACAGGCTGAGATTGCACATGGGAAACAGTTAGTTTTCTGAGGCCGTTTTAGTGACGATCTTCGGAATGCCATCTACATGTCTGATTTTCAGGTTTTCCTCTCCGTTATCCCTTCTTTGCGTGAGTTTTTGTTTAAGATTTGCCAACTCCTGCCTCTGGAACGGAGTATTATCATTGGAGAGTTGCACCCCATTGACACAGATCCTACTCTTTGATCTGAACGCCCAGGCTACACAGTCGATCGATGGGAAACGGACCGAGATGGGACGAGTTTTGTCAACAGTTTTCGATTTCCCCAGACGGCGAATGCTTAACCGCGCCGGATCACAGGGCGCGTCTTTCAAAAGCTCACGAACAGATGTTTGGTCCAGGTGATCACTAGCGCACTCAGCTAGGTTGTGCAGGATGATATTATGCATCCTAGTTTGTCGGTCCTGGAGTT
>JAEUYN010000969.1:0-13571 GCA_018257835.1 Euura lappo | reverse complement strand
TAGTTTGGACAGTACGTGGGCAGGCTTAGTAGCCTCTTATAAAACATAGTCTGGATTTGATCTATTTTATCCAAGTATCTTAGACCCCATATTTCAACCGAGTAGAATAAGACGCTCGTGGTTAGGGCCCTGAAGAGGCGCTCTTTGGTTTGCCATGTGTTGGATTTCGACACGTGTATTATGTTCCTCGTCACGTTCATTGCAGCATACGTAGAACTGACGGTCTTAGTTAGATTGTTGTTAAAGACGCCTGAACTAGAGAAAACAACCCTGAGATAACAAAATTTTTTGACCACTTCCAGTGGCTCACCGTTGAAGTGGAAAACCTGCGCCGTGGCACGACCGCCTTTCTGGAAAATTACGATTTTCGACTTATCCGTGTTCACAATTAGATGGTTTTCTCGGCAGTCACTCTCTAAGATTTTGATTTTTGATTTTAGGTCATTTTTTTTTTTTGTACTTGTGATAAAAACCCGAAGATTCGTTCATAAACGTTAAAATTTAATAATGGGTCAAGTAAAAGCAGAATGTCGTAACGACCAATTTTTTTTGTCAATTGGCGCTTACGTCCTTCTGCTTTTACCTTGGTTTTTTTGTTCTCTGAATTTTCGAAACGTTGTCGATTTCGATTTTTCTTTGCGTTTCAGGAGTTTTTACAGCTATTTGAAAAAATCATGAAAAATGAAATAAAAAAAATAAAAATGGCGCTCACGACCTTCTGCTTTTAATTACCAATATTTTTTATCGAATTTTTTTCAAATTATCGTTCTTTCAATTTATCTTTGCGTTTTACGAGTTTTTACAGCTATTTGGAAAAATCGTGAAAAATAAAAAAAAAATAATAATGGCGCTCACGACCTTCTGCTTTTAACTACCAATAAATTTTCACCCGACTACGATAAAATGACCGTATTTCGCCCCTGAAACGCGGGTCGAAAGTCGTCAATTTCGGACCAGAGGGAAGAAAAGTCGATTGCCGGGCAGAAAAATGGACTTTTTTGCCCGGCAATTTACTTTTCTGCCCGGTTAATCACTTCTCTTCCTTCTGGTCAAAAATTGACTACCTACTTTCCACTCGCGTTACAGTGACGGAATAAGGTCATTTTATCGAAGTCGGGTGAAAAATAGCATATGCCACACGGGAGGAGCGCGATTTCCTCCCTTGTAGCATAATATACTATTATTCGGCAGCTTTCGTCTCGCTAAACTACTAGGCGATTCCCCTTTTCATGTGAGTGTTATAAGAAAATTCATTCCGACGACGCTCCTTCACAATTATGCATCTTCGAAATGTGATCATTCAAATAGAATTAATTCAACATCGGTTATAGAGGGTATCCGAATAAAGACCCAAAATTCACTTGATTGAAAATCGATTTGAATAAAGATTCAAATCTAAAGTTATCGATTCACTCAAAGTTCTACCTACGAACTTATTTTGCTTTTGTATTTGTTTTATACAACAAACCAGAGTTTACTTCGTGATCATAAACGCATCGGGTCGTGCAGCACGTGTTAACGGCTGTTTCTCGTGCAATTTCAAACCTCCTACTTGGTCTACGAGCAGTTAACATTGACCATGACAGATTTCGAACAACCGCACATCCCATTGGCTCTACGAACGGTATCGCTGACCAATACGTATGATCGACGTCCGTTTCTCGTGGATTCCAAACTCCCCCACGCATCCGCACACTTTTTGTAATTTGTATAAAAGCTGCTCCATTTTGGTGCCTCCATCACTCGACTGAATCAACGCAAACTAGTTGCCTCTCAACTCTGTATTTTCTTCGCCAGTCTACTCGATATACTCGACAAACTTCAACGATGAAAATAGTTATTTTCCTTGCTGCGGTATCCGCTGCGAATGTTTTCGTGGGTGTTGAGGGTGTCGACGCAATTCAAACTGTTATCCAATCGATTAATGAAGGAGAAGGATTCCAAGTATTAAGTTACGGTGTGGGGATTTCGGCATTCGAGTTTCATTACAAGACGTACCATCTGCTGCAGCGTAGACGTAAGACATACAAATGATTTAACTGGCCATTGCGCTCGTCACTTTCCGACAAAATTTTGATCTAACGAAATGTCTCTGATCCAGCTGGCATCCCTGAGGATCAAGTGACCTTTTTACTAAAGGCTCCCAACGGTCTATGGATCGCTAGTTTACCCGATTGTAGCCTGTACCCAGGAGACCAAATTTACTACCGGACATACGTTACAGTCAACGGAACCGTGCGTGAGGGATTAAACCAAATCTGGACTGTGCCTGAAGAGGGGCATAAAGCGTGGCTTGCAGCGATGCATGCAGCGGGGCCTGCAGCGCAGCCTGCAGCGGGGCATAAATCGTGGCTTGCAATGAAGCATGCAGCGTGGCTTGCAGCGAGGCATGCAGCGCGGCCTGCAGCGGGGCATGGAGCGGGGCCTGCAGCATGGCCTGCAGCGAGGCCTGCAGCGCGGCCTACAGCGCGGCCTGCAGCGCGGCCTACAGCGCGGCCTACAGCGAATGTTTCCATGGGTGTTGAGGGTATCGACACAATTCTAAGTGCTGTCCTATCGGATGAACATGGTATCATATTCCAAGTATTAAGTCACGGTGTGGGGATTTCGGCAATCGAGTTTCATTACACCGTAAAACGGCCGGCTTATAGAGGTAAGACATACAAATGATTTAACTGGCCATTGCGCTCGTCACTATCCGACAAAATTTTGAACTAACGAAATGTCTCTGATCCAGGTGGCATCTCTGAGCGTAAGGTGACCTATTTACTACATGTTTCCAATGATATATGGAGCGCTACTATACCCCATGCTGCCCTGGTTCCAGGAGATACAATTAACTGGCGGATAAAGGTTACAGTCAACGGAACCGTGCGTGTGGGATCAAACAATATCTTCACTATGCCTATACCGCCGTCTGCAGCGGGCCAATAACGTGTCCCTGGTGACACCATGCCACCACAAGAAGTGAAATGACGAATCCTGAGGATTGAGCCTGTGAAAATTTATTATTCCTTCCATTATAAATTCAGAAAAATTGTACGTAATACGAATTTAATTATTCTCAAGTTGCATCGGGCTAGGCTTTTTCCATAAATGAATAGAATATATGCTTGTAAAATGTATACACATTACACTGTGATTAGAACATCAAAACTGTTTCACATATCTCTTTCCCTCTCATAAAAAGTTGATGAGAATTTATCGTTGTGCGATAGTTGTTACCGTCAATCTGCTGATTTCATGTAAGATAATTTATTCTGATTTTGATTGGCTGAGCCCGTTCTTCTTCGTGCGGTGTGAAGTCTGAATTTTTCCTGTGTCTTTTGTTCTGTCAGATTCATACCGAAAGTGAAATGGCAAAAGTGAAATAAAGTTTCCACACAAAGTATTAGTGTCTTTTATGGTTAGGTGCGAGCAAAAATATTTTTGGGTGAGATCAGTCAATAATGAATATCATGTTGATGATGATGATGATGAGTATGGTTAGGTGCAAGCAAAAATATTTTTGGGCAAGATCCGTCAATAATAAATATCATGTTGATGATGATTTGGATTACGTCGATGTAGTGTCTTTCATGGTTAGATTGTTAGATGACAAGTTAATTGAACGCTGGACAGAGAAAGCAAGACATCTTGGCATTACTAAAACTTGAAAAATATAAGGAATGTCAATAAAAATACTACCAGACATCAAAGGCACAGGCTAACACAAGAAATAATGTTAGTATTGAGTGATATAAAAATCACCATCGTAAGAGGGACATATCATCAAACTAATCTACAATTTTCAGAACAAAGCAGAGGGAAACAGTATACAAAAAAACTGGTAAATTGGGACAGTTATTACCAATTCCCATCTAAGAAACCAAAAATTTATTCGAATGTTCATCATTATGCATAGCCAATGAATGTTCTGTGTCTTAGAGGTGGTGCTGAACATTTTGAGCGAGAAAAAGTATGTAACAAACAATCGTTTGCAGACCGTTGTGCGTATTGAGCAGTCCGTCTCGAAAATCTACCAAGCTCTGCACGAATTGCAAAAATTTGTCGAAGGTAATAATTCTAAATCCAATAATTCCTTCGAACGTATTTGATTCTACAGTAACTCAGTATCTTTTGCACCTCTAAACGCTAATTTAGTGAACTTGTAGAGACAACGACCAGGCCCATATTATTTTTTAATTCAGGGGCTGATAATTATCAAATAAACACAGCGCAAAATCCTACTGTAGATTGAATTGCGAGTTATGGACAGCTTTTTATTACTTAACTGACTCACAGGGAGCTTTGAATTATCGCTTGATCAAGAGTCCAGATCTTGGTGCAAAAATCATGTATTCATTTGACAAATTGATGCGAGACAACAATATTTTAGCCTAATCATACCAAATGATGGGACAAGATATACAAAACCAACAGCAATTTAATTCAGATCATGAAACTGCACCCAAAGTAAATTTATGTTTCACATGAAAGTCAGAGTGAAACCACAGGCGTTTCAATCCTCAGATATACCGATGAAGTAGCGACTATTTTTTATGCTTTACATAACGGAGAAATGCCTGAATTCTTTGTTGCCAACAGGAATCAGAATAGTAAAATGTTGAAAAAAAGTAAACTCATTAGATCCCAACATTGAACCTTGGATTAGCACCCTAATTTGCTCCGTATCACTAGACTCGCGAATCAAAATAAGCGCGTGAGCAGATCGAGATGCATATATGAAATGTAGATTAGGCTGCTTAGGTATTCGTGAGAATGGAATTAATGTGTTTATATTAGGTCGACGATTATTTCAGCAGTGGATTGTAGACAATTATGTTAAAAACAACAAGATCGATTAAAATTTTGTGAAGATCATATAAAAACATTACGTTCTGAATCATTCGAAGATTAATAGATTATTCAGGAAGCGTTTCACGTGATTCACAATCCAAAGTGGGAGAAGTGACACTTTTTCCATCTACATTTGCGGGTTTACCACGGACAACAAATAATAATATGAAAAAAGGAAAAAAAAATTATATTCAATAATCTAAAGAGCGCGCGAAGCGCGCCAGTCCTCTAGTATATACATATATTGGGAAGGGGGCGTGCGAAAAACATAAAACTTGCCGAACCGTTACTTAACGCGGGCGCCCCTGCAATATTTGTTATGCCTGTTTTCGATGCGTAAAATGGCACTCTGAACACCTAAGAATGACCCTGAAAGATTCGTCACGAATTGTGAATTACCCTGTATCACATATTTGAAATGTCTCTTTCCGTGCCGTCAAATGCCGTTTTAATGCCTGTGCCGTAAAAAATATTTATTAAGGAAAAGGCATTAAAAGTCACTCCGACGCCACCTGAGATGCACATGAACGTGCATATACACGGAGAGAAATTTATAGTAATAATAACAGAAAAAGTATGGTAATGAATCCTATACAGTATGCCATTCGTGACATATACTTGAAATATGCCAATTTGCGCGATATCTCATAGGAAATATTATTTTGGGAGGTTTAACACGCGGTATGTGGCTCCAACCAAAGTGTGGTGTCGCTTATCCCTTATAAAAAAGTTGGTTGTCACGATTATTTATCGCATCTATCGCTGCTTCTCGCATCTATCGCTGCTTCTCGCATCTATCGCTGGACCTCGCATCTAATCGCTGGTTCTCGCATTTCCGTAACCACTTTTCCGCGATGCCGATTGGACGGCGGTGACGCCGCTCGGATCTGACTTCGCACCGCTCGGAGCTGTTCGCCGGAAATTCTGCTCGGGGCGCGCGAAAAATATGACTGCCGGCAGTCGCTGTCACAAACTGCATATCAGTTAATTGACACGGTTAGAAGCAAATACTTCTCGCGATGAAGGTTAAATTCGTGCTACTTGCTCCTATGGCTGGCGATAACCTGTATCGCAAAATCCCTTATAAAAAAGTTGGTTGTCACGATTATTTATCGCATCTATCGCTGGTTCTCGCATCTATCGCTGCTTCTCGCATCTATCGCTGGACCTCGCATCTAATCGCTGGACCTCGCATCACCTCGCATGATCTCGCATTTCTGTAACCACCTTTCCGCGATGCCGATTGGACGGCGGTGACGCCGCTCGGATCTGACTTCGCACCGCTCGGAGCTGTTCGCCGGAAATTCTGCTCGGGGCGCGCGAAAAATATGACTGCCGGCAGTCGCTGTCACATATCAGTTAATTGACACGGTTAGAAGCAAAATACTTCTCGCGATGAAGGTTAAATTCGTGCTACTTGCTCCTATGGCTGGCGATAACCTGTATCGCAAAATTTTGAAGAGGCGAACAAAAGGTCAACATTTTGAACGGCTGAATTGATTTCGACGAAAGGTATGTTTGAGGTACAATTTAATAGTCTTCACATAACCTTAATCGAGGAAAATTTGTGTTGTGTTCGTTTGTGGCAGAATTTATGCAAACGTAGATTTTCTGTAAGTAACGGGTACGGCGATAGTTATGTAAGTTTTGATCTGACAGCTGACAGTTATTATCACACTTGTATATGGGGCTGTCTACGTTAAGTCACCTAGCCTCCAGACCACAACATTTTTATTTGCTTCATGATTTTGTCTGTTGTTGTCCCCTTACTCTAAAACATTGTTCTGAATTTTTTCAGATTTTTGGATCAGGGTTTAGATCCCAGGAATGATTAATCACTCACTGAAACAACCCATATCTGATTTTTGGCAAGGCGAATATTTTATCGAATTGATGCCTTGTATCCGACCAGTTGAATTGAATTTTTTTTCATTCTTCCAGTTCAAAAATAGTATTGATACAATTATGGATGGATAAAAGTCGTAGTTTGAGTGTATTCTTGACAAAAAAAGTTTTGATCGAGTGAAAAAAATATAAGAAAAATTCAGCCCACATTCTCGCGAGCGGGAGACTGCTCTACGTTAATCATACGATTTTTGTGAATTTTTTCAGATTTTGCGAAATGGTCCGTTTTTTGGTCGTAAAATAATCATAACTCATCAGAAAGGGTTTGTCCGAAAAATCTGGAAAAATTCAGAAAAATGATTTAAAGCAAGGACAACTGCAGACAAAATCACGAAGCAAATAAAAATTGTTGCGGTCTGGAGGCTAGGTGAATTGACGTGGACAGCCCCACATATAGGTACTATAATGCTTCTGAACCATAAATTTCGCCATGCGACTGCTGCAAATGATCGTTGGTGATGCTCAGGAATATACAGTACGATTTTTCGGAAACTTTTATCATCAGGTTGACATTAATAGAAAAAGTGAATGTCTGTAGTGACTCTATCAAAAAACAAAACTTTTTCCCTTTTTAAAGTACCTCACTACTGAAAATGTTGATGTGATAAATCATATAATGTTATGAGCGAAATCATCATGTCATTCATCATATGATTTACCTTGTGATTTCAGATGAATGTATAAAAAATCACATGATAAATCGTACAGGCACGCATCAGCAGATATAATGTATGGAAAATCGTATGGTAAATCATATAGTTCATCACGTAATTTGTTTTATAATATATCTGATGAGTCATGCATACATGAATTATTATATTATTTTCCACATATTTGGTCAAATTCACAAGATAAATCATATGATAAATGACGAGATGATTCCGCTGATAACATTATATGATTTATCACATCAACATTTTCAGTAGGGCTAAAAGATTCAAAAATGAACATAAGAATCCTGACAGGTTTCTCGTTCTCCAGCCATATCTTTGCCGTGCGCGACTCAGGTGAGAGCAGGCAGGTCAGTTCAATGGTCCTTTGAAAATTCACAATAATTCAGAAAAGACAGGGATGGAGACTACGATTACGAGATGGTAAAATTCTAGAAATATCGCAGCTCCTATTCCTGATAAACGCCACCGTTCATTCGCTTTCGACTATGCTCCTATCAGTCACCAAACGGACCAGTACAGAGATCGCAAGAAAAAATTTAAGACTGTGAATATCAAAATCGGAACCAGTGGTTATCTGATGGCCAAAGTGAAGAAAAAGTATTAGCTCTGATTCCGAAAGGTTGCCAACACATTATTTTCGCTCGACTTTTCTTAACGTACGATTGAAAATCGGGATGTGAAGATTATCGGTTAGAATTTGGAAACTGACTTGAAATTGATAAATAGTTAAAAATAAAATATAGAACAATCTGCCTGCGTTCCTGATAGCGAAAGTAATCAGGAATCGTAGTTTTACAGCAAAAAACAGAATTCTCGTGAACTTTTTAAAACGTATAAAAAGGTCAAAGTTTTAAGTGCAGAGAAAAATAATTACTTACAAGTAAGGATCAGTTCAAAAATTACCTGAAAGTCATATAATTAATTCAGAGCTATAAAGACAATATAAAAGAATTGGGATTGAATGGAAGATGATGCGAGATCTAGAGATGTGTCGCGTTGAGGTGAACAGCGAACGTATTTAGTAATGCATTTGTCTATGGAGCATTCCATGCCAAATCGACCTGGGTTTGACCCTTGACCTCTCGGATTTGGTCCGCGATTCTTTATACAATCCAAATCAATCAGTGTGACATGGGAAAATGTTTCAGCAACCATTTATAGTGAAATAACTCCCGCTGCTATTAAAAAAAAAAAAATAAACAGGAAAAGCTTGAAAACATCGAGAAGGAAAAATGTCCCCACTTCGGCTCTAGACTCAAAAATGTTGATATCTGACAGACGATTTTTCAGAATTTTTTCAGATTTTTGAATTATGTCGATCAATATGACCATTTTCAAAAATTGTAGACAATACGTCTCGTGGCGAAAAAAAAAAAAAATCATTCCCTTTCAAAGTGAGAAGAATCGTATAAAGAATCGCGGACCAAATCCGAGAGGTCAAGGGTCAAACCCAGGTCGATTTGGCATGGAATGCCCCCTATAGTTCTGAGGTTTATCAATAGTTAGCATCTGAAGTGAAGATAATCGTCTAAAACTGTAACGTTAGATCGGTCGCGCCATGTAGCCCCTTAAATCAGAAGTAGTTAGTAAAGATTTGAAAAAGGTCAGCCGAATGAAAAAAAAGCGCTGTAATAACGATCTGAAAGTTGGCTTCAGAAGCGCGCGAAGCGCGCTATTGTGAGCTAGTCTCAGTAAACGGTATAAGTCCTGAACCAGGTGCGACATAGCAAATTTCGCCATACCCCAATAAACACAGGTACGTCGAATATACGTATATTAAACGTGTCCAATGTGGAAAGTCGGCATAAGTGGAAAAATTATACGTGGACCACACATCATTCAATCAACGTATCTTGTATACCAGGAAAACCCCACGTGGAAAACACGTTTCTGTGTGCTGGTATATTCCACATGTTTTCCACCGAATAAAAAGCGTTTTTTACACGTGTAATCCATGGTATATTTTTGGTCTCGATGTCCGCGTGCCCGACCTAATTTTCACCTCTCAAAAATTTCCTAACATCCACATTTTTATGACAAAATGCTGTTGCACAAGTCCCATAGTACAGCAGATACCCAATAAACACACAGTGGTTGATGTGTGGTATAATAAACGTATCTCGACACGTTAAGAAAACGTTGGTAATAAACGAGTTACATCGAATCTATGGGAAATACTCGTATATTATACCATAAAGTTTTAGGTACGAAGTCCGCCTGTTATACCAATTTTTCGATACGCATTACTTATACGGGAAATATACGTGTATTATACCATCAATTTTTGATCACTGTCCGCGATAATATTTATTCTTAAAATGTCAACCAAATGTTGTTTTTAACATAATAATGTATTATTAATAATAAAAAACCGTTATTAATGAAAGACAATTAAAAATTTAAGAATTAAAAAAAAAAAAAAAGTGACTTCACGGGGATTCGATCCGGGAACCTCTCGGGTGTGAAACCAATCTCTTGTCCTTGCGCTGCTGCCAGCTCTTACGATGAACACAGAGTTTGAGGTACATAATATCTGCTGTACTATGGGACTTTGGCAACAGCATTTTGTCATAAAAATGTGGATGTTAGGAAATTTTTGAGAGGTGAAAATTAGGTCGGGCACGCGGACATCGAGACCAAAAATATACCATGGATTACACGTGTAAAATACGCTTTTTATTCGGTGGAAAACATGTGGAATATACCAGCACCCAGAAACGTGTTTTCCACGTGTTTTTCACGGGTTTTCCTGGTATACGAGATACGTTGATTGAATGATGTGTGGTCCACGTATAATTTTTCCACTTATGCCGACTTTCCACATTGGACACGTTTAATATACGTATATTCGACGTACCTGTGTTTATTGGGTATTGTCTACGATTTCTTAAAATGGTCATATTGGTCGACATAATTTAGAAATCTGAAGAAGTTCCGAAAAATCGTCTCTCAGATCAAGAGACTCGGTAGAGTCTCGAGCCAAGTACAGGAAAAAAAATTTTCTACGCGCGAGAGACTCAACGGCTCTATATACCCGAGCGAACTCTGTTTCGGCCAAACGGCAATTTTGAAGTCGTGTTTATTCCGTCTTCGTGACAAATATCGCTTTTCGCATGCAAGGTTTTGAATCTGGGTGCGAAAAGCTCTCATTTAAGCCCAATTTGAACGTAATCAGTTAACTGAGAGCTTAGATATGATCAATTATAGATTTCTGATACCCCGTTTCATCGCCTATTTCGTTTCCTCCGTCAGGCGTCGTTTCCAAATTCTGAATACATAATACTATAGAAAGTCGTTCGAGTGATAGGGAAGTTACATGGTGCTGAAATATTACAGAGTTTCCGATCTATCTAGTATCATACATGCAAACAGACGAAACAACATTGTCTATGGCCGTCAAGTTACCGACCGTGCTGTCGTCCCATGTCGGCTGCTAGTGCGGCTGCTAGATTAAGTGATTAAGTGAGGTTAGGTTCTGCTAGGTTGACGAAGCGGTCAACAAGAGTTTTTATTACGAATTTGCGTATGTTAACTATTGTTACCGCTGGACATATTATAATAATGTGACGTTATTTACGACTTATTTATGATGGGATAAGAAACAATGAAATTTATGATTCTCCACTGAAGTGAATATATGATTTCTACGAGAATGAGATAAGTCATTGAAATTTGGGAATACATAACCTATGGGATTGATCGTGCTACATCGTAATTGAATTGAAATAATACTCTAAGATGTTGAACGTTCGCATTGTGCTCTGTCTTGTGTAAAAATATTAATTCGGGCGAGCGATTTATTGATATTCGACGAGTCCTAAGGAATAACCGGAATAACAGACGTATATCTCGGCGGACAGTCTAGAGCAGACGTAACTCGGAATACGCTTCGAGGCGATTATAGAGCTCCGTACACATTTCCTACCCGGTTTCAGGAGTTACATTTCGGTTCTAAACTGTCCACCGAACACGTCTGTTCCCGCAGAACTTATTCATATGAGCAATCATTCAATTGTTTTGGTTATATTTTTCCACACCTAGTTCTAGCTCCACAGAGAAAATGTGTACGCTGCAGTATGCTCCGGAGGTTTTCTTCGATGACTTAGCTTTAAATTTTCACGTTGCGGAACAGCTCTTGGAGCACTCGAGTAACACGACGTCAAATCATCGGATTCTGACGATAAGAATACCTTGATGGACCGGAGGGAACGGACGAATCTTGCCATGCAATCTAATAACAGAAGTACCATCTCGGAAGACTTTATTGAGTGTTTATCGACAGTTATTAATTGATTTTGATATTTCCATACTGTTATTATTTTTGTAGGAAATCATAAAAACATTATACTGGAGCATGGCAGGATACGGATTTCCACTTATGCTGAAGTTCATTGTCGGACAATTTGGAAAGTATTCATCCGGCCAACGTATTCCCTTGAGGGGAGACTTTGATGAAATTTTGTGAATCGCTATCAGATGTCAAATTAAAAATTTTTTCCAACAGTTCCTGAGTAATGGTAGTATAGACTGTGAAAAAAAATTTTCAGCCTTCTCCGATGACGGTGTAAGCGCAAGAAACCTCGCGCAGAAGATTTTGCCCACCGCTGCCAAAATTCCTTGCTTCTACACTTTCACCGCAGGAGGGTTACAGTTTGTTTCCGCACCCTGCATACCGTATACAAAAGTACTGGACGGACTTTTTATATATACGTATATATTCAAAATTCAAATTCGCAAATTTAAAAATAATGACATGACAGCGGCAACTAGTTATAACCCTGCGTGCAAGTAACTCCACCAATGCCGGTCCCAAGTCCGGATGAGAAAAAAGGAGGGTTGCACGCAGGGTTACACGTTGGGAATATTCACCAATTTGTTAACTTCATTATATATCGGCTGCTTCATATGACAGCCAGTCGACAAACAATAACGTTTCATTCGAAGACTCTGATAATTGCATATTAGCGTTCCATATTCGTCTAATAGACTTCTCAGAGTTTTATTGGATCTGTTTTCCATAGCGAAATACCTTCGTTCTATCTGAATAACAATCTTCACCTATACTTATTCGTTGGAGTACAATATCTTCTATGTCTTCTATGAATTATAGAAATCCGACCGAGCGAGCGTAGCGAGCGAGCACAAATATCAGGTGGTCCAACGTAATTTTACAAAAAGGAGTGATATCCCCCAAAAAAGCACCTTTGGTGCAAAAACCTTCGCCAAGTACATTAAAATCTTCCTCCAAAAAATTGTCTTCCACAAAAAGTCTTCCTCCAAAAATTGTCTTCCACAAATAGTAGATTGTGTAACAAGGAGGCAAACTCGGTCTTTTCATGCCGAGCGTAAGTTTGCAATACAAGTCGTAGACAAGCGTGTACGCGAGCCGAAGGCGAGTGTACATGCGAGGCGAAGACGAGTATTGCAAATACGCGAGGCGAAAAGGCCGTTGCCTCCTTGTTGCACATTGTACTTTATGTAACAAGAGTATGATCTACGCGTTTTGAGTTAGGTCGAACCGTCGAAGAATCTGACAGCGGACTCGCGCTGAGTACGATGACCACCACTTTCATTCCTAGGACAGTCACTTTCTAGTCCTAGGGAGTCAAAGTTACTTTCTGTACTGTGTGCGCGCGCATTCGCAGCTCACTCCCACTGTCATGGAAACGGCCACTTTCTGTCCCGAAAACTACCATCGAAAAACGCGAATCATACTCGCGTTAGCAGCAAAATGCTAAAAGACTGTCTTGCTTCACAAACATTTTCTATAAAAGGATTGAAATCAGATGTAACTACCAAGTACAACGGAATACGAATGAAATCCTACTACATAGCGTTGTGCTCGTTCGCTCGCTCACTCGATTGCTTTTACAAATAATTTGTGACGTCATAAAAATTGGGAGCAAAAATTGACCAAACGTAAAAATTGTAAAAAAAATAAAATACGAACACATAAATTTGTAAAAAAAAATTGTAGAACAAAATTTTGGGAGTGGTACTTGGCGGGCTTTTATAGCAATGTATTAGAATAGCTCGTATTAGAATGTCTCGTAAACATGTAACCTAATTTCAATTACCCACACCTGGCCCGCAAAGTACCACGGACAAAATTTTGTTTAAAAATTTTTTTTTTTCAAATTTTTATTTCCAAAA